>CALNVZ010000174.1:22330924-22370967 GCA_940671915.1 Paracentrotus lividus
TTAATAGTGATAAATTAGTTCAATTTGATTATCTAAAAGAGACTCCTATCATTCCAAAGGTAATGATATCAAATGAATACGGGTTCCTTTATGAATCTTTATTCATTCATCAACAGTCAAATAAATTAAAAAACAATCGCATTGTTACGTCATAATGCCTGTGATATTTGCATTATCTCATTGTTACGTCATAATGCTACTGATATTTGCATTATGACGTAGCACGCCTGTGTCATGCGCGTTTAATTCAACAAACGTGAAGAGCATGCGCAGTTGCATGGGTTAATTAAATTTGCGCGTATGACCCATGCTTTTTTGAAAGCGCACCCCCGGGAACATTTAACCTACGGTTTACTTAACCTACTGTCTGTGGAATCAAATCAGTGGGTTAAATTTAACCCAGGGTTAGTTAAACCATGGGTTAAATTTAACCTAGGTTAAATTTAACCCACCGCTGTGAATTCGGGCCAAAGAGTTCTGATTGATTGCAGTTTTGAAACAACCATTCAGATTGGTTCAACAGTGAGACTTTGATGCAAGAAGTCTATGCAACAAAGATCCTTACTGGTTACTGTCGACTTGCAATTGTTCTTAGCTCTCTATTTTACATAGCACAGGTATGGTACTGCACTTTAATGTACCATTGACACTCTCCACCTACGTGAGGTTAAAGACATAGGGGCTCCAGCTTTCATGTGGAGTGGATCATAATTTGCTGACCCCAGACTTTGTGAAAAGCACTGGAACTATCCGTCTTGAAGCTAAATTTCTGGACCACAGCAAAACAATCTGTCCCAACCCAAAGTGCTTCGGGCATGATTGACTAGGTAGAGTTAGATTCAATGACTTTACCAGATGGGGTGATGGGTGAAATATACAAGCATTACATAATGTCTGGCAGTGGTCAGGTGATGGAAAACACCTGTTACTGGGTAAACATCCATGGTGTCAAATTACCCATGTTAGCTCATGAACTACTGTCTTTAATTAGTAGCCATTCAATCCCTTGAAGAGTGTGCACATGAACTGAAATTGGAAGCCTTGCTAATTATAATTATGAATAAAGCTCAAATCCACTAGAAACACAGGCAGAAACTCACCTTGGAAGAACAAATGGTATTAGGATTATCAGCATTTTGCAGGAGGGTTACATGAAACTCAGGAGGGACATCACCAAACCCTGGTATCTTGTAGAACCCAGGACCTCTGGTCAGCAAATGACCTTTAGGACTCCATCGATGGTCTTCGAGAGTGAACAGTCCGTAACCTTGGGTGAATGCACCTTCAATCTGGGGTAAGACAAGGCAAAGAGGAATTGGAATGACAGAGTCCACATATTGAAATAAACAAATATGCTGTATGCAGATTAAGATACAATGTTTATATAAGATTGAGGACATTATATAATTAGATTTAATTGAGAGAGGAGACAAAAAATAATAAATTTGAGATCATAAAAAGAGATACAACATTAAGCAAATATACATGAGTGTAAGATGAACAAAGCTATTCTATAATGCAAAAGGGAAAAAAATATAGATAAATAAAAAATAAGGCTTTACATTCTTTCCAGAGTATATAAATGTTGTGGATCATTAATGAGTTTCAAAATAAAGAAGTTAAAATTAAGACATTTGACAGTGTTATGTAACACTGCTTAACAGTAGGTATCAGAAGACATGAACACAAAAAAATGCAGAAGAAAGGAAGATGATTTTTAAAAAAAAAACTATCAGAATTTAGTGCTTACCTGACCAATATCTATGGCAGGATTGATACTGTTGCCGACATCCATGACGATGTCGGTCCTAATAGTTTGATGATCACCAGTCAGGCAGTCGATCTCCACCTCAGACACACCTACACCCCATGAGAAGTAATGGAAAAGTTTGCCTTCATTCTTCTCCCAGTCATAAGTCAGATCAGGGGTTCTATGGAATCATAAAGTTCAACATACATAAAATTCAAGCAGTTAAGATAAATATATAAGTGAAGTACGGGCCGGCAGGAATTTGAGCTTCAAATCGTTAGCTCCATACATTGATCCTTCGTTCATGCTTTTTAAATACAAAATATGACGTCAGCAAAGAGAGTCAGAAAGGCAGGTCAAATATTAATTAAAAGGAAAGAAAAGTCAGAAATCACTCTTTGAACTACGGTACTGATAGAAATTATCTGCAATGTATATAAGAAGGGAACTATTAAAACATTTTTATATCTTTTTTACTGCAAGGGCAAATTTTCTTTGCCAGTGGTAATTTAGTGGATTTATGAAATTAGTAGAAAATTTTCATTATATGATTCATACAATTATGTATATTACTCATATTTAAGAAATCTTACTGTATGCTTTTGTATATTTTCTATTACATGTTATATTATTGTCTTGATTATGTTCATGTTAAGGCCAAAAAAAAAAATTGTTTGGTTGTCCTCGACCGACCGACCCTCTGAAAACGGCCCGACCCGACCAACCTCTTTTTTTTTTTTTTTTTTTTTTTTTCACCCAAACGCCGAAAATACACAGCTCATATTTATTTGTATATATTTTTCATAAAACAGTATTATAACATGTGTTATTTTTCCATGCAGTCCCATTTTACATAACTCAATAAAACGTAAAAGTGATCTCAAAAATGGAAGTCATTCGTTTCTTTGTTTTTCTTTGTTTTTCAATGGGAGGAAAAAAAAAAAAAAAAAACCCCCGACCGACCGACCCGATTTTTGAAAAAAGGCATTCATTGGACAACCAAGCAATTTTTTTTTTTTGGCCTATTACATCATTATAAAGCAAAAGGAGAAGTAGAATAATCTCAAAGAATATTATTGTCATCATTGCATTAGATTGATATGAATAATAGAAAAAAAAGTGTGCACTTCTGATGTTATCATAAACTTTAAAAAAACCCGACATTTTCATGAAAATTCTTACAAAAAAACCCCCCCAAATCAATCTTGTATGAGTACGTTGACTCAAGCACTAGAAGTACACGCAGAAGACAGCTACAGTGTACTTAATAATAATAATAATAATAATAATAATATATGATATTTCTAAAGCGCAATTGCACATTAAGTGTTTGAGGTGCTACTTACTTGTAGAAACCTGTAGATGATAGGCTCACCCTGTCCATATATGCTGCATTCACCTTTATTATCAATACAGAATATAAAAAAATATGTAGGGGTTCATGGTCATTTTCAGTTTGTACATTCACGCTTAGAAATCAACAAATTTCATCACTCATACATACCTAATTCGCGACACATTTTTATAAGGTGTTCAATACATATTTGATTGTAGAGAGTATGTGGCATAATAGAAGAGTTACTAAAGCTCTGTCATTGAAGTACATGTACAATTATACATTTCCAGAAAATCATCTTTAGGTCTAATAGAAAAAACACAGATTGAGGTATGGAAAACACATTATATTGGGTATTTTTAGTTTTACGCATTAAATGCGAGATTTGTTTGTTATCCATGAGAATCTGTTACTATCATTACTCTAAAACTTAGATTAAAACTTAAATCTCACCCAATCGTCCCAGTTGCCTTTAGGATTAGCATGCATGTAAGGCTCTAGTCTCTGCAACAGAATCTGGCAGGCATTCTGATGAATACAACAAAAATGAGACAAAGATAAAAGCAGCATAAATATTGGGTTGTAAAATCATCTTAAATTGCTACTATAGATTGTAAATGCAGTCTTCTTTTTTCTTAAGAGTTATCTAATCTCTCAGCAAAGTTCTACGAAACCTTGAATTACTTTTCCTTATTATGCGATAATCAAGGGGGTATCTCACGCAAAAGAAGCAAATTAGCCCATTGCCATATACAGAGAGTCTAGCCAACTACATGAACAGTACATGTATGTATCAACATGGTAACTTTTCTCTTTTGTAGTGCGTTGTTAGGCAAGCACATTACAAATGAAAATGAGTCATATTGATACATACTGAAACAGAGAAGGCAAGACTCTCTATATGTGTTACTATAAAAAATTTACTTTGTCTGCATGAATTCACAACTCAGTGAGATACCCCCTTTACTCTCCAATAATGCATAAAATAAAGATGTTTCTTCACAATTTGAAACTAATTCACCCCATGTAGAGTTCCCCTATTAAACAACCAAATACCTTAATAACTTTGACATTACTCTCCAATAACACATAAAATAAAGACTTTTCTTTCACAATTTGAAACTAATACACACCATAAGTGACCACATACCTGAATAGCTTTGCCATTGAGATCAGAGCCGGTGCTGGCTGCTGTGGGTGAGGTGTTGGGTACCTTACTGGTATTGGTCTCAGACAGGTGGATCCTACACTCAGGGATGCCTAGAGTTCTGGCTGCTACTTGGATCATCTTGGTATGTAGTCCCTGTCCCATCTCTATACCACCATGGGTCACCAGGACAGAGCCATCGGTGTAGATGTGGACAAGAGCACCAGCCTGATGGACAATTCATAATCAAAATGAAACTTCAACACACAGTAATGATCTGATTGTGAATAGGTTTGTATAATTCCTTCCTTCCTATGTGCCCTGCATTTCTCAGACATTAAGTCATGCCTGAACTGTATCAGGAAAGGCACAGGAAGCTGCAACGTTCTTATGGAAAAGTGGGGGATACAACAAGGACGGATGAACTGTGTGTGAGTGTGGGGAAGAGCAGACCATGGAACACCTGCTGTTATGCCCCCCCCCCCTAATTAAACAATATACCGTTGAAGACCTTTAAGGGTTGGTGGTCAACAATTTAGGTTCCTATCCACTTGGTCTACCAGCAGTTGGTTCAATCAACTGATTGTCTAATACCACATGGGCTAAACCCAATTGGTCTACTAACAATATGGTCTAATTTCCCTTTGGTCTAATACGTCCTTGGGTCTTATTCTCACTTGATCTAATGACCACTTGGTCTGAGTGCCAATTCGTCTCATTCCCAGATGAAAATTTGTATTTAAATATACACCATACAAAAAAAAAAAATTATATACAAGTTAAGTAAAATCCACAAATTTAGTATTCTGGTTATCTAGCAAATATTTACAAGATTCTTACCTGGTTCAGAAAACGAGCTGTGAAGGATATTCCAAACTTGGTTGGTGTAATGGCAAGACCTCTCTTCTTCCATCTATTTTCACTGTTTTGATAAAGCAACAAATATATAGATGAGCCAAAGAACACTAGTGTATTACGGTATATATATATGTATACAAGAAAATTTAAAATTATTTAGGGTTTCATACATTTTTGTACATGAATGTTTTTGGAAAGGTTGAATCTATCAACAATTCCAGCATTCAAATAAGACTATTTACCAAAAGTTGATGCCCGCGGCCCGCCGCTTGCTGACCACATAAAGCGATTTGGTACTGGTTCGACTAATAAATTGCCATGCTCTCAAAGAAATTATTCTTTTGAATTGATAAATGAAAATGTACATCAGACACATGAATTTATACACACCTCTATGAAATATATCTATTCCTTCATCAAGAGCCATGAAAAAGGGAAAACTATGGAATTTATATAACACAAAATATGGGAGAGTAGCTTACAAATAAAGTCACAAAATTAAAACTAGGATAAAAATCATAACCATGTTATCTTTTGGCGGATTTTCGTAAAAACGTTTACTGATACATGAAATTTCTTCCATTTTTTCTTCTTTAATGACAACCAACTTAATTTCAGGGTAGTGGATAAGCTAAACCTTAAAAAAATAAAAAACAAAATGAATAAAACAGACCTGTTAAAGATGTTGACATTCTTCCTTCTAGTATGATAGTTACTCTTCTCCAAGCACTGATCCCAGCAGCGTTGCAGTTGACATCCAGTTAATACTTGGTTGCAAGGAGTAATGTCCCCTTCAGAGTAGAAATTCAACTCTCTCACCTATTATGTAAGAGAATTAAATTGATTTACAGGTTGCTTGATTGGGTTTTGACAGACGTGTATCAAGCAGATATAGTTATTGACTTTGAAGGTTTCACTGGTGGTAGAACGATTAGCAGGTGAAGGTTTCACGTAGCACAAAGTATTCTTTCTTGAGGTTATGAGTAGTCCTGAAAAGGACCTTCCCAATCTCAACGTTTCAGTGAGCATGTTCTCACTATTTTTACTCATTCTCCTGACGACGGTGAGAATATGCTCACCGAAACGTCGAAATTGGGTAGGTCCTTTTCAGGACCACTCATAACTTGGTGCACCGTGCAACGTTCACCTGCTAATAATTATTTACATCTGGGACCAACGTTTAACATTACCATCCGAAAGACATTACTAGGTTTTGAACAAGAGTACGCCAAGAGACAATTTGTAGGCGAATGCAGAGAGTTGATAATGAGTGTTACCTCTCTTCCAACTCCTGTTATTATTTTCATTTCTTTTAAGAGATTTTAATGATGATTGATCAGGCATACCAAAAGCCTGAGTGGTAAAAGCAGTTTAATATCTGGCCAAAGTAATTTTCTTAACTTGTCCATTCAAAATGATCATTTACTCTCCTCTTTTCATATTGATTCATTCATCTTTTTTTCTGCTTTATTTATTTGTTTAACATTCATTTCTTCACTCATTATGTTATCATATAAACCAATCTCCATTCAAATAGCGTAAAATTTAGTTAAATTTACTGCAATCAGCTGTGATGCTGCTTTCAGTCAAGATCGTATCTCTAGGTCATTAGTTAAAAAGAATAAAGATGTACATAACAAATATTATTTGGGGGTTTCCACACAAAATAATACTTACAGTCGGGCACTGCTTCTCCCAAAATGCTGCTCTATAATAATTGTGTGGCAATGAAATTCAGAGCTGGAAAAAAAATTAAGAAAGACAAAACACCTAACTATACTATTGTATTAAAACAATCATAAGATTTTTTCATTACCTTTTCTTGTGAGATCCCACATTTGATGGCGATATCAGACATGAAGGATTCGCATATAACCATAGCCTGGGGCCCTCCAAAGCCCCTAAATGCTGTATTGGATGGTAGGTTGGTTCGACAGAGACGGCCCAATACTCGTGTGATAGGAAAACGGTATACATTATCAATATGGGTCACTGCTCTCTCCATTACCTGCAGATTATAATGATAGAGAAAGAAAGTTGGAGTAAATTGCAGTTAAGATACAGTTCGTTTAGAATTTCCTATTTTTCCAGGGAACATCCAGTATAATCAAATTCAATCATTTTAACAATATGAAAAATTATTCTTTAACCCTAAAACACCCGGGGTATTTCGAGTCTTGTCATTACCAGGGGGGGCCATTATAGCCCCCCCTTGAGATCTCGGCCGCGAATCGCGCGATCGCGACGAAAATTTGCACAATGGTAGAGAATGACGTAATCTACGCGGTTGCATAGGTAAATTTTACTAAATTCATATATTTTATTTTATATGAATTAATTATGCTAATTTATTCATGAAATCATACTTTTTGCTCTAATTCACTAAATAAAGCTCTTAGAATGCTAATTTTTGGTGAAAATATTCTTTATAGCATTCCTAACAATTGTGAATGAAAAAAAATTTTGGTACCAAGATCGATTTCTTGTATGTATTTCATTGTTTTTTTAATTTCTTATGTATTTCTTTGTTTTTCGACCTTTTGTTTTTCTTTGTTTTTTGGTCAAAATTGATTGCAGAAACTTTTTGAAGCATAATTATGCTAAAATAAATTAATGTTACCCAATGAAAGTGAAAATAATCATATCTTTGTGAATTAGGTTAGAAAACTCCATTTGCATTGACTTTGTACACAAAATCACGTTTTTGAGTGGTTTTTGGTCCGATGGATTTTTTTGAAAATCGTGCAGCGTCGTAACCGTATACCCGATTTTCGCGAAAATAGTTTCAAAAGATGCGCAAGACTTGAAAGTAAAAAGTAATTGAGCGGCGCGGTCAAAAAATTTCGCGCGGCGGATTTATCGCGAAAAATGTCGAGGGGGGGGCCATTATGGCCCCCACCCCCCGGGTGTATTAGGGTTAAAACGTTTTTTTTTTTATATATGGTACTGGTACAAGTATGTTTGTAAAGCACTTTATGTCTTGGAGAAGTAGTCAAACTATGTATTAGGCTCATTACATACAAAATCAGAATATCATTATCATTATTATTATTATTATCATTGTGCAATGATGATGGAACTAAACCATGCTACACTTTTCTTTCATTTGAATCTTTTTTCTTATAACTCAGACCTGACTATTTATTGCTTGAATTTGAAAAAAAAATGAGAAGATAAGGTATCTTCTGAAAAAAATCTGCCAAAAATAAACCTGATGCACTGAGCTTGTTTTTAAAAATAAAAATATTCCTTTTTTATTTTCTTTTTTTAGAGATGCAGAGACTTAATTTTCTAGAGCACTTACAGCAGCAGAAAGATCGTAGCTGTATCCAGCGTTTCCATACAGGTCAATATCCAATGCGTTGAGTTTGCCCTCTTTGGTGAAACCAACCTTGTAGCGACCCAGGAAGGGATTCCTACCGCCGGTTGACATCATATCCTCATCTCGGTCTAACATGTACCTCACTGGTCGATTTATTCTGAGGAAATTAAGGTTGTTTTTGTTTAGAGATGATATGGTTATTCCAAAGTAAGGTATAACATTCAAGCCACCTTGCCAAACTGAATATAAACCAAACAAATCTTAGCCATTGTAAATGTAATTCATGTCTTAACAAAATATATTCATTCTATCATGGGTCTAAATGGTTAAGGTATCAAAAATATGATAATGGTGTTGGAACTTGGAATGAATGTAGGATTGATACAGTCAATATTAATAGCAATAAACAAAGAGAAAGAAAGAGAGAAAAGTACAGAGAGAAGGAGTGCGTAAAAATGTACAATTGATACAGGCAATGTTACAATGTATATGATATAAAAAGGAAAAGAGAGAGAGAGAGAGGGAGTAAAATAAGCTCAGGAGTGTGGGTGTGTGTGTGATAGAGAGATAGAGAGAGAGAGAGAGAAGGAGAAAGGGAGAGAGAAAGAGTATGCATTCAACGATAAATGTAGAAATCTTACTTGTTTGCAGCCAGAGCACATATTGCACCAAGCATTGAGCATCTACTCTCCTTTCCCCCGAACCCTCCACCAACTCGTTTGGTACGACATACCACACGGTTGAAAGGAATACCAAGAACTATGGACGTGATTTTCTGTCATTGACAAATATAATGAATTAAATTCTTTATTTAACAAGTAAAAAGAAAATTAATTTTTCTCTAATAATACAATTCATTTGAATTCAGAAGGAAAATCATTAATAAAAAGCTAACTAATAGTAAAATCATTGAAACACTTGAAGATTTTCTGAAAAATATTTTTATCTAAGCAATGTCATGATTTTTATCATCTAATCAGTTTACACAAAAATACATTTAAGAAATCTAGAGGCACAAGGGTATTAATACATTGCAAAAAATGATAACATGATTATGTTTTCCTTTTTCATGCATTTTACCTAAATATGAGGAATTAGGGTACATTACAGTTGCAGAGATGTCAAAACTACAGAATAATTAGAACATCAGAAACTAGAAAGCGAATAACACAAATAGCTAAAACAGCTGACACAAATGTCTCGTTCACAAGAGAAAGAAATCTATTGATTTGAATGTATTCCCAAAATTGAATTACAGAGCAAATGGTTATTATTCATGCTTTCTCTCATGAGTAGTCATTTGGTTCAGCTGTTTTACTATAACTATTTGCGATACTCGCGTTCCAATTTCTATTGTTCTAATTATTCTGTTGTGTTGGGATCTCTGCAGTTGACTGAAAAAACTGAAAACTGACTGAAAAAACACCCAGCATTTTACAAAATCCTCAAACATATTTCCACTCATTTTTTATGTGATTAGTAAACGGAAAATCATGAAAGTGTATCACAATTCCCTAGTGTAGAATATCCATAAAGTATGTTATGAAGAATGTAATATGCAAACCTGAGCCTCAGAAGGATGCTGAGTTGATAGAAAGATCTCCATCTCTCCATCTTCTCCCTTAGGGATAGCGAAGGCACACTGCGTCTCTAGGTAGAAGTGTTCTTGACCTCCGACCTTCATCTCACCCTCAATCACATGATCAGACTTCTCCAAAGCCTCTTCAATGTTGCCATTTTGGAAGCCCTTGGTGATGGGGAAGAAAGACTGCTTGGCAATGGCATCCTGTTCATACAAATAAAAAATACAGTCAACTCCCGGCCATTATAACAAGGTGCTGGGGACTAAGCTAATTACTTTGTTATAATGAAATCTCTTTCGCCTGAACATATAGGCACATGTTTGAAATTGGTAGTGAGAGAATCACCATGTAAATGAAACCTTTTATATCTGTGCTCATTAATATTGAATTTGAACAGGTCTTACAGGGGATATCATAGTGTTGCAGCTAAAATCATCTTACACAAGTCACAGATGAGAACAATATACTGGTAGTAACATCAATGGAAAAATATTAGATATCCTTTCGAATTGCAGAGTTCTTTTACATATTAATATCAGGTATTGGTAAGAAACAGGTCTCTAGATTAAAGATTTCTAGGTGTGTGAAAACTCCAATATCATGCCATATTGATGACAAATTTGACATTGCTTCTACACGTTCTTACCTTGAAGCAAAATAGATATCAATTTGTAAAGTATCAAATTAGTACACTGTACATCAATCATTTTAAAACATTTTCAACAAATGATGCTTCATTGTCAATTTTTCTAGCTGCAGACAGGGTTAGGTGATACTCAAGATTATTTCTTGATTGTTAGACACACACAAAAAATGGATGTCATAACAAGATAGTATGTTTATATTTGCAAGTGTTTTAATTATTGTCACTACGCATCATCCTATACATGAATAGGCTAAGGGGCGATCGGTTGACCCGCATCTCCTCCTCCGATCCGCCTCGCCGAGGCCCCCATTTTGGCCCACGGGTCGGGTCGGGCGCCCGTCACCGTGTCGCCGCATTTTCAGCCCGCATCGACCTCCGATTCGACGGCGATGTCCTTTAAACCCGAGAAGACAGGCCCCGAGGGGGGAAAATCAACTTTGAAAACAGCCACCATAGGCACATGGCCCAAGACAGCGTGCAGTGGGCAGTGCCATGAGCCATTTGACCTCCCTGCGAAAATTTCGCAATAGCCATCAGTCCCTCTCTCGCACAGAACTCACATGCACGGAAGAATACGCGGTGAGGATCAACACGTTTTAGCGTGACCATTGCCTCAACTCGCAATCCTGTACGTCGTGTGCGAGAAACAATCCCACAACGACTGCAAAGGTAGAGAATTACTGTACATCGAAGGTCTTTGTGTTGACACATTACACGTGCATTTAGGTAAAATCGAAATCATACCACACGCGCAAAAAGGGACTTTAAACTACAAATAGGCATTTAAAACCATCGGAAAGTCATGTTCATCAACTCTCTTTGCAAAAGAGTCATCAGGCATCAATGTTCCTGTTTAATGTTTAAAAAAGGTAAATTACGTAAATTCAGCGATCCTACAATTATTGCATTGACACTGACATGAATGGCTGAGTGAGTGAGCGAGTGATCTGAGCGGCGGTGCGAGCCGAGCGACGACATGCTGCAACGAGGTAAATTGATTTCTTTCTTATGAAGTGGATTTGTCAAGTATTTGTATGTCGTTATACCTCACAGAAAAAAGCTTTTGAATAATTTAGAAATACAACCATCAGAAAACTAATATACAAATATTTTTCCCTTTCCACGAGATCCCAGCGAATTTGACTTGCAAATCAAGTCATGAGATTTAGGTTTATATGGTTTAATTTTCCTCCAGTTGAAATTTTTCTTCATACAATGTTAAATCAAAAGGTTGGTGTGAGTGAGTGAGAAAGCTACTTGAGTGATAATCAAGAATTAGGCCTAACTTAGATCTATTATTTGATTTGTGTGTCTTCCATTGATTGATTTCTTTCTCACAGAAAATATGTTTTCAATAAATAGAAAATTACAACCATTTCATCCAGCTGCTCATACAAATAATAAAATATTTCGGGCAGCAAAATAATAGAGTGATAAAATTATAATTTTGGTGGGGGAGGGGGCAGACCTTACGGTTAAGCCAAGTAAGGTAGGCCATACGCAAAAAAATTACGTACACTTCCCCCCCCCCACCCGGGCAAACCTGTGGGTACGCCAAGGTACGCAAAAAAAAAAATCTTTACGCAGGCCTACACTTTTGCACACCCCCAGCCTAGCGCAAACCGGTACGCAACAAAAAATTTTACGTACACTTTGCATCATCCCCCCCTTACCCCAGGGCAAACCTTCAGTTACGCCAAGGTACGCTTAGGGTACGCGACAACAAAAAATTTACGTACACTTTTGCTCCACCCTCCCCCGGGCATACTTTAAGGTTACGCCATGTTTACATAGAAAATTAAATTATGTACTCCTTTGCACATGCCCCCCCAGGGCAAACCTGTAGGTACGCCAACGGTACGCGGCAAAAAATTTTACGTACACTTTTCCCGGCCCTCCCCCTTCCCCCGGGGCAAACCTTTAGTTCTATCAAGGGTACGCGGAAAAATAACTTTACGTTCACTTTAGCCCGACCCCCAAAAAAAAAAAAAAATAGCCCTCCTCCAAACAAAGAGGCAACATTTTTTTTCTGCCCCTTGAATTTTGCTCCCCCCCCCAACCACAAAAAAATAAAAATAAACAGAAGAATTTCTAATACTAAAAAATATATTAAATAAAAATAGAAATAAAGATTATTATTCCCATTGTTTGTCCTTATTGGAATTCTAAATATTGTGTGTTCTCCATTGAATGATTTCTTTCTTCACAACAGAAAATAGGTTTTCAATAAATAGAAAATTACAACCATTTCATCCAGCTGCTCATACAAATAATACAAATATTCGGGCAGCAATAATAGAGTGATAAAATTAATAATTTTTGGGTGGGGGGGGCAGATGCGCTTTTACGGTTAAGCCAAGTAAAGGGGCTGTCCCACTGGAGGCGATCGTTGTTGCGACAACTGGCGATCTTGCTGTTTGAGTGTGGTAGCAAGTTGTTGTTGTAGCCTAGCTTAGATAAAGTCGTACCTGGGTTTAAATCGCCTTTTGAAAGACAAACCTTATAATTATGAAGGTATCAGGGTGCGCCGACAGAGCGAAGGGGTGCAGCGCGCGGCGTGTAGGGGGGACAGGCGTTAAGGGTAGGGCACAGAGGAATAGGGGGGGGGGGGGGAAGTGTACGATTTGTTTTAGCGCGCTCACTAAGGCCTACCACCCACATATTACGTACGAGCTTGCCCGCCCTCCCCCCACCGCAGGCGGCCGCGCACTCCCCGTCCTGCTACCTGGCGCACCCTGGGATAAACATTGTTTGGCAGTTAATGAGCCATTAGTAAGTCAAAGAGAGAAAAATAATTCTTTAAGGTAGGTCTATTCACAAAAATGGTTTCGAGTTACTAACACCAGGTACACTTTATCTAAGGCATAGGCTACAATCAACAACTTGACTACCCACACTCACAACAGCAAAGATCGCCAGTTGTCGGCAACAACGATCGCCTTCCTAGTGGGACAGCCCCTTTACTTGGCTAACCGTATAAAGGTCTTGCCCCCGTCTGTCCCCCACCAAAATTATAATTTTAATCACTCTATTATTGCTGCCCCGGGAAATATTTGTATTAATTTTGTATGAGACAGCTGGAATGGAAAAAGAAAAAAAAAATGGGGTTATTGTTTTTATTTTTGTAATTTTTCCTATTTATTGAAAACCTTATTGTTCTGTGAAGACAAGAAATCAATCAATGGAAGACACACAATATTTTTAGAATTCCAATAAGGGACAGAACAATGGAATAGATACCTTATATTCCTGAATTTTATGTTATTATATTTTTTAGAATTTATGGAAGCCCATATGTTCACGCGCGGCGCGCGGGGGGTTGGGGGGGGGAGCAAAATTCAAGGGGGGCAGGAAAAAAAAATGTTGCCCTTTGTTTGGAGGAGGGCCTATTTTTTTGGCCTTAGTGACGTAAGTTACTATGGTCCAGACACCCCAGCCCTGCCAAACCGGTACGCAACAAAAATGTTTACGTACACTTTTTGCATCATCTACCCCCCCACCTTCACCCAGGGCAAAACCTTTAGTATCATCAAGGTACGCGGAAAAAAATAAACTTTACGTTCACGTTTAAGCCCCCCCCCACAAAAAAAGATAAATAAATAGCCCTCCTCCCAAACAAAGAGGCACATTCTTTTTCTGCCCCCTTGAATTTTGCTCCCCCCCCCCAACCCAAGTTGGGGGGGGGAGCAATACCGATGTGGCGAAGCAAAGAATTTTTGGAATTCGGTAAATAATCTAAATAAAACAAGGCCTTCGCGAATTTTTGCCCCCCTCCAAGAAACAACAAAAAAAGCACACTCTTTGAATGCATGGATACGTACACGAGGTATGCTTACGTACTTTAGCGAATGAGGTGTAATTGAAGAAAAATAAATAAATAAAAAAAATTAGCCATTTTTTCTTAGAATTCTGGAAGTTATAAAAATAACCCCCCCCTCCAAAAAAAAAGGGGAGAGAAAGGGGGAAAAGACGTAAAGAAATCTTTATCTGGCCCATAAATGGAGGAGGGGCCGCAAACTGGGCATGGAAGAAAACTTTTTATTCAAACGATCAGGGGGTGGACCTGCTAGCTGCCCCGGCGCATAGCGCCGGGCGCAGCTAGTATTATATAAATAGTGTAAAATCTATCGCGCAATATACTGGATTATAAGTACGACAAATACTAAATTATCCCGAGTGCAGATTTGTTTCTCCAAGGCCGCAGGCCGAGGTGAAATAGATCTGCGCGAGGGATAATTTAGTATTTAGAGTTCATATAGTCCAGTAATGTTGCAAGATGGAGCGTTCACTATTTATTATAGTAAATAGACCCCTAGATCTTTGAAGTTGCCTAATCTGGTTTTAACTTTGCCATTTTTTTGGTGCTAAATTTAGCTATTGTGACGTATTCTGCTGCCTCGCGTATCCATTGTTATGAGCTTTAGTGCGCAACACTTTACTGTTATTACGCGCGAGCGCAATAAGGTAAACAATAGAATCGATACTCTCCCCATTCATTTAACATGGGCTTTACCCTCCAAAAACCGAAAGTTATATTGTACATATGTACAATATAACAAATTGAAGGTAGGTCACGTGGTACTGATCTAGCCAATCGCAAAGCATATTTTTCTACCACTATTTACTATATATGTATATATCTCACCTCAATGGTAATAATGGGTTCTAACTCCTCATATTGTATCTGAACGAGTCGAGCACCCCTCTGTGCTAATACCTGTGTATCAGCTACAATCGCTCCTATTGGCTGTCCTACATGGTGAACCTAAAAGAACAATACAAACATTCATCAATCAAATTTCAAATAAAAATTCATAAACTAGGATCAAATGAGGATATAAATTTTCCCCTCTTTTGTTGCTGTGTTGATAATTTAAAGTCTTTAGGCAATGCTCAACACTAACATTTTTCAGTAGTTGCCCTACAGGGCAACCAAATGTCTGATTTTGCTCCAAAATGGTTGCCCGAATGAAAAATCTGGTTGCCCTGCAGAAAAAAAAATCCAACAAACAACATTGATTTTAAATTTAATGTCAAAAATTTTGCATAGAATGTGATTTACGACATGTTTTTATAATGTAACCTAGTTTAAAGGGGCTGAAAATGATCTAGCAAATACATAATACACATTTAATTCAGTCATGTAGGCCCTTACATTGGTCTAGCATAAAAACGTGGTTGCCCAATTCGGGCAACTACTTTGATAATTTCAAATTCCATCATGGATTTTATTCTATTCTACATACCTCTGTGCTAGCAAATAGCTCTTCATCATGAAACACAGATCCGACACGATTACTGCCTAAGACATCTTTGTAGCTCACAAAGTCATGTACGCCCTCTAGTGACAGTGCTTTGGAAGGATCAACCGAACTATTAACATCAGGAAATAGAAGAGAGCGAATATATTTTTAAGACAGACTGTGATTCAAAATTGGTATGTAGAGGTAATCATGTTGCCTACTTGATAAGCCATTAGACTTGATAATCACAGGTATAGTATTCACATAAAAATAATGAAAATGATAATAACAATAATAGCTGATATACATGTATATATATATAGCACCTAATATGACAAAAATTTAATCCCTATTCAATTTATAACTACATGTATCATTACCCCAGTCATTGGATGCTTGTAAATTTTTCTAACACCTATCCCATCCTATCCCAAAAGGATAATTTTTGTATCTTGGCAGGCATTTAGGTGCATGCACTAATTCCATTCCCACCAAGTATGCACATGCCTTGGTAGGGAAAAGCAATGAAGATACAATGCCGTGCAAAATCCAAAAATGCAAGACATGAATTAAAATTAGTACCTTTACCCAGGTCAAGGAAATATTTGAAACTTGATAGGAAGATATATTTTTTTTAATCTATCAGGGCAGCTATAAATACAACCCTCTAAAATTATACTATTTTTGGGAAAGCACAATTAATACTCAAAAAGGATGATTTGATAATTTTTTGTGTCCATTACTATTTCAAAGTTAATGGCACAATAATTCCTTTTCAACATCTTTCACAATAGTTCCTCTTGATAGCAAACACTTTCAGATGTCATTCCATAGCTGTTATTGCAGTTCAACTATAAATAAATTACCAAACAGTGATCGGTCTTGTTTATTGATTGCAGGTAGGTCTGCAAACTATGTATAAATCTGGATAGGGCTGTTTATTAATAGCCATCAATAATAAATTTGTTCTGGTTTTACTTACATGATTTTCGCATGTGCTTTCTGGCTCATGACAACAGCTAGGTAGAGCTCACCTGAAACAAATAAAAATGGGAAATTAGGTGCATAACAAAAAACAATGGGTCAAAAATAGGGTTGAAAACAGATATACATGTACAAGCAGCAAATATTCTTCCATACATGATTGTATGCACAATTAATTTTTGTTTTTTACCTCATAAGTTTTGATCATACATTCAAATAATTTTCTGTATCTGATATATATTACAATGCAGAACATAAACTTCACACTCTCAACAAATCTTGCAACAACTAATGTTTATTTTCAGTCACAAAAATTGCATCACTCTTTCATACAGTGAAATCATTCTTCAAATTTCCATAATTTTCTTATTATTTGTCATATTTTTTTCAAACTTTTGCTTCCAAGTTTGTCTCATTAAATGAATTCATTTAATTTGAAATTATCTGCCCTGAAACAATTCTCACCACTGATGCTAGGCATGTCATCAATGTAGATTGCTTCCCCTGTGGTCTGTTTGTAGGCCGATTTGTGGACAAGTGGACGTCCAACAGGATCATGCTTGGGTTGTCCAGGGGCAACCTCCTACAAGGGTCAACAAAAAGTTTCATGTAGCGGGGTATTTCAAGAGAAAAATGAGCTATAACATCACATTTTATAATGACTGCACAATGCGCACACACTATGTATGAGGCTTTCTCTCATATGTTTATTTATCATCATACAGAATAATAAATCTATAACATACACTCTAATTGGAGGATGGCCTTAAGTACCACGGCAGAAGGGCCTAAGTTTTCATATTGCAAGCTTTTTACATGCTATACTAAAACATTTACATGCTATGCAAGCCGCATGAAAATATACACACATTCATCTCCTGCTGATGTGTTCAATTTTAGCATTATAATTTTTGTAGTAGTTTATTGTTAGGCTTCGACCAAAAACCTAGTGTTGGACAGAATAATTGCATATTCAAACAAATATATTTATATAAGTGTAATCCAGCTAATGGCACATTATTGCTAATGCAGGAAATACACTAAAAACTAAAGTCGTATTGTTATACATGAACATTATTAGTTTAAAAAATATTCCATTTCTAAAAGAAAAAAAAAAGAAGAAAAGAATAAACATTCAAAAAAAGTAAACATACCTGATAGAACTGAGTAGCATTAATAGGTTGCTGATGATGTACAGAAGTTGCTGATCTGCAGTTTGATCGGATGGTTTCACTGGCAATGGATCCCTGTTCAAAATAATTATATAGAAATCAAAGTAAAATTTGTTAAACGTGAGTAACTTAAAAATATTTTTGTTTTAAAAAAAAATCAGTTTATAAGCAAAATAAATTAAACCATTGCCATGTTCTACATGGAATTGCAGCATTTTGGGGTCAATTGGACTGGGATATTGGCTTTACCTGTTCTTTCATTTCTATAATATTTTACCGTGTATGAAATATAATACATATTTCTTGATTTATGTTTCACAAATTTCAATTTCGATTTTGATTTTGATTTTGATTTCAGTTTCAAATTCAAATTAAAATTCAATTTCCATTTCAATTCAAATTCAAATTCAATTTCAATTTCAATTATAATTTCAAATTTCAAATTACAATTTACCTGATTGGCTGAAATCTTCTCCAGCACCATGAGGTAAAACTTGAAGAAGAAGCTGACTGTGAGAGATCTCCTGTAAGATTCCATACCCCCAGGGGCACCAGCAGGGAGGGGTAAGTCTTCAGCAAGAGAGGAGAAGGTAGCGTCAAGCATCGACTCTTCCCACTTCCTAAAACAGGTTTTTTACCACAGGGATGGAATAATATTCTAGATTTAGCGAGAGCCAGACTACATCACTAAGCACTTGTCCAAATATATTTTGTTCTAACTATATAACTATCAAAATGTGTATTGTTTTTTACTGTCTGGTGTGTGTGGCATTAGGCAATCCTTTCTTCAACTCTTGACATGGCAGATTTGGATTTGTGCGCCTCACATGCTGTCCCTCTCTTCTGCTTGATTAAGAATATGTGGTAACTACTGTCTCTGCAATTATATTTGTAGTTCAACACATTCATCTTGTTTTACAATGCACCTCAGAATATTTTAACTAGACAGATGGGGCTATATCAATGCATTATTATTATTATTATTATTATAATTATCATTTTATTACATTTATGTTTCTGTATTACACAGTACGATTGGGTATACATAGCAATTAAAATATAATTTTTATTTGAATGTAAATGTGTGCTCTTATGGAATGGTTACTACCAAAGCTCAAAGTGAATATCAATCCAAAGACTATTTTTCATCTTTTTATCTCAACATGTCATAATGAAATTTAATAAAAAAAAAACACAATTTGCTATTCCTTTAAGATATATATTAGTATGCATTTTTTGCAAGTATAGCTGTACGTAAACTTAAGTTTAAGCTCTTTAAGAAAAAAAAAATGTGCAGTCCTTCATGACTTTTTCTAGGGGGAGTGTCTTCATCTTATGGTTCAGAACATTAAAATAAAAATGTTTGCCGATTGGTCTCCATAAATGATATGCAGATTATATTGAAGCATACAACAACAAAAAAAGACTCTCTGCACAATCCTAAACAAATCAAAATAACCTCCTAAGCAATGTGAAACAATGAAATCAATAATTCCAACTCACTTTCCAGTAAGTTTCTGCATGGTTTTGAGCGCCAGTACAGTGGTAGCTGCCATACCACCATATGCAAGGCTAACATCCTCAACGATGTTACTACCTTCTTCTAATACCACCCTCATACCAGCATTCACAATAGCGATGTCATCCTCACGGCGAGGTGACTGCTTGTACGCAAAGAAGTACTCATTCTATAAAGGTGAACAAAAATATATTACATAGAATGCATTAGAAAACCGGACACAAGCATAGTAGAAATGGTAATTGTTGTCATTGTCATAATCAGTAGTCATCTACATGTAACACAGTTGACCAGGCTGGTGCACATGTAGACCTAGGTGGAAACCCGGTAGGAAACATATCTTGAATGTTAGAATGCCCTATTAGGTTAAGACAACTTATCAAAAGTTTGGTCCATTGTGTGCGAAGTGCTTTGTGGGAATATGTTGGATATACCAATCCCCTGCTTTTTCTTCTATTGATTTGATAGGAGGGGATTAGTACATCCAGTATATAATCCCGCAATATAGTCTGCCTGCCGCCGACTGACGGCATAAACTTTTAAGCTGCCTAAAGCATTTAGTTATTACATTTTGTACAGTGTAAGCTTAGCATCCTCACTTTATGAATCTTGTTATTGTTACTATTGCTATGTATTTAATTATACAATGATATTGATATTCTTCCCTCTATACTGATTATCATGCATTTTTGTATGTACAAACATAGAAACGTACCTGTTTTGTGAATGGTATAGTTATTGATTTGAGGACTTCATCAGGTTGGATGATGTTTCTCCTGTATCCAGTAAAGAAATTTTCATCCATGATCACATGTCTTGAACCTGACCAAAGAAATACATATGATAGACATGGTCATATTCAAACGTGAGTGACATGACATTTGGACTGATAGAAGGGCGCATATCTTTGCACTTGTAGGTTATGAATGGATCGTGACTACCATATGTATATATATGGTATATGTATGTGAATAGTGTACCTCTCTGACATTTATTTTGTTTATCAACCATTCCCTCTCTGTGGAAAATGGTCCACCTCTATGTGTCGTGAGTGACACGACATCCAAAATGTGAGTGACACGACCAGTGCCTTAAATTCAACATTTCAAGTAAATAACTAAATCCAAATTACCTGTATTTATATGCCATGTTAGAGTAGTCCATGAAAATTGCTTTAAGCAAAAAAAATCTGACAAAAGTGATTGGTATTAAGAATAAGAGGCATTTAAAGCACCATAGTCCCATACGTGCAAATTCCTGTTTGCTCAATTATTCAGCGTAAGCAAACTGGATCACATAATGTTTGAACTTAAATAATTGTTTGTATTGTAAAGACACTGTTGTGTTGATTTCAGATCCTAATTTGCATTTTTAAAGGCACAGCGCCACATTAAAATTTCAGCTAAATGTCCCACTTAGTCTGAATATGACCACATACGATTTTTCAGCCATTTTCAAAGGTTACTACTTTTTTAATACAATTTTAGTGATATATGTGAACTTTCTCTTTTTTTAAACCTTAAATTACACTGCACAATTCACAACCCTATCTTATAAAGTTTCTTTAATTAAGCCAATCAATCAAATGTTTATCAAAAGCACATGGAAAAGAGATTTTTGCCATTGATTAAAAACTATACAAACTGTTTTGGGCATAGTCCTCTTTGATCACTTTGAATGGACTAAAACTAAATTTTTATCAGTTTCTAAGGATTCAAGCTCATTCTCCTTCAATATCACTACCAAACAAAATCAAATGAAACAAATTAAGGCATAACAACGGTCATATCAGTCACTAATTTGTGCTCAAGTACACTGCTGCTATTACAGTATTTAACTCTTTGTGAGCCATCAAAGTGAAAGCCCTATGCCACGGTGAATTTCTTAAGGTTTTGATTTATCAAGATTTCCTAGATTATCTAGAATCCTAGTATGGAACTATTAAATGCTGATAACAAAAGGGTTGTTTGATAACCTAGATATGGGTTAGTCACCTAAAGCTATTACTGAAAGTTCAATCTTAGTGTTAATTTGTTTTATTGTTTATGCCAATCTAAGCGGTGAAACTAGCAAGTCATCTAATAAAGCACATTTAATATAAGCTTTTGAAAATGATTACTTCAATTAAAACCATGAATACACTACTCTCATGCTCACCTTGAGACTTTGATACCAATTCCAAGGAACACCTAGCTGCCATGAATATAGGGTTTAGGTCTGAGATGGGACTACCAGTCACAATGTTGCCTCCTATAGCCTGGGTAGTCATTTGATGGAAATAAAGAAACATTAGAAATAATTATTCATACTTAAATTCCAAGAAAAACTTAGGACATGTCAAATCTGGAGGTACTGCATCAGTAGTTTGAACTGAAAAGAAATCATCAATCTCTGTGGCTTGGAATATACAAATGATTACATACATATAAAAGACAAACGTGACTGCCTCTCCAATATGCCTCCGCCCTTGAGACAAATAATTTCAAGAGATGACCTCAATATTCTAATCAGATGGTCTTCTTTTGATGATACATACTATCCCTAAGTTAGTTCATATCTCACTTGGTTCTTGAGATGTTGCGGTAAAAAACTCAATATACGGAGAGTTTACCTCTGTGACCTTGACCTTAGACCTGTGGACTACAAAATCTAATAACATTGTCTTTCTATGGTAAATATACTATCCTCAAGTTTTTTTGAAGTTCATATCTCAAGTGGTTCTTGAGATATTGAGATAATAAGCAAAAGTGAAGGACGGAAAACCCCAAAACATGATACCTCTGCCACCAAAAATCCATTTGCAACTAGTATGCACACAGAAAGTCTTAACTCTTGAGGCATTTATAAAACTTACTGCTACATTTCTGATTTGTGGACCAGCAAACCATCTCAACATCTCAACAATGGCAGCAAACACTCTCGTAGTGTGATCTGAGCATGGAAAATACAAAAAATCATTTAAATGATTTCATAGGTGAAGTGAATATTTTTTTTTTTAAAGAGTATTTTCATGGTATATTTTTAAAGAACTAATTTGTAGTCTCTTCAGTGATATGACAGAAAGAGCAATCTTACAACGTGTATTATTATGTCTTCACTGAATTTTTGTACGTTACAGATCCCGCAGAATGATAGGTACATACTGAGCAGTATTTAATAGAAAAGACCGTCATTCACATGGGTTAATGGATAATTTTTGTAGTAAATTAAAGAGCATGATTGTGTTTAAAATGTATATTGAACATGAAAGACATGTAGAGAGCACACTTTTACAAATTTAGTAATTTGGCTCATGACAATCAATTTATGGGTTTTCAAGAATTCACAATATTTCATAAAACCTTTTTTTACATTCATATACAACAAAGGTTTCAAATGACTAGGACCAACTTCTGTATGACTATTAGGAAATTAACTCTTTGCACGCCACGCCCACGATCTCCCCTCTGTCACATTAAATTGACCTGGCTAATTCTGAATAGATAGAAAGCAAGCAAAGATTTAATAACTTCTCACCTGGATGCTTGGCAATATAATCTTGAAAGAATTGATCCATGGACGTAAGACTGACCGATGACCCTACGACCACTCCGTCAGTGTTGACCTCTATGTGGGTCAGGTCAGGTATGTGGGTCACTGACACCAAAGCCGGATAGAGCTGGTTCTTGAACTTCACCTCAACACCTTCAAACCAAAAGATATAGACAATAAATATTGGGCTTGAGCCAAGAATACAAGGCATGCAGTACCTACATGTATGACATACTGGTAAACTGTCTCCAAGCAGTACCCCATAACATAAAGAGTTACAATCAATTGCAAGTCTGACACAACTATTCTGATTGGTTCACTGTGAGAATTTTCTGCTAGAAGTCCATGCAACAAGAATCCTGATTGGTTGCTATCAATTTGCAATTAATTGTAACTTATTGTAGTGCAGGGCCCATATAATGTACATGTATAGTAAAGGTAATTCAGGGTGATATCATTTTTCTGTTCAATTTATTGTCAGTTTGAATTGAGTTTCTTCAGTGAGACTGCATATGAGGTATAGCCAGTTATGATATCCTTTCTCAATCTATATAAAAGCCGTCTCTAAAGTTATGCCTAATGAACAGTGTCTGTATGGCCCTTGAAAAACAAACAGTGAAGCCACTGCATGAATTGGTTATTTCTCAAAGTATTGATATTCTATATTTCATCCAACTGCAATTCCCAAAGGAAAGGTCAATAACAAAAAGACACACACCTGAGCACACATTTTTAGGTAAAATAGGCAAATCTACTCAATTATTGCCTCAAAGTGACTAAATCATCATATTATATGGATGACTTACCAATTTCTGAATTTCCACCAATGAGCTTGGCATGAGGATATTTGACCTTGAGGTCAAGGAGTTCATCAAAGGTCACTGGCTGATACCAGGTGACACGTTCACCTTGGAAGCATACTGTCTTTGCTGGTTCATTCATACTCAGCTGTAAACATTACAACAAAGTTTTTGAGTCATAGAAAACAATTTCCAATGAAATATAAGTGTAACAATTACATGTATTTATATCATATATTTTTAATGGGATATCCAGAAATACAGTGGGAGATCCAGGCAGGGGTAAAATAGTTGTGTGTCCCCTGTTCAAAGAACCACATCTTGAACCATCAGGTGGATTTAGCTATATCTATGAAAAATGTTGTCTGTGCTTTTTTGTTTTCAGTCTGCCATTTGCACCCCTCTTTTTTTTAAATCCCGGATCCACTGCTGGAAATATCTGATATTGAAACCAAAATTCTTCATCCATTCATCCATCCAATAAAAAACTAGTCATAAAATACTTGTCAGTAATACCTTTAATTGTAGGGCTATTACTGCTTCTATCTTTCCATGTTGTGTAATTATAATACTAATTTAAAGCACAGTAAAGGAAGATTATGTAATGTTCAAGTACAGATTAGAATATGAAAATAAAAACAATTACAAATCAGCATTATATTTTTTTTTTCGTAGCACAACCAGTGATATATATAACCCCTCCCACATAAACTAGACTAACACAAGCTAGATAGTACATCAAATAAAAATAATAATAAGAGATTTATATAGCACATAACAATGATAACCTAATTCTCTATGCCCTTTCCAAATGAGAGGAGACATACAAATACATGTACATTTACATTCAATATTGCATAAAATAGAATTTCAAAGTAACAATATAGGTAACAAAATATAGAAATTAAATTTACAGTTCGAAAAAATAGAGGCCTTCAAAGATTTCTTTAAAATATATTACATTGATCTGAATGGCTCAGTTATAGGTGAGTCAAGAGTTGCCATGTCCATGTGACCAGGGTCACCTTACCAATAGCTCTGGTGGGAAGATAAGATCTTGTGATGGATCGTACGTGGTGAATTCTCTTGGATCAAACAATAGGCCAGACACCTGTATACCAAACAAAAGATGGTAAATTAGAAGACCAAATGGCCTGTATTCACAAAGGTGTCCTAAGTAAAACCATACCTTAACCCTAAAAAGACGGAGGAGGGGGGGGGCCCATCATGGCCCACCCCTCGACATTTCCGGGACAATTCCGCCACGTGAAGCTTTTATCACGCCGCTTGCTGACTTTTTATTTTCAAGTCTCACGCATCTTTTGAAACCATTTTCGTGCAAATCGGTCATACTGTTACGACGCTGCACAATTCTCAAAAATATTTGTCAGACCGAAAACGGCTCAAAACATGATTTTGTGTACAAAGTCAATGCAAATGGAGTTTTCTCACCTTATTCATGAAGATATAATTTAGGAGCTTATTTGTCAATTAGAGCAAAAAGTATGATTTCATGCGTAAATTAGCACAATTAATTCAATATAAAATTAATTAATATTATTTCTGAAAACTTACTAGCGTAGTCTTATAGATTACATCGCACAATACCATCATGCAAATTTTTGGTGCGGTCACGCGATCTGCGGCCAAGATCTTAAGTGGGGCCATTATGCCCCCCCCCCCCAGTCTTATAGGGTTAAATCTGTGGTTTAACTGTGGATAGCAAATTATGACACAATCTATGTTGTTAGGTTCCTTATATGTTTACTGGATTCTGGAACCATGCTTTAATGGTTAGGAACATTTTTGTAGTTATCATTCCAAGGTATTTTTTAATAGTTTCAGTACCGAAAATTCAGATAAATTGAACATCTTCTTTTCAAGGTTGTGTCACATTTTGCTAGCCATAATTAAACCACAGATTTAAACTATGGCTTAACTTATTTATGAATACGGGCCAATAGGTTTAGCCCATGCTGTATTTAACTGGGTCAAATGATGGTAGACCAAGTGGATATAAACCAAAAAGATATATTATTAAAAGAGATGCAAAGCCAGACAATAAGTTGTAACTTTGGTGAAATATAATGGCTACTGGTTTACTATACTTTAGGTGGATGCTGAAAGACACTAAAATTTGATCATTTATGACTATTATCAAAGGGATATTCATTCTAGTTGAGTTCCTGAATTGTCATTTGAATAATATTGTCAAAAACCCACAATTTCATAATTCAAAGTTGATTACATATTTTATTACATAAAACTATATATTTAGACACTATGGCCCGAATTCACAAACGTGGTTTAGTTAGTCCATGGTCTAAATCAATTGTTTAAACCACGGATTTAGACCATGGTCTAAATTTTGGTATTCACAAACCACCTGATTTAGACCATGGACTAACTAAACCACGTTTGTGAATTCGGGCCAAAGATGTCTTCTTCAAAGGACAGGCAGGGCTTGCTTGAAGCAGTTCTGATTTCTATAGAAATTGCCCAACAAGCATTCATATAAAAAATGACAATTCTGTCAGGAATACTAATCAAACCTGGGAGATAGTGCACTCATGTGTGCTTAACTGAAATCCTGTCATTATGAAGGAGTAGTATATAGTAACACTTTAAAGCACATTGAATTGTCCACAAGATGTGGTATGTAATGTAAAATGGGGAATTTTTGCAAAGGTATGATCTTTGCAAAATCATACCTCATTACTGTCATTGTTGCTGTTTTCAGCAGAACCGTTGTTTTGGCATGGGCCATTCTGACCGCTTCCTCCACCACAGCATCCACCCTGTTAAAACAAGACACACATATAAAATTTGCAAACAAAATAAACAGTCAAAGAGAGAATGACAGAAACACATTTGACCTTTGACCAAATCAATCCAAAGTCTACTTTAATTTTCTCATCTTATGGTGGTGCATACAATCAAATAGTGCAAAGCCTTTACCTCAAGTAATACATGTAAATACCCTTAATTTCATAAATTGATGTCCTTAACCCTCTTTGTGCTTTGTAGCCATATGGCTACATAATTTTTACTCACCTTTTCTAAGAATAGCACAAAGAGGATTAAACATTAATGAAGCACAACACTCCTGATGCTTCTACCAAGTGTTAAAGTGTTTTGTTAAAGCTATAACCAACAGTAAATTCTTCATGACAAAAGTCATGACAGGCATAACAAATATTTCATAGATATCCTTCCAACCCGCACCCCAAAAAAAATAACAATAATAAATAAATAAATATTTTTGTCAACATGAACTTCTTGGGAAGTTGCAATGTGATTTCACAGAATTCTTTTTGGAACAAGTGTTGCTAGATATATTGTAAATGCCAAGAAATCTTGAGTAACATTAGATATATCCTCTTACCTTCTTTGTGAATGTCTTGTAGGCTTGTAGAATGGGCCTGTATCCTGTACATCTGCACAGGTTTCCCTCAAAGGCACCATGGATGTCGTCCATAGTAGGTTGGGGTTTGTTCCTTAGCAGGGCATACATGGACATGACGATCCCGGGGGTACAGAAACCACACTGTGAACCATGTGCCTTAGCAATCCGCTCCTACCCGGATTAAGAAGAAAATGAAATAAAAAACGATATTTGGTGCTTAAAGCAATAAGAATATTTCTAAGGTCATTTACATGACTGATAGAGGGTGCTTTTGGAATGGAGGACCAATGTTTTTTTCTTCTTTCTTTTTTCAATGCTCTAAAAATCTGGAGAGAAAACCCACTTGATCTGCAACTACAATAATCTTCAACCGGTTTCAACTGGTTCCAAATCCTGAATCTGCCAATGTTTTGACTATTTTTCTGCCAAGATATTGAAAAGGAAAATACTGTTGAAGCTAGTATATCAAACATTGGAGATGAGATGATGGCTGTCCAAAATGTGATTTAGTAACTACAAGATGCAGCTGCAAGCACCACATCCTGAATTGAAATATTAGAAAATAATGTTACTAAAAGTATTTGATACTCAGGCAAACAATTAAGGTGACCTCTACAGGAAAATTCTACAAGGAAATTCCAAGCAGAATTCAATGGGAAAATTATATGCAGAATATTCCATGCAAAATCACATTTTTCCATTCATTTTTCATCCAAAATAATAATAATAATAATAATAAGAGCTTCTTATATAGCGCCTAATATGAAACAATTTCATCTCTAAGTGCTTTACAATTATTATTATTAAAAGTGAACAATTTCTTAATATCTCTGCCTAAGCATTCTTTTTCTACAACATCTATTTTATGGTCTTATCACAAATTTGTGGTAGGGGACACTGCGAGGAATCTTTGTATGGAGAGATCAGCCTCTACAGTCAGTCTGCCTGTTTGTTTATCAGTCTATTCTATATTCAGTGTATCTCACCTGTACAGGATGTAGTTTGGTCTTAGTGCTTCCGATTCCCTCCACTGTAGTGACTGCAGCACCATGTACAGAACACACTGGGGCAAGACATGCATTCACTGCATAGTGACTGATCTTGACAGTCAAGAAACAACACCTCTTTATCTCTTGTAACTGTTTATGTATTCGTATTTGCAAGGCCCTGACAGCTACAGGCAACACAGAATATATAAAACATTACATACATGTAATGGTTTTCAAAATCTGGATATGAAATATAAGATATCTTGAATAAAGCTAGCAAATTTGCTTGTGAATTTCAAGAGATTCCAGACTGACCTATACATTTATAATCATGTTGGCAAATTGAGCTATTTCAATCAATTATGATTTGAATTCTCAGAAAATGTTACTGCATCTCTTTAAGTAACAACCCTCTAAATGTATTTCATGTTGAATAAACAAATAATTGAGTTATCTTTATTATTCTATAACAACTAACACCCATGGAATTTCAATGGGCTCCAGTAGTAACTGTTTATTTTTTCAAAGGATACACAATCTTGCTCTTGTCTCTATCATAAGATGAAACCATGACAGTGCAAGCTCCACATCCTCCTTCAGCGCATCCAAGCTTGGTTCCAGTCAAACCCACTGTGTCATCAGAGGGTCATCAAAGGTCAAGGTTCATAATTCAGTTACTTGCAGGAATACATAACTGTTTCATTCCTGCCCAGCACTTTTAAACATACCAATAGGCATTTTATGGCGTTGTCTATCGAGAACAACTCAGAAGTGAATCAAGGTAAAACAAAAAAGACCTAATGAGTGCCATGATACAACAAAATTTATACTCCTTGATTTGAAATTTTCATAAGCTCCAGACCTCTGAACTACTGGTATATTGCCATCATCTCATTTCAATATTCAGCAAGAGAGGCCCACATGATACATGTATTGTAGCTGGTAAGCTAGTAATTCCATGTTGAGGCAGCCAAGTTATCTGTACAAAGAATCAGTAAACTTTGTTAAATATAACATTTATATTGTAGTTTATTATGTTTACAATAGAGCTGGGTTCAGTATCATACATCATGATATATTTTGAAATGTTCTAAATAGGTACATGTTATTTCAATAATGGAGCAGGGTTTTAAACTCATAGATAATATGCTGTCAGTGAAATATCTATGTAACCTAGACACACAATGTAGGAACAAGCTTCTTCTAAAAGGATACATTTCTTGCGTAGATACACTAATAATGTCATTTCTGGATCAGGACTCTTCTCAATGACCTGCACGCATAAAAGAAAAAAACAAAACGAAACATAAATTCCAAGTTATATAAGTACAAGTTCATACTCCTTACTAAATTTGATTACCAGAGGTATTTGAAATTTAGAATAAATTATGGAAAGTGATTATTAATTGAAAGTTTACTCCTGCAATTACAATTTACACTACACTTTTTGATAGGTTTTGAGTTAGATAGATTCTGTTTGCAGAGAACTTTTACAAATATTATCATATCCTACATGTACTAATGATTTTCTGCCTCTTGTAAATGAGCAGACAGAAGTGTAATAAAGTGACAGAGCATTGAAAAAAAAGAAGAAAAAAGATCGGTCCTCCATTCCAAAAGCGCCCTCTATCAATCATGTAAATGACCTAAGCAATTGTGAACCAAGATTGATAGAAAACCAACCTTTTGGAGAGAGGGGCCAAATGTGTTGGTAAATCCTGAGAAACATACAGGGGGTGTGGATTGTCTGTTTTTAAGCTTTGCTGCTGATGTTTCAAATATAGATGATATCCATTTCAATTTTGTTGTGGTTTGTTTTTAAATTAAACAGGTTCAGGCTTTCTTTAAAACAATCTTCTCAAATGGAATGTCCATTACATGACAATTCATTATCACCAGAATCTGGATTTATGGATACCGAGTGGTGGAAGAAATAAGAAAATTACTGATAAACCCATTTCTAAAATATGTAGGTTTATATCTACATCCAACTGTTTTGAGTAAATATTATGTATATTGATTGCTTTTAGTAGCCTTGCTTTCTTGTTCACATACCTTTTTGCCATTGCAGAAAAACAGCAGCACAGAGTTCTTCTCTGCTGTCTCCATGATGCCTAATTACGAAAGTTTTCCTCAACTTCTTTTCAAATATCTGTAAAGAAGAAGAAGAAGAAGAAGAAGAAAAAGGTCAGTCTATTTTCTATAATATTCTTGATTATTCCCATTTTAATACAATTTTTTAATAATAGACCCCAATAACAACAACAACCAAAAAAAAAGTAATATCTTCATAATGACAGACTTTTCAACCATGCCATGAATATGTCCTGAATTTAGTAAGTGTACTCATCATTTTGTCTTGGGAATACGATTCTAAAATCCAATTTGCTTAATCTATTTTATTTAATTTCAATACCAGCTGGTTAAAATTGCTGTTTTCATCAGGGAACATTAGTAATAGGAAGAGCAATGTAATTCTGTTGAATATTGCCGAATATGAAAATTGAATATGTGTATATTCAATTAATCCAAGATCAAATTTATTTCAGCTGACAAACTAATTAAATATCTTACATGATGTTTGTAAGTGTCATCTCTCCTAAAACTAATAAATGCCATTTTTTAAACCAGAATGCCCTCTATGCAGTCAATAGTGAATTTCTATTCTAGTTTTTTTGTCCTATATGGTAAAATTTCACATTGATACGATCCCTATTGGTTTAGCATGTTTAACCCCGCTGCCTCCTCCCCCCCCCTCAGGAAAGTTGACCAACACACATACATGCTCATTCCGGATTCTTAGAACTCCCCCCCCCCCCCATTACAGATTTTTGGGAGGGGAAGCCGCGCCAAAATTACACCCCTGTACAGGCTTTTGGAAGGGAAGGCAAATCAAAATTACCCCTATTACATGCTTTTGGAGGGAAGCTAGAAAAATCACCCATCTTTCATATGTTTTTGGACCATATTTGGAAACCTTTTAAGGATTGTTATACATATGTGGTATACCTAGGTCTGAAAATAATATCACAACCACCCCTTTACTAGTAGTTGCACGAGGATAGGTTGGAGAGGATATTCACAGTACTTGGGCCACTGTCTATTCAAATAAACCATTTTAATTTTTCTATATAGGGCCTATCATCAGCATTTTTTTTTTTTTCATTATCAAATTCATAGCGAGGTTATCTTGGGTATATCACTGAATAAGTCACCTCTCTTCTCATGTTAGCTATTACCCCAAAATTAAAACAATATATATAGTTAACAAATGATACCTCAAATTAAAGGTATTGATAAGAGAAATTCAAAGCAAAAAAAAATTTGGAAATCCGACCATTCGTTATGGAGTTTATGGTGATTCAAACATACAATTCAATGAACCCATTCTACCGCATATTTTGAGGATCCGTTATTGGAGTAGAAATTCCCTATCAGGGGCAAACTATATACTCAAGTTAACTTCTGGTAAGATGAGTACAATAAGAAAGATAATTAAGCGAATTCATTATGAATATATAGCTTTAGGCCTATAGGAGGGTTGGGCGAATCTCAACTTTTTTTTTCAAACAAGTTGTTTCTATAGTAAAATTCGACATAGAAACTGAAAATGACAATTATTTTGCATACGATGACGTCTTACGTCGCTAAAGGTGCAAAAAAAAACAAAATGGCCGTCAAAATAGCGTATTATGCCCAATTATCACACTTTTATATGTATAAACCACTTTTATTGCTTTTTATATGGCTTTTGGTGTCAGGGAACCCAACATGATTAATCCAACATGAACAATCCTACCTAAGTTGACTGTTAGTGTAGTTTGGTAGTTAGTTTCAGTCAATATCGAGCAAAAATCATCTCATATCAAAATCACTAAATAACACCTAGAACCATACTAGGTACATTTTGGTCAAAATTGATAAAATTGTCAGATTTGAGCCTTTAAAACCATCAAAATCCATAAAGAAACAAAAATAAAACCGGTTTATACCTATAAAGTGTGTGATGAATAGGCAAAATACACTATTTTTGGTTTTTTGCACTTTAGCGATGTCAGACATCATCGTACACAAAAATCATTATCATTTTTGGATTCTACATCAAATTTGACTAAAGAAGTAACTTGTTTGAAATAACTTTTCAGAAAAAGTCATTATTTGCCCAACCCTACTATAGTCTAGCCTGGGAGATTGGGGGGGGGGGGGGAGCCAGGGGACTGCAGCACTCATTCTTCTCTTCAGATCTGGTTGTTGACCTCGCCAATCTCAATGAAAATTTGCATGCACCATCACCCATATTTAATGTTTTATATCATTACTATTTTTGTTTCCTAACACAATATGTATCTTTTTGCTATATTACTTTATATTAAAATACATACTTTCTTTTGTTATTCTAATTACTTTAGAGGAAAGCTGTTAACGCGAACCAGGATCGCATCAAGAAGGTGTGGAGAAGAATTACTGACCCACTAAGAAGAAGATATTTCCAATAACTTTATATATGGCCTCCAATAATCTAATATTTGGTTAAATAAATATGCTCTCTTGATTAGTCTCAACAATTACTTGGAAAAAAAAAAAAGAAAAGAAAACTATTTTCCTATATTTATATCATTTTTTAAAAATAATTTCTTATGTTTTTCTTTTTTTTCTGAATTCATTGTTTTTTTGTTGCTGTTTTTTTTGGTAATGAATATTTTTTGTGTTATAGTCCAGCAACTGTAGGCCTATATTCATTAACACTGCCCAATTATCTGATTGTTACCGTTATGTTGGCACTATACCTACCCTCCTAAGAGAAAAGGAAAATTGTGACTGTATAACTTAAAATTAACTGTATATTATTTTAACACATGTTTTTATTCAGCTTCTCTGGCTGCGATCACGTTTTTTTTTTTTTTTTTTTTTTTTTTTTTTTAAATTAATGAACCATTTTTAATTGAATATGATATGAAAACAATTACTAGTAAGTGCTTCTCTTTCTCAAAGTAGGGCATATAACACGTATGTGAAATTTATGAGTTCTGAAGTTTAATTTCCAAAAAGATATTTTAATGATTATTGTATGACCGAATGTTAAAGGAAATATAACCAAATTATTTTATTGTATTTGTATGCTTTCAATAAATGTAATTATACAGAGGAATGTTTTGTAGACTAAACTATCTTGTACTTGTTGTATTCAATTTGATGTCTAATAAATTATTTTTAAATAAAACTATGATGATGGTATAAGGGGTTTTACATCTAGGTTACATGAGTGGATAGTTGAAATAAGGAATCATACACCGTTACGTCCTGCCGTATCGTATAGTGTTTTTATTCGATCTGTTTAAAGAAAACAGAAAACAAGAAATATTAAGTCTTTGCTCATTGTTACATAAATGACCTCAAAATTAAGTTTACATCTCTGTTGCATTGAAATAAATCTAGCATCTCACAAATATAAATTGTTTCTAGTCATTATTATTTGTGTCTTTACGAGTCTATAATATATTCCTTTTTTGTTACCATAGTAATAAATCATGAACCTATCTAAATCGGAATATTTATCTTCAAAATAATGTCATGCAATTTGCTTTAGATAATCAAATATCGAAGCATAAAATTTCATATTGTTTTGACTTTGTTATTTTTAATCGTGTCACCAACATGCCAAGTAAACATGACTCTCTTTCAATAAGTTGCAATTAGTAACTTGTTCATTTGCATAAATCTTAATTACTAATGACATTTCCATAAGAGAATTGTCAAACTCTACAAAACAATAAACGATAAAGACATATTAATAGTAGAATATCGCGATTGGTTACAGCTACCAATAATATTTAAGTGTAACATTTCAACCAAAATTTTTTTGTCCCATTTCAATTATTGAACTGTTTATATTTCCGATATAACGATTAATTTATGATTTAACCGCTTTTAGTAAATGCACCGTGAATCTCGATGTTTATATTCGAGAACGAAACAAACCTTAACTCTTTCAATCAAAAGAGGGCGCTATGAGCCCCGCTAATACATTTAGTTTTGAGAAACTCAAAGTCATGACATCATCGTTCGCAAATTCTATTTATTAATTTACCCTAATCTAAACAAAACAAACCGTCTTTCTCAAACTCTCAAATTGGTTCAAATCTTTACAATAATTTAAATGTGGCAGTTATTCTGCACTTAGAATCAATAACTTGTTATACAAAATCGGATCACATATAACTACCCTACGTATCAACGCATATCCGGGTATACCTATGAACCTGACTTCACAATTTCTCTCTCATGACTCATCAGCAAATTTATAACAATTGACTTTTACTCTATTTCGGCATTTTCATACATACAATATAAGATAGATAATTTTAGAAATTTGAAAATTAACGCTTTTCTGGAGGCATAATATCTAGTTGACCGTTGAGCAAAATCTACAAAACTTGACACCAAATTTGACTGTCATTGACACAACGTCTGCACTCCATGACTTGTTAAATTGCGTGTCGACGTGTCCGCAAAATCCCAAAATGCTCTCCATTAAATTCGCCGACATGCCTACTACGTTACAGGCGACTTGCATAATCAAACGTTTCGAATAACAATTAAATCGGCTCCGAATTAAAATAAACGCTGCTTTTTGTCTGATTATACATTTAGCGTTCAAACCGCTCCGATATTTGACCGCTTATCAAAAACCGGAACGTTTCCAATCTAGCAGAGTTGACTGTTTCATTGAAGCCGCAATTTACATAAGAACAAAACATTGCGGTTATTTTCAATGGTTCGCGAATAATATTAGAAAACTTCAACTTTCGTTCAACGAAACAATGAGGGTCAGACTGAAAAAATGAATAGAGAAGAACAAGAAAAAAAAAAAAAAGAACAATCACAAAAAATTTATTTAAAAAAAGATTATTTTGGAAAAGTGGGAGGACAATGAAAACAAACAAAACAACAACAATGTTGAGACTATCTAAAAAAAAAAAATAAAAAAAAAGGGGGTTGTGTCAGGAAACTTGAATAAAATTAATATAAAAATATATATAAATAAACATATAAAAAATGAAAAGACAGACAAAATATTGGCAATGAGAAGATATTTTAAGCCAGAGGAAAAAAAAAAAAAAATGTCGGGAAAAAATTAAGAGATCTATGTCTAAATGAATATTTAAAAAAATATAAAATAAATATATAAGGAAAAATTGGGAAACATTTCTACTAGAAGTCACCATAGGCCAGTGCCTACGAAAGAAGAAGAAAGTCATTTGAAGCATGCAAGCATGCATTGCTTTTGTTTTCGTGACGATGCAACCGGGAGATATGAATAGAGCAAAGTTTAATGCGGATTATTCTCAGGTATTTGTTGTTAAAATCATGCATTAAATTTAAATACATTAACAAAAACCAATGGCAACTCAAGTCAAATCGATGACTTTTTATATCCGGATCATTGCCTTTGCGTTTGGTCTTTGAGGCAAAATGAGACACATTTTCAAACTTGCAGAATAGTAATTTCATGAAGAAAAAACCTTCACGAATCCATTTATCCATGGGAATGGAGCGGCGCCAGTGATATTACAAGGATATTTTGGTGTAGAAAATCCAGAAGAATGTCACAAAATCAATTTGATTCAAAGAATGACGTGATAAAGACAGATTTAATAACCGATTGTCAAACTTTCCTCACAGAATGAATCTTGAGTTTGCAAGCATTAATTTCTCGAAAAAATTATGTTTTTCCGATCATTTGCAAGTGCGTGAGGAAGAAAATTAAACCCGGAAGTCAAATCTTGCGCATGACGATAATTTCTACGATGGCGGCATTTTCAACAGCCAGAGAGTCACTGACGGGATTGACTACGTAAAATGTAAGATTATACAATTAAAAGTAGTAAATCTAAGTTTCATGGTAAAATATATCAATTTGTACTAGTTTAGGAACATGTAGACTTATTTTTCATTTTAAAAAATGATTTGATCTTCCAAGGAAAAGGGGAAATAACTGCCGTGAATTTAACACGGCGATAGATATGCAGATGTCATAAACGCTAGGCGGCTGCGATCCCTCCTCATGTGTGCTCAATCGAGTAGAACTTGAAGATTGTCACCAGCACTGAAAAAAATGAACGGCAGTGAATGAACTGTCATTACAGATTACTCGTTATCTTTGTAGTTTGTACATGACACTTCCGAGACCAATTGCTAAATATATTGCAATAATATATCCTTATCATGGATACAATACAAGCAGTGTACGGCGCATCATTTAGCACAGAAAAGTATTTCACAGAACGAGTCAACGTGGTGGGTATTCAATTCAACGTGCCCGTTGTTGTGCAAGATTCGATTTTGCGAAGAGATCGTCTCTGATCTCCTGCACTGTCATAATGGCATGCACTGCACAATGCTTGCGCAGATATCACTCGAGTCACTTTTCTTTCACCAAAAAACTCCACATCCACACACCCACACCGGGTCATACTCACATTAATAACTCTTTTAGTTTATGTACAGTTGTTCCTTGGTAGATTCTTTGTGCTACCGTTATTATACCAGGCTAAATTCATCCAAAACCCAACAGCCTGACGTGGTGTATCACTGCACGTAAACAATACCGTTGGCGTTGGCCAAATTGACCCGTTACGTTGACCTGAAATAGTCTCATGTTTTAAGTCCTTTGTTTTGAGTTTCATAAGTTACGTCATCAGAAAATTACACCGAAGCTGTTCATCTGATATGCAAGAAATCAATACTGTCATCATGATTTACGTATTAAGCAAGAAAGTGTGAATTGTCCATGTATTTTCGTAAGCTATCCGTTGTTAACTTCATTCAATAAGTAATAAAAAACAACAGGTTTGTACGTGTAGACTATTCTTAAATAGGCGTGACGGAGGTGTGTCCATTACCCCTTCAACGGTATGAATCCTGAATAAGAATATTTTATTTGCTACTTTTTATTTCCGAATCACAAGTTTCACGCCTCATTTGAAAACAAATATAAAAACACAATATGAAGTCAATGTTGCGTTAAATGATTTTCATTTACAGGCTGATATTCTATAGTAAACAATTGTATTATCTCAATAATACACATGACAATTCATTCAGAGTCATCAGGATTTAGAGTTTGTTTGTTTGTTTATTTGTTTGTTTAAGTAATATATCTATCTTATTCGTTGAATTGATTTAAGTTTTTGTTCTTGCCAAAGGTAGAGTTTCAGATATTGTGTATATTGTTAGACCTTAGTCCTTTTTCCCATTCATTCTTTTCTTATTTTTGTTTTAATCTTTGTACTGTAGCCTAGAATCTATATCTCAGATGCTCTTCTCATTGTAGATCTTTTACTTTTCTTTGTTCACTATGTATTTCAGTATTATCATTGTATTCATAACCTATACTATTTTATCTTGACTTGTATGTTGATATGGACCTCTGCATCTGCAGGCTGTGTCTGGAATAAAGTCTTCAATTCAATTCAATTCAAATTCAATGGAGTATCGTATTGTAGGCCTATAGCTAACCTAGTTTTTATTTTAAACATTTTTAGTTTGGAAATTGTCATCAAAAAGAAAACTGATTTATAAACACAAACTATTAAACATAATTATTTCGAAAGACAAACTTGTCCCGCATCACAATTAAAATTATTTTTTTCAATAGTATCATACTTTAATGCTACAGTTAGTTACACAAAAACTTATGCTGCAGTCACACAGACACTTACGTATAGATACGTTGTTTTAATCTTATTTCATCTTATATTCTATCATTTCTTATGTATTTCTTTGTTTTACTGGATGAACGAAATTATAAATATTTCTACTGCTGACTATGACGGGTAGGCATCCGTCGGGATCCGCAGAAAAGAAAATAATTTTTGGACGCAACCGGACGTAACTCAACGTAAGTGTCTGTGTGACTGTAGCATAACGTTGAGTTACGTCCAGCGTTGCGTCCATTTTTTTCCCCTGCGGATCCCCACGGATGCCTTCCCGTTATAGTCAGCAGTGGAAATATTGATAATTTCGTTAATACAATAAAAAAAAAATTAAAAAATCATAAGAAATGATAGAAGATGAAATAAGGATAAAACAACAAAAACGTAACTAAACGTAAGTGTCTGTGTGACTGTAGCATTGACGTCTATTAGTGACCATTTTCTATTTGGTGTGTGCTCACTCATGAGTAACTTGATAGATCAATCTCATTTTACACAGAATTTAGTCGATAGGTGTAACAACATTCCTGTTAGGTTGTTTTGCTGGGAAAAAAAATCGTTAAGAATTAAGCTTTAGGCCACTTTGATCAGGATGGAGTTATTTTTTGTTGTTTTGATTTCACCCCGACTTTGGCACAAGTCTCTTCGCAAACAATGCAGTATGTTCATCAAAGCATAAATGAAGAGTTTGTTTCCAAAAGGGACTAAATCCACTTTTGTAACTTCAGAGTAAATGGCTTTTCTTTGCCGGATTTTGTACAGGCGTCTATGGAAAATTGAAATTAAAAGTTGCAGTTTCTGGAAGTTGCAATCAAAATTTAGGTAAGTTATTTTGCTGACAGATGGGTACGTACCTGAACAATGTCCTCATATCAATAACTCAATTTTCATCAAAGTGGATTTAGTCACTTTTGGAAACAAGCTCTTCAAATACATTCCACACATTAATATGTATAATAATTTGGGGTTCATAATTTCTTTTTTTTTTTATTTATTTTTTTTTTTTTAATGTTGTTTTGTTTTTGTGTTTTTTAATTTTCTTAGTGTTTAGTTGATTTTTTTAAAATCAGAATTGACAAATATAAATATCAATTAATAAATATCTATTTTCACCCTTTTCATTATTTTTATGCTTGTAAAATCCCTTACCACTGTTCCGACTTGTATATAGCTGATTTGAGACTAGTCTCAATTAATCTCTCTCTCTCTCTGTCATAAAGAATTTCGTGTAAATCACCATAAAAAACCTTCAGTGAATAAAATTGGTGTATTTTGTAGGGTAAATAATATCGCAATTAGCAAAATTGGTATTTGTTGTTTGTTTTTTTTTAGAGCAATATACGCCCCTATTAAAAATAAATTCAATATTAACTCGTTTTGATGCGGGAAATTTACATCACATCATATCAGTGGTGCATGCAAGCACAAAGGGATTATAGGTAAATTAAAAAAACAAGTGCAAAAGAGATCAAAATGAATACAATTATATTGCTCTGACAGTAAAAACAAACTACTGAGAGTTTTGATCAACAGGGGCCGCGGAGCTAAAATTTAACGCCGGATGGCAACGTACCTGAAACGAGATGGACGTACTACAAACGAAATTGGCGTACTTAAATCGTTCTAAAGATGTGCTAGGACGTCTTACAAACGAGCATTGTATATTCATTATCAGCTTGAAGTTACGAAGACGCATGAGGTCTGGCAAAAACGGGCTAGGGTTTTTATGGGAAACGGGCACGCATTTGCGTTCAACACGTTCTAGACACGGATAAGAACGAGACGAACTTTCTAGAGGCAGTTTGGTCGACGTAGGAACGAGTAAGAACGGATTTTGACGGATTAAAAACGACCCAGAACTAGTTAGGTCGGGACCAAACGCATTGGAAAAGTGTTGGAACTGATTAAGAACGGGTTGAAACTAACTGGGGACGGGTTTGGATTGTTCAAGTTCAGACGGGCTCTGTTTCGTGGAAACGGTCATTTTCACCCGATTTTAACTAGATACAAACGGACTGCAGACGAGGCAAAGACGTGATGG
>CALNVZ010000174.1:22371573-22438976 GCA_940671915.1 Paracentrotus lividus
TTTATGACGGGCTTTGATAGCAATACGTTTCAATTTTTAAAAGAGAACGGCATGTCATAATTTCCGTCACACTGGCTAAGTTCTCAACCAGTGGCGGATCCAGGATTTCATTACAGGGGGCCCAAAATCGGAATTTCAGATTTTGGTACACCAAAATTTTTTCCCGTTACATCAGGCGAGCAAAAGGTACACTCAATTTTTTTGACGTCACGCTGGCCGAGCGATAAAGGGGGGGCGGGGGGGGCGGGGGGTCCACAGGCGGGGCACGGGGGGGTGGGGCGGGGGGGGGGAGGGTAGGGGGTAGGTGTATCTTTTTTTTTTGCCTCGGCATGCAAAGAGGTCATCATGTATCAGCTATAGGTAAGGTTAGGCAGTCGGCCCGCTCGTCATTTTTGCTCGCTTTTTTTTTTTTTTTCTTCTTTTTTTTTGCCGTTTTTTTTTTTTTTTTTTCTAGGGGGGGGGGCCCCCCCCCCCTGTATCCGCGCTGCTCACTGCGTTTCTTGGTATTCTTTTGAACGGGGCTCAATCTGTTTACAAACGGACGAACGTAGTACAGACCTTTTAGGAATCTAGTACAGACCGTTTACAATCTGTTTACGAACTTGGCGAACGGGCCCGAACGGAGAGAACGGAAAGGCATTCCGATTTTATTGAACATGTTCAAAAAAAATCGTACTGGTTCCAGTTCTAAAATTAAACGTAGTGACAACGTTTCTTAAACGTGTAGGACTTACTCTGAACGAGAAGGAACGTACTACGAACACTGGTACCTAACTTTTTCATGCTGCCGCATAGGCACTTCAAGGACGGTTTGGACGTGCTACAAAAACGGTATAGAGTGAACGAGCTGTTTACTCGTCTGAACTGGATAACAACGTATTGCGGCGCGATAAAGACGGAAACTGACGTAAGAAAACTATTTATGAACTCCTAGTATCTATCAAGAATTATTTTTCAAAGTCTATAAGTTCCAACCCACCACCCGACCAAAGCCCGTTCAGCAATTTTTTTAAAGAACGGGCAAGAACGTTATAGAACGTTATAGAACGACCTCAGTGTAACGGCCCCCTAAGTAAAGGGGTGGAATGTGGCATTGAATGCTTGCCTGACACAGCAACATTAGTGCAGATAATATAGGACATCCAAAATGGCGGAAATGATTCTGGTACTTAGTATTGGGATGTGAGGCATCTATCTCTTTGCTACGATTTTTTGGGGTATATTCACACTATATAATTAATATAAATAATTTATTGTAGGCCTATATTGACTTGTATATATAATGAAAATAATATTTAGATAATTAAAACAAAGAAATAATATACAAAATACATAACAATGAAATATATAGTCAAAGGATTAACTGAAGGGTCTTATAATTTCAAATAATATCTTAAAGTTAAGGATTTTCAACATTTTAAGCAAATTCCAGACATGGTAGAGTCATTGTAGTTTTAAAGCATACATTAAATACATGTGCCCATATTACCTGCACATGCAGGTAATATTGGCACTTTGGTAATGACGTCAACATTTGAATATTGCAGACAGAGGGGGGGGGGGTGGTGATAATTGTTTTTCTTCACAATAACAGTTAGAGCAGTAGTTATTGATTCATATAAACAAAGATTACACTGTGTGTCATTTCGTAATTTTAGGCAAATGAGATTGGCCCATATTACCTGCATGTACCCTATTATGAAAAGCGTATAACTTTCAAAAATTTTGCGCATTCTCTGCGATGTATGTTTCAAATGTAATGAGTCACGGTGATCGAAATAGAAACATGAGGTTTGTTGTGTAATTTCGATCCTTAAATTATTTTAAAAATACAGTGTACCAGCAAGAAAAATCTTCTGGCTTTCACCATATAGACACAACGTTTAAATAGACTTCCTTTTAATTTATTTCCCCCCGGATGTATCATTTTTTTTTAAATACAGATTGTATTTATTCACTATTTGTTTTAAAAACAAGAAATACTGATACCAAAGGAAAGATAGTATTGTGGTGTATGAAGGAAACAAACACAGAGTAAAATAGTTGCATTTTGTTATTTGTGTACCGCCCCGGTCAAATTGTAGAACCTTTTTCGTGTAGAGTATTTATTTATATTATTTTTTTTCATAAATTTGAGCTGACAAGCAATTATCTTGTGATTTGCATTCTAAAAAAAAAAAAATCTCTATATTTTTGTGTCAGCAGATTCGCCATAAACTCTGATGTAAGATAACAGAACAAGTTTATTGTTATTTTCTTCTTTAAAAATCTATGAAAAGGATGGGGAGGGGGAATCGTCATTATTGCTATACCGCAGGGTATAAAACGGAACACATTTTGTTCGGCCCAATATATATATTTTTTATATAATTATGTATCAAGTAAATATTTGCCAGGAGGGGAAATATCTGTAATTTTACATCAAATATGGCGACTCCACTGACATATTTGCTGTAGAAATAAATTTTACAGTGTGTGGTTAATTTGCTTGTTAATATACTTTTACAAAACTTTTGTCAAACGTAGCACCGGCAAATATATTCGCATAATTATCCCAATGCACATTAATTTTTTGTATTTTCTTAGTATTCTTATAATGGTTTTTAGTATATGCTTTCCCCATTATTTTACGAGTATTTATTTTATTTATTTATTTATTATTTTTTTTTTTTTTGGGGGGGGGTTATATTACTATTTTACTTCATATTACAATAGGGATGTCCTCAACTCAACAAAATGATTTAGGAGATCCTCGGTTGTCTAATTTTTCCTAATGTAAATATCGGAATTTGAAATGGATTGAATCGAGTCAAATTGACAGGTTAATCCACTCGGTTCGGTTATCCTTTTTATCCACCAAAATGCAATACGTTTCAACGTCGACTGAGCTGTTCCGTTGATCAACCATGTCAACCATTGTGAAGACCTCGGGGACACGTTGCTTTGACATTGTCTATTCATATTTCATTAGGAGTTACCATGGCAACGATAGTGTAATGGATTTCCGCGTTAGTAACGATGGTTGTTTAGGGATACTTTCATTGATGCCAGCCTTAAAAAATGATGGAAACTCTTTATAATCATTTTAATCATGATAATTAGTATCACTCATATAACTGTATAGTCTTTCGCGCTGGTCTCTCAAACCTCAATTCACCACGTCTATCACGTCTATAGTGAAACTGAATTGTGGCAATAAGTCCGTGTCAAATGAAATTTCATATTTTAATATCGTCAAGATCGTTATGAATAATCTGAGAGGTTTTTATCCTTCGAATTATCTGAATATATTTTGATTGACGTGGCTCCATTTTGTGCATTGGTGGGTGTGTGCATGACACACGTAACGATATAGCGTTGTATCCAATTTTCAATTGGACCTTTTCATCATTGTCGTATTAATCAAAGTTTTAAAAAAAATAAAAATAAAAATGACCGAACTAAACTTCTGTGGACAAGCTTTTGCCCAATTTTCTCAACAATTATTATGTGTGAGTGATTGGAAATGCATTTAATGCATGAAAACAATAATAATATGTTTCTTCCTCTCCACTCCCTTTTGAAATCAACATTATTGTGGCCATGGAGCTTTCTCTCAAATGAAAACTAATGGAGTCAGAGGAATCATGAATAAAAACCAAGCTAGATTCTTTTTTTCATTTAAAATGTATACCCTGCATCATTTTAAGTGATATTACAAATAATTATGATGCATTTTTTATTAATATCTTTTCGAGATTAAACCGTAGATTAATTCAGAAATGTCGACCTTGCATGTCGTTCGGTATATTAAGTGCCTTCGTAATTGTGATGGAAATAATCTATTGCTAACATTTTGAAAGAAATATATGGAATTATGATATGTAAATCTGCAAATAGTGAAGTCAAAAGGAGCCTGAGCTTTCGATCCTAGCAGAATCTTCGTCAGAGACAAAATGACACAGAAAAGTAGCGAACAAACATGGATATAGAGAAAGACAGAAAAAAAAGCTACACCTAAGTGCAAGCCAGGAGAAAGAGAACAAAGGGAACAAAAGGGGGATGTAAAAGGTGTGAAGAAGCCAGCCAATCAAAAAGCAAGAAGAGGAGTGATCAAACAACAAACTGGAACAAAAGAGAGATGATTAGCTGGGAGAGGGAGGTGAGAGTAAACAAAGAAGGGATTAGAGTGGAGGCTTATGGGACTGAAAAGAGTGAAAGAAGAGAGAAAAAGCCAAAGAAAAGAACACCTAGTATAGACCTGTGTGTTATAGACTTACAAGAAGAAGTAAGGGGGGGAATAAATAAGTGAAACAGGTAAGAGAACAAGGGGAAGACATAAAAAAAACCAAAGAACAAAAGAGAAGTGTGAGCCAAACCTGTAAGGGAGAAAGGAGAAAGAAGAATGGATATGAGAAACAGAATATATTAGTAAACAAAAATTAAAAAAAACAAAACAAAAAAAAAAACACCTGCAAATAAACTAAACTATAGGAAAGGGGGGGGGGGAACAGATATCAAGAAAGAATTGTGAGAAAAAAGGAAGTTAGTCATTACCCTCTTGAATGTTGAGACCGTGAGGTTGAATGGTGCGAAGACGTCTCATCCAGAAATTCTCTCTGCTGATACGGACAGGATCAGGACGGGTACCTAAAAATTCAATGCCCTGTAGAGACATGTCTGAGATGGAGTGGTTAGGAAGGTTGAAATGGTTACCAACTGGGGTGTCAAGCTTGGTGGTGGTGACAGTGGATCTGTGCCGATAGAAGCGTCTTTTGAGAGTGGTCCTGGTTTCACCTACATACTGCATCTTACAAACTCTTCCTCCTGGCTTGCCACTTAGGTGTAGCTTTTTTTCTGTCTTTATCCATGTTTGTTCCCTACTTTTCTGTGTCATTTTGTCTCTGACGAAGATTCTGCTAGGATCGAAAGCTCAGGCTCCTTTTGACTTCAATTTACACCATTAGCTCTCCTTTATTGGATAATCAGTTTCAGCAGTTCTTTTATCTTGTATCTGCAAATAATGGTAACATGGACTTGAAAATAATCAAATTATAATATTTTTTTGCTAAGATTTTATGAAGTGCCAACAATAAGGAGAATTGCATCATTATATGGGTCGATGTCATTTGGAAATAATGCATATTCAATTACTCAACAGCTGATACAAGACTAGAACATCTTTCCCTGAGTGGTGTAAACAAAAATAAATAAATAAATGAATAATAAACAAAACGAAAGAAGGCTTAAATTTGCAGGATTTGCAGACAAATTTCTTTTTCAATACCCTTATCTGCTTATTGATCTGAGAGGACCTGCCATTCCTGAAACGATTGTATTTAATTCTCCTATCACATGTCACCTGAATAAATTGTACATATTAAACTTGCAGATTAAATTTTGTGAGATATTATTTCATCATGGACCAGGGGTGAGTGACGTTTGTATCCCCTCCCAATTTGGGAAACTTCGCATTAAACCCATGTCAAGTTAATTTTGATTCATTTTGAATAGGCTGTGCCCGCTGCTGATATTTTTCAAACTTGCCGGCTGCTGTACCCCCCCCCCCCCCCCCCCCCCCCCAGCATCTTGAAATCATGGATTCGCCGTTACCGGAGCAAATATTTATACTTGTTACTTGCTGCAGTAACCTCAAGATGCTCTTTAAAGTTACATAATTATGACTTATGAACATCATGAAAGTCCGACACAAATTCATTTGTTAAAGTGCTTGTCTCAGATAACGATGTACTGGTTTAAAGTATTTTCCCATTTCCATTTTAGGTTTGTTTTTGTTTTTATGCTATCAAGAAAACCTGTAAAATATATTTTTTTTAAATAAAAGCTGAAAACGAAACCCCGCAATCATCCACCTGTTGTGAAAACCTACGATGAGTACACTATGGGAAACAATAATCTAGGAGGTGAGAGAGAGAGAGAGAGAGAGAGAGAGAGAGAGAGAGAGAGAGAGAGTGGGCGAAAGAAAGAGAGAGAGAGAGAGAGTGGGCGGAAAAGAGATAGAGAAAGAAAGAAAAAAAGAACTAAGTAAAACGGATTCAATACAAGAAAAGATTGAATAGCATTGGAGAGTAAAGGTGCTATAATCGCCGTAAATGTAGAAATAAACGATCAAACGTTCACGGAAATATACACACTCACACACACCATCCCGCACACACGCTTTCATACACGCATCGTCGAACCGAAAGCAGGTCTTTACAAAGCGTGTTTTGCCAACCACTGAGGAGCGCCAGAGAGCTGATGAGGATACACAATTCAAACCAAAGGCAGTTGCTATACGAACGGTCATGCGGATACGTCGTTGCTGACTCTTCCACCGATGCATTGTAATTGTTCTCCATCTGAAAATCATATCATTAATTTATCATGATTATACTCTCCTGCTGATTTCCATAGTGATGTGTAATGTTATCGGTGAGGTCAGCTTTCTCTTGTGTCTAGCATTCGAAGATTCGAATCAAACCCATTTTGGTCTGTGATTGTAATTGTTGCACAACCTGCTATCTGTTGGAATACTCATCGAATTTTCGTCGGCGCCTCAGGGCATTACAGAGCAGAGACCTGCAGACCAAAGAAAAGGATACTACTCTGTAGGCCTATACCTCTGTAGCCTATGGCACAATGAGAGAATAATGTGGATAAATACCTTACATCCATTTGGCGACACCGAATTATAATTTAGCCCGGATATGACCCGCTGAGGATATCTTGTTTGAACTCATGTCATGGGTTGTTCGTCGTCTACGGCTGATGTAAAACGAGGCGGGTACTCTAACGGGAAGCTACCCGAGCCCTGTGCTCCTCCACCGACAGACCCTCGCTTGCCTCTCACAGCCAGACAAAAATTCAGCCTCGAGAAATCTTGGAAAGCTGTACAGAGAAACATGGAAGGTGTTGGAATGAACACATTATTAAGGTAAAGAGCTGTGATCTACGTTAGATATGAAATTAGTGGATTATTGACGCAAGAATAGCTAGCGATCTTAATAAGGCCTACATGAATTTGTATAATAATCCTTCCTTCGCATTTGGTAAAAATGGACTGCATTGTATTTCACTCCGGTGTAGAAACCAATTTTCTCGACCATAATTTTATTTTTTCTCCACCGTGGAGTTTAAGAGTCTCCGTTTCATTATGAAAGATCAGTACTTATCCATGTGCGATGATCAGGGACCAAACAAAAGCCACGGTTGATAAAAAAAAAATGTCGATCAATATGAACAGTAAAACATTCCCATAATCACAAATGAAAAATAATTTATATTAAATGAATAACTGTCATACAACTCAAGTGTGAAACGATTTTCAAAATGCAATATTACATGTACATATATATATATATATATATATATATATATATATAATATATATATAGTGAAACGGGCCCTTGAATAACGTGCAGCAGTGAACCATTTTTATTTAGTATAGGCGAAATGAATGAGACAGATGACTCGAAACGTAGCTCTCAAATTCCTTTATTTCACAAGCTTTCGGCCGACATGGCCTTCGTCAGGCTACAAAATAAGACGAAACAAAATTTGACAAGACATGAGTGGTTGACAGGCAAAATCTGTTATATGAACAAAATTTAACAGATATTGTTTTTTATATAATCTGTAAGATTAAATGATGAGGTATATAATATATAATATGTGATACAATTCACTGTAAACTAATATGGAGAGGGAGAGAGAGAGAGAGAGAGAGAGGGAGAGAGAAAGAGGAGAGGCGGGAGGGTGAGAGAGGGAGAGAGAGAGAGAGAGAGAGAAAGAAAAGAAAGTGGCAAGAGTAACAATGAGAGGAAGATCGAGATACGAGCCTGTGTTGTGTACAGTAACACAGGCTCGTATCTCGATCTTTCCCTCTCATTGTTACTCTTGCCACTTTTCTTTTCTTTCTCTCTCTCTCTCTCTCTCTCCTCTCTCACCCTCCCGCTCTCCTCTTTCTCTCTCCTCTCTCTCTCTCTCTCTCTTCTCCCTCTCCATATAGTTTTACAGTGAATTGTATCACATATTATATATTATATACCTCATCATTTAATCTTGACAGATTATATTAAAACAAATATCTGTTAAATTTTGTTCATATAACAGATTTTGCCTGTCAACCACTCATGTCTTGTCAAATTTGTTTCGTCTTATTTGTAGCCTGACGAAGGCCATGTCGGCCGAAAGCTTGTGAAATAAAGGAATTTGAGACTACGTTTCGAGTCATCTGTCTCATTCATTTCGCCTATATATATATATATATATGTGTTGTGGTATATTTATTATAGTATATGAAATATATAAATATATTTATATATTATATATATATATATATATATATATATATTATATATTCGATTGTTGAAACGAACGTAAAGAATACTCCTAGACAACGTGTAAGAGAATACATGTACAGCAGCCAATGGGCAACTCTTTTTTATTTCAAATTTGAAAGAAATGGGTGAAGAGAATAATAGTTGACGTAGCTCATATCAAAGTTCCCCAGAGCTATCCTTCCTTTTTTTGATAATTTTTTTTTTGGTGAGATCGAAAAATGTCTCTGCCGGAAATCGAACCCGGGCCTCCAGCTTTGAACGCCGGTGCCTTCACCACTAGACCACTGAGACTGGTTAGTGGCTATATATAAATATATATATAATTTATATATAAATATATTCTTTTTTTTTTTTTTTTTTTTTTTTTTTTTTTTTTTTTTTTTTTTTTTTTTGTTTGTTTGTTTGTTTTTGTTTGTTTGTTTGTTTGTTTTTTCATTTTACACTCATGTTCAGTCTCGTAAAACCATCAGACAAAATATCTTATTAATAAATTATCTTATAACGTTTAGAAACACGGCGCCTAGGCCTATCTCTTAATGCTTCAACCAATAAAGGCCTATTTCTAGCTAAAAACCATGTCACAATACACGATCCGTGCATGTTTGCATTCTTTTTAGCTGTCATTTACCCTGCCATCACTGATTTTCTTCTGTCAATATACCGCTAATTGCTGTTTCACATATATTAATTTGTTTGAATGCACTTTACAGCGTAATATAGTGCTTCCATCGAGCTTCCTCCAAATTGACATGTACGAAAAAGGCCGTACGATCAAGATCAATGCGCCACTATAACAATAATTATAATCGTTTCGATTTTATTTTTATTTTTTTAATTTTTATTTATTTATTTATTTTTTCTTTTTGCTTTATATAGAGTAACTCTTTCAAAAAACAATTAAGTGTTGAAGTGTTCGAATTTTGAGAAGAATTTTGTGTTATTATTATTATTAGGCCTATCATTTTGGTCACTGTTTCACAATTCAGGGGCAAACAAAATTTGATGAAATTAGGCAAAATCTATGACAATGGCAATGCGCGGGACTTATAAATTTGACCAAAAAAGAGAGTCGTCAATTTGGTATTAATATGATTCGAAGCCAATATTCTGAGCGTGACGTAATAAAGAAGATATTAAAAGCTTCACTTAAATCGGAGCTGCTTAAAATGAATAGACACGGATCCAAATATTGTTTTTTAAAACCGTTCCAAGAAACAGGTCCATAAATCACGGTATTAGTTGAAAAACAATAATCTGGTAACGTTAATCACCACTTATAAGCAATCACTACGTGTTTAATGATTAAAAGATTTAATGTCGTTTTAACTACTGTGCAAAATCAGCGTCTATTAATGGGAGGGTTCATTTAGGACTCATCTCGACACATGTTGCACTCATGTATATCTCCCGGTGAAGGATGGTTTACCAGTTTCCATGACAATAACAAGGATACATCGTGCCCATAATCATGGAAAAGAGAGTGAAGTAGAGCGAAAAGCAATGTATAGAGTGGTTTGATTAAAAGTGTCGATAATATCATCATTGTCGTCGTGATCATGCATGACAATTAATTTTCCCCACTAAATTTGCAGCCTAATATTTGAAGTTGCATCTGAGTGAGGCCATGCAAAGAATGGACAAGTTTTGTAATACGAATTACAAATTACTAATTTACTATTTTATTACCTAAAAAAAAACACTTATGTCATATTTGGTATTTTCATACAGAAATGTCCATATTTATTTCCGTAAACATCAATAATATACTAAATTTCAGTTATGTCACATTTACCCCACTCTCTTGCGAACTCAAATATCCCCTTTTCCCCCTCCACCACAATTTTTTCATGATTTTCAATCAACATCCCATATAGGCCTAACTCGAAAATATGTCATCTAAAAAATTCTGTAAAACTTGAGACATTTCATTTCCAAGCTTGTCTTATCTATTTAATTCATATTTTCATGATATGTTATTGAATTGACATACTCTATATTATAGGTAAATTTCTTAACTGAATTCCAATATGAATTTTAATAGCATTATGTTACGATGCTTTATGCCATGTATTAGAAAACTCAAAGTCATTTTAAAATAACACGTGACGCATGAATCATTTTCATTTTATATATTACCCATTGTATTTCTTTTTGCTGGAAATGAATAAGTGCGAATGTTAATTTAAATTTATACATTTGATAGTGTCTGATATTAACATGATCAGGATATTTGGGAAATTCTGTTAGAATGTATTATATTCCATTGTCTGGTAATGATATTTGTTTCTCTCCTCCCTCGATGTCAGATTGATCAAAATGCAATATGCAGATGTTTCAACATAGGCCTATACTGACTGTAGATATAAAAATTATGTGACAGCATATTCATTTGAAATAGATTTTATATTTTTTTGTTTGCACAGATATTTAAGATTTTCATATTTTCAGTTTCAAAGAAAATGGGTGGGGAACTTTATGTTATATAATTTTTTTTCACATGTTTCATATTGGAAGACCACAATGGGATTTAAAACTAAATAAAAGAGCATATTATGCTCTTTTATTTAGTTTTAACCCTTCAAAAGGTATTTTATTATTAGAAGATGTTTTCATTTTACAGACTGTCACTGTTTATGTCTCCTTTTGAACGAACCTTTATTGTTCTATAACCAGGAAATTAAACGTATATTATTGATGTCCCAAAACAAACAAACAAAATATAAAAGGATGCGTAAATATTATTGTAGCGATTAATACAATAAACTCGAAATATGATAAATTTATGGCAGTAGGTATACAGCGATCGGGACCTTATCCTACTTGAAATTAAAGCATACTTTGTGTATTTTTCGCTAACTGTTTATAAATTGGCGACTTGATGGTTGCTATTGAGTAGACTATATGATCAAATCCAAGGCCAAACAGCGGAAATTATAAGCTATGATTGAGGAACAGGCTTTCACTGTTAATTACTGAATATTACGTCGGATCATCAATTACCCGTATTGGATGGTATTTTAACCAGGAGAGGTTATTGTTGTGATGATTGAAATGAAAATATCGATTGTAAATAACTAAGGTATATCGGGGAGGCCGACGCTGATAATTGGAAATTACTGACAGAATCGCAATTTTAATCGTATTCTTTGTAAAATAAAGAATAAGGGGGTTTTGTTACACACAAGTAGCCTAAAGATGATAATTCTAAAATTGTCATCATCTTACTATGATAATTTTAGAATGATGTGGCCTGACCAAAGTTTTTGATATCGTCATTAGTGATCATGATATGCACTGGCATAATGGTGGAAAGCTTGGACGTTGCAGACCCAAAAATTTTCATGCTAAACTTATAGCCTCTCCTTGCCAACGTTTTCATGAGAAAATTTATTTCATTAACTATTTCAATTGAATTTATTTATTCATTTTATTTAACTACCTGCATCAATCATCAAAGGAAATTTAAAATGGATGATTTAATTCATTCGATTTTGTTTTCCATTTTTTTCAGCATGTGCAAGTATAAGAAAAAAATTAATTTCTTGATTTTAAGTCACTACTTCAATTAATATGTTTATATCTAACTTAGATATGAGAACCAGACCATATATGCGACATAATAAATAGCGTTTTAAATGAAAGTAAAATTCGAAGCATCCTCTGTAAGTATGTAAATAAATTACATAAATGCCTCATTCAAAAGGAAGAGAGAATATAACATGCATTAAGACACCAAGACAAACTTCGACATTAGTGGGGATCAAGTGAGCTTGAACGTACCTGTATACTTTGGTTTCATGAACGCTAATTTGAGAGTGCTTGATGGCAGAGATAAGTCGTTTGATTTGTAAGCGCGAGTTTTATTGAAGGTCTCTTGTCCTGTTAACACTTCAGAGTAACTAAGGACATTCCAACTCAAGGATGTCCCATAAGAGATCGACTTTCCCGCGTTTCGCTACGTGACTCGCACTGATATCGTCTGCATTGTAAAAGAATAATATATCTGATAGCATCCCAACTCCTTCAGTATTGCTCAAGCATAGGACCATGTGATTACGGTCATTCTTCCTGTCCTTCGTAATTAAAGTGTTCATAAAACAGAGAGAAGGCTCATTTTTACAAGAGACGGTGCTTTAAAATCAATTTAAAACTAATTGAACTTTGACAAGAATCATGCAAAAATACCACAACCTTTGTTAAATATCAGTCCAATAATATTGTTTATTAGTTACCTTCTTTAAGATGAAAATTCGTTTATGTCGACTATTTTTTGGTGTATAATGGATAGGCCTTTGCCACTTACATATTCAATTTGAATATTATGTGCCTTGCATGTGAACCCCCAATAATCCTATACTACACAATCATGATAACTTTCAGTTTAGTTTTCCCACCATTTAATGTGTTACTTTTTCTGTCTATTGGAGTAAGAAAACAGTATAATTTAACTTTTTTTTAAAATGTAAACAGTAATGTTCAAATATAAAAACGAAATTAAATGACAGAAATCGTTAATAAAACAGAAATTGCTTTCTATTATAAATATGTCTGTAAAGATGGAAATACAAATAAACCATAGGCTAACTTAATTGTTTTGAGGCTTAGATGAAATAATGTTGTTAGTGGATTTTAAATATAATCGTTTCGAACAAAAAAAATCATAAGAATTTAAGTATTAGCTTGTTGGTATTTTTATTAGTGATAATAGCATACATGATTTTAGATACAAATTATTATTGTTTACATGCACTTCTGCTCATATTTGAAATCAATGATTATTATTGTGGCTAAAACATGATGATGATTTGCAGACGGCGTTGCGTGGCATATCCCAGTCAGGTTTTGAACATTCGATACATGCACACTCCCCGATGTTGCGCACTATCAATGATTATCTGCAATAAAATTTGATCAATTTAATTTCATTCCGGTTCAACTCCCTATCGAGGTATCCGACGTCGAAAATAAATGCACAGGACAAAATCAGTTCCTATAGCGACTGATTGTAGAGAAATGTTGTGTATGTGCACGAGGGTGGGTAGTGTGGGTGGGTATGTATGTGTGTTTGAGCAGCAGAAGAGGAAATTGGATAAGGAAGAGAATGGAAGGAGAGGAGAGGAGAAAGAGAGAGAAGAGAGAGAGAGAGAGAGAGAGAGAGGGGGGGGAATGAGCAATAGATAAGGGAATGTAAAATAATCATGGATGGATGTATAGAAGAATAATAATACACGAGGGATGTTGACATACAACGTAACTGTGGAAACGTTGCAAGACAAATAGCATGGCAGATGAACTCCATTAGCTAAATTAGATAGGGAAAGCTTCCGTTAAGTGCAGCGCTGTACTAATCTAGCACTGTAATAATGACATAGATCATTCGATTTTGTTTTTCATTGGTTATGTGGGGGTGGAGTAAGTGAGGACATTAATCTTCTACCATAATTATGTAATTATATTAATCACCATGAATTCGATGGGATTTTTATTTTCGTCACTATTTTGAAATGGACTGCTTCAATCATGCTCAGTGAAATACCATAAGATAACGCAATATTCCCAACTACATTTAACGAAAATATGACCCATTCTCTCTCTCTCTCTCTCTGTTTCTCTCTCTCTCTCTTCCTCTCTCTCTCTCTCTCTCTCTCTCTCTCTCTCTCTCTCTCTCTCTCTCTCTCTCTCCCGGCACATTGAGGGAGACCCCTCCCACCCCACCCCCATTTTGGTACGCGACTTGCACCCTGCCTCGCTTTCTGAACTGAAGATAATCATGTATAATTATATAGTTATCTCACACTTGTTCTATTTTCACGTTCGTTTTCTTCATTTTATAGCTCTTGTCACCAAAACCCTTCTTATATGAGTGGTATAACCTCAAGAGATCTCATTAAATGACTATATTCAGGGACTATATCTTACTAAACTAACGGGCACAGCATGATTATAGCACATGTAATTATACTGCAGACTTGAACAGCACACATCATTATTAATACTTTGTTTTCAAAGTCGTTTGTGATTATAATTTTCAAATTTATTTATAATTCAAAACAATTGTTTTTTTGTACGACTATGCTATTTTTATATCACCATGTATTCCTCAAACCAACAATTCTAGCTCTATCGGCTTCTTCGTATCGTGAGTCTTACAACGTGCAAACTCGATTATTTGTCTTAGTATAATGCTGTATTAATTTAAAGTGTCTAGAAATGTGAAAAAAATGTGAAATATGAGTAAAAACTGAAACTGAAGAAGTATAAGTAGCCATACCATGACACCTGATCCTCCTGACTCTCTTTGACGTATGTTATTTGTGTTATTAACACTGTACCGTGCGTTAAAAAAAAACACACTTTTGAAATGGATGCCAACTAAAAAAAATTATGTATCGTCATTTGACAAAAGCTTTAATAATAAAGGAAGTTTATATCCTTAATATCATGATATCACCTAAAAATCGGAAAATGATTTATGCTTGAGTGAGCACTGCCAAATTTTGTAAAGGACTAAAAAAATAGGGCTGCGCAGGAATTCTGCAGGAATTTCACAGTTTAGTTAGTAAAAGCCATAATGCTCAAAATTTTCAAACTAAAATTTTTTTTTATTTGGCAGTCATTTCAAAAGCCTTTTTTTGCTGCGACACACGCGGTAGTGTTATCATACACTGTAAAAAATATTTGTATTTTTACAGCAAATCTGCTGTCAGCAGAGTCGCCATAAAAAGATGTAATTTTAAAAAACAGTTTTGTTGTAAGTTTATCCTCCAAATAATTACGTGAGAAATACAAAATATACATCAGGAGTAACACATTTGTTCCGTTTTAACCTATCATGGCTATAGAACTCTAATGATTTTTTCCCCCTTCTCTTTTATTAATTCTTAGAGGAGAAATTTACAATAAAACTTTTTTTTAAATTACATTTTTGTATGGCGACTCTGCTGACATCACTTTGCTCTATTTATTTATTTTTTTATTATTTTTTTTTTTTTTATTTATTTTTTTTTTTTACAGTGTAATGTAAATCGTGGCACTTAATTGAGTATATATATAGTGCAATTTTTAACAGAAATATATTTTCGGGATCATTAACTGTATTTTCTTTAATCCGACAATAATGGACATTTCTAAATTTGTTCACGCCTTATGCAATTTCCTTCAGAACTTTCTGCTAGTCATGGATAAAAATGGTAATCCTGCTCAAGACGGATATTGCCTATTCTCTTGCAAATGTCGTGTAAGATGTACTAGCTACGTGCTCAAAACGATATAACATGATAATATACCCCCCCAAAAAAAATCCTGCCTTTTTTTCACCGCCGCGATCACATGTCCTTCTAATAAACCGAATTTGGAATTCATGAATATGAGTGGAAGCCATAATGAAACATGACTAGCTTTGACCTCCTCTCTGCCTTCCCCGCCCATATGCCTCTCTCTTTCTCTTTGAAAAATGGTGGTACAGATGGCGAAAATCATGCTTTAGATATTGAATTTTCGCAACGATATCAGCTGTACAAACGGTATTACATTTTTGTATGTGTGTATGATGCGCTTTATTATTATCTAATTTGATTTAGCCGATCAGTGATTTAATTCCTAGATGATACGCTTGTTATTTGTGTTATATATGGTATATGGCTTTTTTTTTGTGAAGATGCTGCTTTTTAGAAGCTAGGGTCACTTCAATTTGAGTGAAGAGGCTTTATTAGGGCACAGACACGGGCGTCCATCGGTCCTCATATGGCTATTAATCCCTAATATGGTTTTGAATAATTGCTCCTGCTTCCTGGTAATACATGCATATATTTTTTGGAGGGCCATTTGCTTTTTACTGTTCTTATGACCGTTATCATTATTATTTTATACCGTGTATACCGTATTACTGACTTACATGATGTCACATTATCAAACATGACACTCTTATCATGCTCATCGTTTATAACCAAGCTTGAAAGTGCAATCCCTGACTTACCAATGTCCCGGATGTGCAAGCAGACCCGTCCTCCCCAAAACCAACCCAAAAAATCCATCTTACATTACGAGCAAAAAAAAGCACAGATAATTTTTAGCACCTTTAAAGCAACCCTAATCGACGAAATGTCGCCGTTGACATACACGACACGGTGTATAGGTACAGTAGTATCCATCCGTCATCCACTTCCATGATGTTTACCTATATACATGATATATTAAATGCTTATTGTATATTAATATCCCAGCCTCCTGTCAGTGTTCATGATTTAAATCTCCAGTCTTATGTATCCGAGAATGATAAATGTATATCCTATATTCTTTGGTCAAATTAACAAAAAAGAAAAGATATTATAAATTATATTCTTTCCAACATTACGATAGGTATTGCGAACGTGGACGAATTTTTCCCCCGAGTGTTTTTTTTTTCCACACTCTCACCCTCTCTCTCTCTCTCTCTCTCTCTCTCTCTCTTTGTCTCTCTCCGGCTCACTATCTCTTTTTATCTACCTCTCGCTTTTCCTTATTTTTGGGGGGATTAAATTAGTCAAATTGATTAATTAAAGGACTTGTTGCAGACTTCGCTAATATCGGAGCAGATTATTTTTCTCGGGGACCACTCCTCCATCTTTCATCATTATTCCAGTAAGCCGAACTATATTATGTTTTATATAGGACGTTTGAACGCGGTAGAGACAGTTGAGGTATTAGGGTAGCCCACAATACTGACAGACCTAAGAATAAATGATACGATGATAGAGTGTGGACGCACTATAGTGTGAGAATGATATAGATGTCTCTCTCTCTCTCTCTGTTGACGTCAATGTTGTGAGAAAGGTGACAACGGTTCTGCAGGCTAAAAGCAACACCCGAGATACCTACCTGCCTGCCTGCCTGCTAGCCGATGTGCTAGCTGTGCGACCAGAGACGATGGCTACCGAGGTGACTGACTTGGGAATTATTCAGCTTCCTGAATATAATTATGCATCTTATGACCTCTATAAAATACGTGGTTGGTCAGTGTATGGGGATATAATGCGTTGTTTGTGTATCGTGCATGGATATGCAGAATTCTATTAAAAGAGAGAAAAGGAAAAAAACTTTAATTCAAGTGTAATTACATTTTTGGCATGTTTTGATGAAAATCATTATGTTTATTGAAAACTGAGGTTGAAGTAACGCATACGCTTTCAGTAAAATGTGTATTATTATGTAAGCTGAATAATTCCATCTATCGACATATAGAAAATGCGTCAACAGTAATTCAATTATTTTCCCAATTTATCCCGCCTGCATGAAATGCATTTTCACTTGTAATTATACAGTGACGTCGCAATGAATCGAATAAGCCTCTGCTCCATGCTTCATACGAAAATATTCATTGCATGGGATAAGGCTCTGTAATCTCGTATTATGATTGAGTGGCATACGACAGTTTTATTGTAGTATTCGCGTGATATTGGGTATTATGATATAAATATCAGGATGGATATTAATTCGAGCCGAGCTTGATTTCGCTTGGTATAATGATTCTGCATTATTTCTCTTTATCCATTTATTATGATTTTGGTATAACGTTGAATTCCATTCACTCTTGCCCTTTGCACGGTTCAATTTCAATAACCTATTTCAACCTGTTATAATATGCCCGTTTTCCTCGGTTTTCACTCTCCGCCTTCCACTAGTATTAGGAAGAATACTCTCCAGCATATATGTATATATATATATATATATATATATATATATATATATATATATATATATATATATTACCCATGCATTCTTTAGAGCTATTTAAATGATTTTATCCTAATGCAATAATTATTATCACGTGATATCCTATAAAAGGGCTTCATTTCACTTCTGGAAAACAATGCTTGTTTGCTTGAAAGTTATTGATGACGCAGGAACCGGTTTCACACAGGAAATCGGAAGTCCGTCCTGTTTTATAAGAAAAAGACGCAATGCTAATTCCCGTCAGGAGAAAATTATTAGTACAGCAGCGCTAAGTGTATAATAAAAAAGGTATAATAGTATGCTATTATAATATTTAACTTTTTCCATATATTTTTCATATTTTTAAAGTTACATATCAATATCTCATATCTATGTAAAGTACAGTGAACAAAATAGAGTACATACATACATTATTAGCATAAAGGTCAACATGGGACCTACATCATGCGCGTATTTATTTGGGGGGGGGCTTTCGGGGTCCGGTCCCCGGGTAGGCAAAAGGGCGCCAAAATGACCTCAAAGGGGTGCCAAATTGACCTTAGAGGGGCGCCAAATTGAGCAAAATCAAAAAAAAAAATTAAAAAGATGAAAATTATACATGATTTGAGCCGATTGACCCTCTTAAACCTCTTACCCCCCCCCCCCCCGCTTATCGCTCGGCAAGCGTGACGTGAAAAAAAAAATTGAGTGTATCTTTTCTCTCGTAACGGGGAAAATGGGGTATACCTTTTTGGATCCAACACTGGGGGACCAAAATAAAAATCACATCAGGCCCCCCGGGGTGCTAAATCCTGGATACGCGCCTGTACATGAAACCAAGTTTGTAAAGCTAAAAGAGGCAAAAGTTTTCGATATACACACAATGAGTTTTATTTAAAAACTGACGAAACTTTCTTGTTAGATGTTGGTAAGTTTGTAGAGACCCCGCCCTTAAACATGCTAAAATTTTCAAGTGATACGTAATTTTATTCCTATACACTTATCACGGTTATCAGAATGGCATATCGGTTGAAAATGATAAGAAAGTCATGCACGCGTCGATTTATAATAGGTTCCTTGTGTTTGGCTAAAGGCAACGATAGCCTCTTGCGATTTCACCCAGTATATTGAATCTATTGATATCTGATATCAAGGCTCGTCGATAATTATTCAGACGGTATTGAATATCAGAATTTCATCAAAAGTGGAAACTTAAGAAACGAAAATACATATTGATTCGTTCCATTGTAATCACAATCGCTCTCTTATATCGACCAAGCTGCTAAGATTGAACACTAAACACAAATTAGGCCGTCGAAGTTTTGTCAAAATTGCTGTAAGCGAATAATAATAATTGATAACAATGAACGTGTCCATGACCAAAATATCTCAAGAAACCTAAACCTTACATGATAGTCGATATCGTTTTTTCTTAAACCATAATGAATTGATAACCAAAATATAATCTTATCCGCTTTTTATGTTTGCATCTTATTGAAGTCAATTTTGATATAAATTTTATATTAATGTAAGTATTTGTGTCCTTATTAGTCAGGCATAATTACATAATTCTAATAGGCCTATTTGATACAAGCATAAAATGATAATTATTTCAAAGCAAATGAAGATATGGGGAATTCTGATTATCAGAAGATATAAGTGTTCAAAGCAACTCTATCAATCACCTTAAATAAGAGTAGGTTGACTGAGATATGGCCTTTAATTAAATCAAATATCAGGTGACTATATAAGCAGAGTAGGTGGCACATTTGCTCGAGACCAATCAATCTTGATTGATACAAATGCACGTTTTCAATCGAATAATGAATATCTCACTCAATCAGTGACATAAAAGCAAGCTACAAATAATTTCATATTCTCAAATTATATAATAACGTTATCTTTTATGGTTCAAAATGAGGGTTACACGAAGAAGATGAATAAGTTGTATAGACGAATAAACCTATATGTATACAACTAAAATTATTTCTTTTTTTTATCAACAATATACATAAATAAATCCGTTTCAGACATTGTAAATATAATTCACAAAAGCTTTTAAACATTCACGTAATGCTGACTGTGCTATCAATGTTTTTTTTTTTTTACATGTTGTGTTGCATCACATTTCCGAAAAGATTTCTGAAGTCGAGTGCAATTATGCTGTTTAAAATTTTGTTCAAAATTGCGAATCAGTATCTGATTCATGTCGGGGGAAGTTCAAAGTCATTATAGGATCTTAATTTCTATCTGTTGATTTCTTTACACCTTAATACAAACATTTTCCTGTTCATTATCATATTTTTGTCATAACCATTTTCTTATTTTTCTTCAATTTTGCCCTTTATTGCTCTTGGCGCATTTCGATCTAAGTTTTTACTTGTGCAATCGGCTTTTAAACCCCATGCATGCCTTTTTTAAGCGAAGAAATCTGATGCATTTACTGATTTGCAATTTCCGCACTCAAGCACACGCTTTCGGGCGATCAGCACATAAAAGCTGCATTGCTATTTTAAGTGCCGTCCTACATTTTATATTCTCTCTCGGAGGAAAATCCACAACCTATTTAAAAATCCAAATTTTAGAGCAGAAATGGCTCTTCTATTTGCCTAATGTAGTTTGGAATGGGGTAGGGCATGCACAACAGAGAGAGTCAAATATTGGCAAAGCAAATCTGATGTTGACAAACGGCGTATATTGTTATGCTAAACCTGTGGCTTATGTATTTCAATGCTAAATGTTGCATTACATGGTTGTCGGTTGAAATTAAATTGTTTTGATTAACATATTTTGATGATTATCTAGCAATAAATATACCTATTATGTCCGTAATGACAATTGCTGAGATAATTGCTCTCCGTAGTAGGCCTACGCCTTTCCTAAAACATCTTTATAAGAATCAATTATCCGAGTACAGGGGAAAACCCATTATTATCCCATGTTGTTTATTATTCAATATCACTCCTTCAAAAGGTGGTTCACTGCAAATTTGCATTAGAAAACCTTCATTATTGCCTGTGAACTCTCAATTCTTTAACTATTTTGTTTAAGGTATTAAAGTTGATTTAGGTTTAAGAAATGTAAGATTATTGACCTTTTGATAAATTGTTTATAATTCACTGTCAATTTTTGTTTTGCTCTGAAAACCGAAATATATATCATTACATATTTTGGTACTAATTTACAATCGCCCTTAATTGTGCTTCATTCTTTCCAATTATGGCAGAATTATCCAATCTTTTTGATAAATAGTAAATCTCTCATTCTCATTAAATGCAAATGACATTATATACATTAATGTATAGTGTCATTATGAATAGATAATTTATTTCTGCATGATTCACAGCAATATTCTAACGTTTGTGACATATTCGGCGCTTCTTTCATTACCTTTCAAATGAATGGAATATAAATCGTGTGGGACAGCTCGCTTCGAATGTTCGGAAAGGAAAGACTATAGCCTACTTGCAAACCAGATTGACCTCAGCGTAACCACGAATGGTTAAAAGCTTTTGGAGAGGGTATGAGGGTTTTTTTTTATTGCTGTCATTGGTTAAAACCACTCTTGTTTTCCCTTTTTAAGATCTTACTGTAAAACTATACCGTATGTGAATTACTCCATTTTTATGTCCTTTAATGACAGTTGTAGAATGGAAAGGAGATTCTTTTTCTTTATTCATTTTTTTACTGTTTGTTCCAATATTATTTAAATATGAACCAGCTTTCTTTTATCATTTATCCCCACCAAACTTTTTTTTTTTTTTTAGTATTAGCGTTTAAATGGCCTCATTGCCTATACATGACGATGTCATATTTGAGTCATTAAAAAAAATCGTAAACAAATCAATGTGGTTGAGCTTTTAAACGGTACCGTGGTCTATTAAATAGCCAAGATGAGTCAATAACGAAGACGAAATGGGTCCGGAAGAGCATCATCAAATTGAGAAGGCATCAGGCATTTCATTACCAGACAAGGCAGACGAGCTCAAGGGATGGAGGAGGGAGCATGGAGGACAATCATGCCTTAATCACATTCCACTCTTGTTGTGTGAATAGTTCTAGTCATGTACAGGAGGTCGTTTCGTAGAATGTGGGAGCGGTAGAGTGTAGGAAAACATATAGGAAGGAGCTTCAGTAATTTCAGCTCGTTCTAAATAAATCATATACTTGGGTCTAAGGGATTCTTTCAGTTTTAACCTTTCATCATAATATCATCACATAACAATAATTCTTATTATGAGAAACGTGCAATGTTAAGCCGTACCCTGGCAATATGGAGAATATTGCAATTTGGTACAAAAACAGACAGAAGACGAATTTTGACCTTTCTCAAGGAAGAAAAATAGATTAACATTATCAGAAATGGAATAGAACGTCAGGTTAGGAATATAGGCCAGTAGACAGTTACGGTCTAGGGCAGCAGACAATTACAGATTTCATCTTGAAATCTCATTTCAGAGCACTTCAATTTCGAAAATGTCGGTTAAATCGCATCCGAATGACCATTCCTTATCATTTTCTTTGCGCTATGTTTTAGTTCATTTGATAGGCTAGGAAACGTACACTATAGGGAATTGCGAATTTTGCTCATCCTACTAAAACCAATTGAACATCCAGCTTATAAATTATAAATACAATCAAACATTAATTTCGTATCTTTAAGCAATTTTATCTTTAACTCATTAATGTAAATGAGAAATAGGTATGATGACGTTGCAGTGTTTAGTAGTAGTTTTAAAAAAAAGATGCACTCCCTTAAAAAAAGGGACATTTTTTTACTGTGCGCATTTTATGCCCATAGCCTTCCACAAAACGAGTGGTTAGATTAAAAGAACTCGTAAGGTGGGTCTCATTTCCGTTCTAGAATTCAACTTGCCTATGCGACAAAGCACACCTTACCCCTTCCTCATTTTTCTCCTTCTCTTCCTCTCCCCTTCCATTTTTGTTTTTAATCCATCACGGTTTCTTGCCGATCCTTGATTGTTTTTCTTGACGCGTGTACCACGTTTAGACCAAAATCAATTCCTTGGGTCAACTAGTTTGCCTCGGTAGAATGAATTGCTACACATTCGACCCATGCTTTCCATCTCCTTCCATCTCATGCTTTCTTTCGACCACTGTGCCAATTTGCAGATGAAGTTGATTGATCAGTTCTTCGGTGTTATCACGTTTAGCTATTCGCGTTGTTTACATCAATTAATTTTCCGAGTGAATTTTGTATGCTAGAGGCTGCAGGTGGACAGACGGGAAATTTGACAACGTCACCTTGCGACCGGACCATTTCAGGAACTGTGGTTCCCCGTAGAATGAGAACATGTCCTATACTTTAACTGACACATCTGGGATGTGTTTCACAAAGTCGTCGGTAAGTTACGAACGACTTGGTGAGTTTCAACTTCTCCTGTGTTCTCTTCTATTTTATTACCATTTCTGAAGATAATACTTCAACATCTACTGAAGATATTCGCTATACAGTATATTACAGTGATACCGTCTCCCTGTAGTAAGCGACAAAGACTACTGTCTTCTTCTACTCCTACTCCTGCTACTACTATACTACTATTACTGCTACAATCACTACTACTACTGATACTATTGATACTATCACTACTACCACTACTTCTGCTACTGCTAATACTACTCTTACTACTACTACTACTCTTACTACTACTTCTACTCTTACTACCACTACTATTACTAGTCTTACTACTAATACTACTTCTACTACTACTACTACTACTACTACTAATACTACTACTACTACTACTACTACTACTACTACTACCACTATTACTATACTCTAACTACTACTACTACTACTACTACTACTACTACTACTACTACTACTACTACTACTACTACTACTACTACTAATACTACTACTACTACTACTACTACTACTACTACTACCACTATTACTATACTCTAACTACTACTACTACTACTACTACTACTACTACTACTACTACTACTACTACTACTACTACTACTACTACTACTACTCTTACTACTACTTCTACTACTAATCTTACTTCTACTACGACGACGACGACGACTACTACTACTAGTACTCTTATCATTTCTACTACTACTAATACTACTACGATTATGATTATTACTGCTGCTATTATTAGTAATACTCCGACTCTTTCTTCTAATCAAGATGATAAGTTTTTTTTTTTATTGGTAATACTTTAACATCTACTGCTGATAGTAGTACTATTTTCACTACTACTACTACTACTACTACTCTTATACGACTATACTACTTATACTACAGCTACTTCTAATTATTATAATGATAATAATACTTCGACTGTAACATGTGTTATGAACATGAGGAACATTTACACAACATAACATTAAGATCATTTAAAATCTGGATATTTTTGCAAAGTAATAATTTAGTTCTACTTTCACTGCAACATCACAACTATTACTATTAATACTATTCTTAGACTATACTACTTATACTACAGCTACTTCTAATGATTATAACAATAAGACTTCAGCTGTTACATGAATCATGAACACGGGGAACAATTACACAACATGATATTAAGATCATTTAAAATCTTGACACTTTCCGCAGCTAACTTAATTAGCAGATTATTGATTAAGCAATGCATTATATTTTGATCAGATTGGGAAATAAATGTAGTACACCACTTACATGCTTACTTTTAACGGAGTAATACCAAATGAAAGAACAAAACATGGAATGGAAAACATCTTTTTACCTTTCATAATTATAATTGAAAGCGTGGAGTCAAGTGCGATATATGGAAGTAACGAAAACCTATTTTATTAAGAGGAAAGATAATAATCACTCCCGTGGACTGGGAAATAAGGCCGAGTTAAATTTGTTTAATCTACAATCAATCTAATCATCTCGTTTGCCGTTGCAAAAAAATATCCATCTGACAATTGACGTCCTAACTACTGATTGCTGCTACAGATGAACTATGTTTCTTTCAGCTCTTGAGATGTAATCATGCTCCCGGGAGAGAATTTCATTTAATCAAAAATGCAAAATCCAATTCTAAGTTTAGCGTGTACACATGAAGACTGTCAGTCACATACTTAACTCAACATACAGTGAACAATTCATTTCTAGCACATATTGCTTCATTCAATATTGTAATTTCATACAGGCTACTGTGATACTAATTAGCATATAGTTTATATCTTATTAATTATCATTATATCAAATCGTGTTTCCCATGAATTAAACCATAACTCACAGGAGTTGACCCTCAACCTCGATGTAAACGATCTCGCGCAAAATAACATTTCTTCAAATACATACTACGAACCAATTCAATCCTTATTCAAAAGATATTAGCAGTAGCCTATTCCTTTACATTGAATATCAGAAGTTTAAATAAGAATATTGACCAACTTCGCTTTCTACTTGATAATGGCAACTCTAATAATCGTCCTGTGATTGGTCTTACAGAAACATGGTTAAACCAAATTCCGAACTCTCTTCTAATATTGATAATTATAACCTTATCGTTAACAATAGAACATGATAAAAATGGAGGCGGTGTAGGACTTTTTTTACCAGATGGATTTGAATATTCTCTTGTAAATGACATGACGCTCATGTTCACCTTCCTTGAATCTCTATTTATTGAAATCGTCACCCATGAAGGCAAGAAGATTATATTAGGTGTGATATATCGTCCTCCCCAATCTCCACAAGATCTTTCTTAACACAATTACAGAATTTGCTACAAAACCCAATTATACAAAATAAGGCCTGTTTATAATGGGAGACTTTAATATAAACTTACTTCACCCTAATGCACAGGATTTTACAGAATTAATGTTGTCTGCTTCTTTTTACCGCCATCTCCAAACCAACAAGAGTAACACAACATTCCGCAACTTTACTAGATAATATTTTTATAATATGCAGTCACCAATCTTAGATTCGGGAATTATCATTTCGGACATATCCGACCACTATCCTGTTTTTGTAAAACTATACTTAAGTATTCTCGCACATCTCCCCCTAAAATTAAATCCCGCAGACTGAATAGTGCAAACCTTGCAATTCTCAATGATAGTATAAATACTGTTGATTGGCAACAAATTTATATTTTAGAAGAACGTAGATGAAGCTTATGATAAGTTTATGAATACCCTTAATACTCTATTTGATACCCATATACCACTAACAGAGCAAACTCAGAACTATAAAAAGAACCCCGCGATTACCATGGATTATAAGTCAATCCTAAGATCGATAAACAGAAAAAATAATTTATACTATAAAATACAAAAGTACCAAAACTTATACAGCCCGTAACAAGTACACAAATATAAAAACATTCTAACAAATGTGCTACGATTAGCAAAGAAACAATATTACTCGAAACAATTTCAAATGAATAAAAATAGCATAAAAAATACCTGGAAAATAATAAACGAAACCCTCAACAAAAATTGCAAAGCACAAAAAATTACGAAAATCAAATCAAATACTAACGCTACCATAAGTGATACTCAATCGATCGCAGATTCTTTTAATACGTACTTTTCCCAAATAGGACAAAAACTGGCGGAAAAGATTCCTTCAACTAACGTAAACTTCCAGAATTTCTTACTAACCAAAATCCACATTCAATATTTCTTGTTCCTACAACTCGCGAAGAAATAATTGATATAGTAAACAATTTCAAACCAAAGAGAAGCTCCGTCATGATGGTATAGACAACTACTTACTCAAATCATAATCTTATCAATTGTTAATCCTTTGGTACATATATTTAACTTATCATTAACCACGGGAACTGTACCAACCAATACTAAAATAGCTAAAGTAATCCCAATCTTCAAAAAAGGTGACTCTCTAGAAATGAATAATTATAGACCGATATCATTACTCCCTTCCATATCCAATTTTGGAGAAAATTATTTTAGAAGAGTGACAACCTTTCTTAACAAGAACAATATCATTAACGATTCTCAATTTGGATTTAGAGAGAAACACAATACGACACATGCTATACTAACATGCATCGAAAATATATCCCATGCCATTGACAACCGCTTACACACTATTGGAATATTCCTGGACTTCTCCAAGGCCTTCGACACTATCAACCATGACATTCTCTTATATAAATTATTTCACTATGGGATACGTGGGAAGGCTTTGGAGTGGTTCAGGAGTTATTTATCCAACAGGAAACAATTCGTTAATTTAGATAATTATTCATCAAATCTACAACCCTTAAATTGCGGCGTCCCCCAAGGCAGCCTCCTTGGGCCGCTTTTATTTATAATGTACATAAATGACTTCTACAAATCCTCAAAAATACTAACATTTATTTTATTCGCAGACGATTCTAATCTTTTCTATTCCCATTCAAATCCTAACTCTCTGTTTCTACTGTGAATAATGAACTTAAAAATGTACTAGAATGGATAAGATCAAATAAATTATCTCTTAATATCCTAAAAACGAATTTATGTTATTCAGTAATACCCTTCATAACTTACCCGGGGAGATTCGATAGATGAACAACTCTCGCAAAAGTCGCATTTACAAAATTCCTTGGGCTCACATTTGACGACAAGTTGAATTGGAAAATACACACACAAAATATTGCAAAACAATTTCCCGTAATATTGTATAATGTAACAAGTTGAGACATTCCTTTCCTCGATCGATACTCTCCACTTGTATTTTCGTTTAGTACTACCTTACCTCAATTACGGAATCATGGCATGGGGAAACTCGAGAAATGTTTAAGTGATAAGATATCATATTACAAAGAAAGCCGTAAGAATAATTTCATAATGTTCATATGCGTACACACAGTGACCCCTTATTCCTTGAATCTAAAATATTGAAATTCCCAGATTTATTCCTCTTCCAGACGGGTCAATTTATGTACAATCTAACGAAAAAAGAACTTCCTACTCATTTACACAATGTTTTCAAAAAATAGCTCATTTCACCACTTTCTACTAGACAAGCAAACTCATTCCATCTTCCTCGCACACGAACTCTCCTTGCTTCAAAGGCAGTCTCATTTTACGGACCTAAATACTCGAATTCGCTCAACAGAGACATTAAAGATACTCCAAGTCTTACATGCTTTAAAACTAAACTAAAAAAACAATCCTCTGCAGTATTCAAACAACCCCGATTGAACTAGCTGGACCCAACCCCTTCTCTCTCTCTTCTCTCTCTCTCCCTCTTTTTCAATTTCGCTTCATTTCATCTCTTTAATTCACCTTTTCACTATTACTTCCTATTTCATTAACGTCTACTTTACCATATATATATATATATATATATATATATATATATATATATATATATATATATATATATATATATATATATATATATATATATATATTATATAATATATATATATATATATATATCCTTTTGTCCTTTATTTTCCCTATCCTCATCTTGCAGATACAATCAATCATTAATTTTGTACTTATACTGATTATGTGCTACTTTGTTTATTTACACAAGCATACGAATCATTGTATTAGTTATAATTTAACTTGGGGCATGCAAAATACAAGCATTGCTTTTTAGCATGTCCTTCTGTTTTCATTTATCCTTATTTTACAATGGACTACATTTCATGTTGATTACTAGAATTTGATATATCTTTTGTATGAATTACTCTATATGTATATGTGAAATTGTATCTGAAATTATCTGATGTGATGATGATATGGAAAATAATAAAATTCAATTCAATTCAATAACTGTTAAAACAGTGCAAAAACTATATCCAACAGTCATTTCACTTTCTTGACTTTGAACATTGAGTTTCAAGAATTGATCAAAAGTCATCTAACCTGCTCTAAGTTACTTGTCTGGTGGTGTGAGGATTCTTCTAAAAGCAAGAAAAACACGCGTATTTTGCCTTAAAATTAGGTCGGGGAACGAATCTGCTTACATGTTTGTTAAAGACGTGTGTGTTGCACGATAGTAAGAGACGACTATTGGAAGATATATTTGGCGCCATGGTAGTTTGACGCCTTTATCAAGTGGCGGATCCATGGTTATTTGTTAATTCTCCAATTACCACTGGACCCTATTCCTATCATGATTGTGTGTGTCTTATACCTGTCAATGTGAGGTGAGTGGCAATGGGATGTATTAGGGTATTTCTGTATTGATTTCGTATTTCTATCTTGCTTTAGCGGGTTTAGCTCTCTTTCTCTCTCACACACACACACGCACTCACACTCCCACACACATCCTTCCTCTCATCCTCTCACACACATACCCTCACATACACAAATACACACACACCCGCAAACTTTCATCCCACTCAGTATGTCACTTACTTTCTCCCATACACACACACACACACACACACGCACACACACACACACACACACACACTCTCTCTCTCTCACTCTCTTTCTGTTCTCACTCTCTCTATATCTACATTTTTTATACATTATATTCTCATTTTTCCTCGCACGACACTATATTTTCCTATATCAAATTAGATAAGGTTGATTACAATCATCATCTCTGGAAAATGCATGGAAGTGTTTTTATCACGCGCACACACACACACGCTTTAATTTAATAGAAACTTTTAAAAAGTTAGTTATCTAAAAATTGTCCCTCACTTAGATTTTGCTGGGATGAAATCAAATTATGTCATTATGAATACCCATGAATTTGTGTTTAAGAAAAAAAGAAAGAAATCCGTATGTGAAATTTAAGTTGAATCTTTATACTGTTCGTTCTCATGCCAATACTTATATTTTATGAAACGCCAAAACAATAATGAGTAAATATTGTAATGCAATTTTTTTTTTCAAATTGAAAAAGTCATTTTAGGTACAAAAAAACAGCAACACTGTCTTGTAGGCGAAATTTTTTTAATGTTAAATGAATTGTCTTCAAAGTTCTCCATTAGTGCAATAGCATGATATTGGAGATACAGATTTGGAGAAAGACGAATATTCAAAAATGAAACTAATATCTATCACAATTTAAAAAAAATATTGGTTTTGTTAAAATGACAGTCAATGGATGCACTTGTGTCAGGGAGAATGACAAGTGATTAGCTTTTAACTCTTTCCGATAATGGAGTTTGATTAACAAGGCTTTAGTATAAATCGTCGGGCAATACCACCGAGGCGCCTTGTCAAGTGCGACTCTCTAAACTTCAAATCTGCCTATACAGTGCGTATCATAAAGAAGGTTATCCATTATTAGAGGGCCCATCTTCCAAACTCATTTGTTTTTGCTGTTTATGATGTAACCTATTATCAAAGACGAACTCTCCGTCTTTGTAATGATACCTTTCTTTAATCATAAATGTAAAGCATAATTTAGTAATTTGCAAATGAAGATTGCATGTACAGAATCCAGTTTTAAGAAAATGAAAGAAGATTGAGTGAATGCTGTCCATGGTGTTCCAGAGCATCGAATAGGATTGCATGCGATATTGTGTGACTCCTTTGAAAGCATCGAATCAGTTTTTCATCCTTTGACAAAAACTTGGAGGGAAAAAAAGATTTTGTACCTGTTACCTTCATTTGCAATTTATTCGCTTATGCGTTGCATTTACAATTCAAGAAAGGTATCATTGTATTGGTGAGGGGTTTGTCCTGAATTATATGATAATACTAGAAATATATATCCAAAAAATATGAGCTGGGATATATTGCCCTTCCAAAAATGGATTGCCCTTTTTTCCGATATGCACTGTAGAATAGTAGTCTGCGGTTAGGTAATTGACCTCTGCGTGTTGAACACTTGGTGAAGAATGCTACCTCGGCGCCAATCGCGAGTAAAACCCATTCATTGTGGAGCTTTACTCTTAATAGAAATCCTCAAGGGATTCAGATGAGCAGAACAGAACAGATATTGCCTATCTTGAAGGTTGTAGCATACTGTTTAAATAGGCATATTGGCTTATGCGAATGAGTATCTTCCCCCATCCTATACACAAGCGCACACGCTCATACTCACCCATAAAAAAGAGAGAAAAAACGACCCAAATGGTGATATAAAAAATAGAAATAAACGAAGATCTTGATTAAGAGAACAGAACAAATATTACGAAAGTAGATCGAATTGATGTACCACCTCATTCTACCTGACATTGTCATGACAACCTCCGTATGGATTCAAAAGGCGCGTACTTATTTGATAAACACACTAAATTATCGTTTGGTAGCTCCTGGAAAAGAGGAGATTTTTATCAACGTCTGTGTCATATATTTGATAGATCGTCTTCTTCGAGCAAGGATTTGCTACATAATGCCTGTGCCAAAAATGTTCGCATTTACTTTGTTTTCCGCTTTTAGATAATACAGGTATAAATTTCCTTTATGAGTTTTTGAAATAAAGTATATTTACATGCATTGCTCTTTTGCCACTCCAATATGTTATCTACATTTTTTTAAAGTTATCATATTAAAGAAGAAATTAAATTTAGATACATTGGTGAATTTAAAATGTCAGCTAGTTTACTATGAAGTTATGAAATTATACCCGTTTTAAAAGAAATTACGTATTTTGGTGAATACATATAATTCCATACCCTGCCTGGCAGAAAGAATTTGGACGATGCAAAATGATGGTATTCCCATCAATGTACCCGCTTCTCCTACTAATATTAATATTTGATATATTCCAACACTGCCATGTAGTCGTTGATCATCCTACAATGATGCTAATCCCCACCCATAACGATAATGTCATCGACACGTTTATTATAACCGATCATATTAATAACACGGCGCCTTGTCCTCCATTAATGTAATCCATCCACACTTCGGAATTACTCTTTGAATTCCAACAAGTTCGAAGTTTAAAGCAGGGCTCGAGGCTGAAATTCAGATTCAGAGGAGTGTACAGTAAAATATAACAAGTACAACACTTAAAATTTCATTGAAATTTTGTATAATAGTAATAGTAACAAAAATATGATTTTTTTCTAGGTTTTGCATTTTTCCCTATAACAGTCCTTCGCATAGTTTCTTGCATATTCAATAAGCAAGCGATGATGCCATTGGCCACTATTTATTTTGTATTGTATTACTTAGTATATGAAATTCAATTTATTTCATATTTTTCATACATGTATATAACAAATTTATCTCTTTTGACATAAGTTACGGCAATGATGATCTCAAACATTCCATAAGGACTTGTTTCGTTATTTATTTATTTTTTATTCTTAGAGAGGAAAATTTTAATGTTTTCATCTAGTAAAATACAAAAGAAAAGGTGTATCAATAAAATCACCAGATTGCTTATTGAATATTCATGAGACTATTAAATGAACTATCGAAAAAGTGCAAAACATAAAAAACATTTTGATGAATTTTTCCGTGTTATACTTATTATATTTTACTGCACATTTCCAACCATTTGAATTTCATCCTGGAGTCCTCCTTTAAGAGTCGTAGAACACGACAGCTAAACTGTTTTGCATAGCATCAGTCTCTAGCATCCCATTCTATCTATTTCAAATTTACAAGTCAACTTACAAAGATTTTCATTAAAGGGGACCAATACCCATGTAAATAATCGCTTTTTTATGAAAGAGCACAATGAGAGGAGCAATTTAAAAAAAGTTTCATCGAAATCGGTTATAAAATAAGCGAGTTATGGAAGTTTGAAAAGTCTCGCTGTACCTTCTATGGGGATCCTCCAATTGGCAACATCGGCTTCAAAATGGCTGATTTTATGGACAACTCTCCATTCGTTTTGTACACAAATTTTCAGATTTTCCCCAATTTCTTTCAAAATATGTCTTATTTACCTCTGAGCTCAAAATATGTCATGGGAAAATATATTTCACACAACATAAGTTGAGCTCAGAAGTAGGTAAAATATATTTTGAAAGAAAATGGGGAAAATCTGTAAATTTTTGTACAAAACAAATTGAGAGTTGTCCATAAAATCGGCCATTTTGAAGCCGATGTTGCCGATTCGAGGATCCCCATAGGAGGTACAGCGAAACTTTTCAAACTTCCATAACTTTCTTATTTTAAAACCGATTTTGATGAAACTTTTTTTAAATTGCTCCTCTCATTGTGCTCTTTCCTATAAAAGTGATTATTTCCTTTGGTATTGGTTTCCTTTAATGACGTTTGGCATCTAAATAATTTCTAGATGATTTTTGCGAATATTGAGTAATTTTTTGGGGGAAGAGTTATTTTCGAAGAAGAAGACATTTGAAATAGGGCTGCTGTATGACTGTCCACGAGTTACATTGCTTTTTCGAATGTTTTAATGTTGTTTCTTTTTGGGGGGAGGGTAATGTTTAAAATAAGCATATTACGGATAAGTTTCATGAGCAATCGGTTTCACCTGCGACTTTTTCGGTGACATTTCATGAGTAGAATGTTTCTCATTCACATGGGAACACAATCTCATTTCCCTTACCGGAAAAGGATGGGAAATAGAAGGCCTGAGGAAAGGGCTAAGGTTAATTTATTATGCGACACCGTCTCTGTACTGTCGTAACATCATCCTGTATTGGCATGGGGTGGGTATCTTTTGAATTACCTCGAGGCTAGAATTTAAAAAACAGGCTCACTACAAGTCTCCATGGTAATCACTAATCTGTGTATATCTGTCATTTGAACTACCAATGGATTTTGGAATTATACTGGTTATTCTCAAGAACTTATGCCTATAGTGCGTTGTTGAGTTATTTCTTTTAGTTTTTAGTTTTTTTACACGTAGTAGTCGTGAGATAATTAAAAAGGAGATGTTTATTTTCTTCTCCAATTCTGAAGGGCATGGTTGTACATGAACATGTGATAATGCATAAACACGAAGTCGAATTCACAAGACGCCTCTGGTATTATGACGTTTAATGTGTCTAGAATTCCTACATCTGTATTGAATCCCTCATTTTCCCTCACGTACGGTGATGACATCATAACTGATATCATCCACTCATGAATGTTTACAACAAATTCATTACTTGTGTTTGCACAATCACATCTCCCAGTAACACTGAAGCTCAAATGTCAGGGGAATATTGAAGAAACAAGGAAAGAAAGTATCGGGTATTTGGAAAGATTATTGCTGCTTGTTGTTCAGATTGAAGTGTCGCCAGGGAGTAACAAATGGGGACGGGGTGAGAGAATGCGACATAAGACATGAATGAGAAAGAAATGAGACGGAGAGGAGGGGATGATATAAAGAATACAGGGAGGAAACAATTAGACAAAGACGAGGAAGGATAAAAAAATTATACAGATTGTGAAGGAAAAAAATGACTCAGATAAGGACGTGAGAAGGAGAGTAGAGTGAGACAGGGTGAGAGAAGAGAGTAAGACATGGACGAGGTGAAGATAGGAGACAAAGATGACGATATTGAAGTGCACCATGTAAGAATGGGATGCACACGGTGTACGTAATGTTGCAAGTATTGATTTTTTTGGAGCGATGAAATCAATTACAAATGGTTCCCTCGATGTCGCATCTCGAATACCAAGCGAACAGTGTAACTCTTGTCTTTATCACATGACCTTATTCATGTGTAACGGGATACTTACGACTTGGAACATGGCGTTATTTCCCTTTCATATTTTTATTTTTTATTTTACTAACAAGGATTATTATTATTTTGGGGGCTGCATACAATATCCATTTAATTCTAAACTAGAATTAAATTGTTTAATGCCCCTTGTTACATGTAATTGTTGGCAGAAAAGACAATCAGGATAATCAACTTTGTAAATATCCTGACATGCCAAAAGCATTAAAAGAAACAAGAAAGGCTAAATTTATGAGAAACCGAAACCAATTTAAGTAGTTGACGTTAAAAATTAATCAAACTTTATGAAACATACATCACACAAGGAAAAAATAACATTAAGACTCGGTAATAAACTACATATAAATTTGAAGTCAAATCCATAATTGGATAATATTTAAAAGCAGGTGGGTGTAAACCTTCAATCTATAGACTCCATGCCATATCTTTCTTTTTTTCAGACAGGCTATGTATTTGCTGAAGTGATAAGAATCCTTTGACTGCCTGGAGCCAATAAATTTCTTTTTCCTGTCCATTCTGACATTTCCTAACGGATAGATCAATATGAGCCTAATGAATTGATACATTAGCTTTTATTTCATTTGATTCATGCTTACGTCACAATACGAAGAAAGTCAACAGAAATCCATTAAAATCACTTATGTCCTTCTGACATCTTCTGAAAGAAAATCTGTGATGTATTTTCTGTATTGTTGCATAATTATGGGATACATCACTAAGCACTGTTTTAACAATATCTTTTTTGTTCATTATATAACATTATATAATTCTTTACTGTACTTTTACCTTGAAAATGTATTAACAAAATTAGTTGTCTCAGCAAAGATGTCTTATCATTTAATGAATTATATCATTCTTTACTGTACTTTTACCTTGAAAATGTATTAACAAAATTAGTTGTCTCAGCAAAGATGTCTTGTCATTTAATGAAAAAAGAATTAGATGTTTATCTTTATGCGGAATTACCATTTAATGTACATTTAGATTGAAGTCATCTTTTTTATTTGACGTTTTTTGATGATCTGATTATGTACATAATGCAGGTGCAGATCCAGGGGGGCCCGACGGGCCCGGGCCCCCCCCCCCCCTAGCAAAAAAACAAACAAAACAAAACAAAAAAAAAAGCGGTGAAAAAATAGACGAGCGGGCCGATTGACCCCCAACCTTACCCCTATGGCTGATACATGATGACCGGTTTGACGGTAGAAGGCCCAAAAAAATTAACACCTACCCCCCCCCCCCCCCTCCTTTATGGTTTTTCTACCAATAAAAGTTTAAATATTTGTTTTTATAACCAGTGCACTAATTTGGAGTTTCAAATTGACATCTTCATGATCTTTAAGGTTGTTTTTTTCTACCAATCATTCCTCTTGCCCCAACATGTCATACCATTTCATGCATATATAACATGCTTTAAATGATGATTCAATAAGGATGACATAGTCATACATGTAGATTTAGTACTCTAGTTTTATTATCCACACAAACACACACACACACACACACTCATATGATTGATACATTTTTTATGAAATAAGATAAACACATATAAATATAACAAAATTATATTATAATCTAGCGTGAACTAAATATGTAATACATTTTAAAGTCTAAAACTTATATTCCAGGTTTGGTCCACAGTGAAAGCATAGTACTTCAAAATGCAAGCTTGACACCTATGCACCTCGCTTTATATTTATAAATGCAGATTATACAAAGAGGATCCCAGTATACAAGATCTCTTCCCCTCGTTTAAAGGAAAGACAGAGCAACAGCTTCGAAACGACATGGGCTTCGAGAACCAGGCTGTGATGATCCTCAACGTCTTCGACGAGGTGATCGAGCAGCTGAATAACCTGGATGCTGCAATATCTTTATTGACCAAGACGGGAAAGAAACATTCCATGATAGAACCTAATATGATGTTGGTGAGTATTTTCCGTACTTAAAGGGATTGTTTAATTTTACTCAGAATCTTTTTTTTTTTTTTAATTCCCACTCCAGCTAATGATATAATCTTAATTGTAAACTACGTATATTAGGTCAGACAGGAATCGCCTGAGATTTTTAAAAAACCTAATCAGTCCTTTGATTGCCAAGATATCGATGATTGAATATCACCATTTTCATAAGTGTACCAAGGGACTTGTAAAATAACATTACAGTCAATGGAGGTAAAATAAGCTGGTATTTCCAGACACTGACACCTTTTTTGTTCATTGTGAAGCATGACTGCATAAAGATATGGGGGAAAATTAGTGTTTACTCTTGACACATTTTTACATGTACTGACAGCATGTAGGGCCTCACAGCTCAGATTTTTCGAAGCCTCCACACAATTACTCAATCCCTTTAATCATGTAAATGAACATCAGGAGTCTCCTAAACACATCGTTTAAGCATGTCGGTATTGTAAAGTAACAGACCTTCCTTTGCAAAATTCCGAGATAGCGTCCGAAATGGCCGATTTTCACAATGAAGTAAAAAAAATAACTTCAAAAAAAAGCTGACAATACGACTTCGGAGTCTTAATGCAATTATGTTTTGAGGCAGTTGAATTAGGCTGAAAGAGTGAAATGTGAGTTTCTCTATTTTTATTCATTTTCTTTCTATTGTTATTCGCCACAACTTTTGTCCACAGCGGGCTCTGACGATAAGATAATCTTCCCCTTCTTTTTGTTTTTGTAATCGATATCGATGTTAGTTATCGGGGCCTATAATGTGTTTACATCGTTGAAAACGTTTTACCGGAATACTCTATGTAGCTTTCTTTTATTAATTAAAAAAAAATGAAGTTAAGAAAATTTCAAATTAAGAAAACAATCGAATTTCTGTATCTTTTGAAATAATATTTCACCAGGATTGTCAGAATCTGCCTTAATATTTTTTATATCCGTCTTAAAAAACATTGGCTTACATTGATCATGTACATTCTCCTTCTTTGTGCAAAAACCAAATTGCCATTTAAAAAAAATTATTGGTAAAAAAAAGTGTGAATTTAACAGCAGAGCAAATTCACAATATAATAAAAATAATTGACAACATACAGTTATTCTTCTATAAACATGATAAAATATAATGTAAGTTTTTACTGTAATTGCTAAACTTTTGGGATAGGTGTACGAGGTGTAATTAGTGTAGTAACACAAACAGAAAATAGTTCAAGATAAACAATAAACAATATCAAAACACGGCTTAATTGAAGTTGAAATGGGGGTCGCATTTGTTGTTCATCAATGTGTTAAACGTTTTCATTTTCAAACACTTTAAAAGATTTTCGACAAAAGGTAAAGCCAACCAAATATTTTATGTAATAGGAATATCTTCCACCTACCAATAAAATGATGCCCATTTTACTTTTCTGCTGTCGCATAATTTATGCAACTCTTCTTGCAATGATGTGTTTATGCTGTAGCTTAATTTGCTGTCACTTCTTTAGCAGTGCGTTCTTATATTAAATGATTGCTGCCCAAAACGTGTTTATCTACTGCAATGATTGAATTAGAGAATTCCCATGGTAGGCAAATTAACTGGCATTGAGTTATCTTTCAAACTAAAATTAGATTACAAGCTAGTTAGCAAGCAAGGGTGAAACGTCCTTTTATTCCGACTTTAACATGTTTAATATTCTTATTTTTTGTTCAAGAATGACCATGAACCTGTACCAACTAGCTATGTTGAAAAGAGATCTCACGACTTCCTTCCAGATAAGAATTTTCACTTCCATGATGACCTAAAGCAGAGGCCAACTAATATGTAATGTTTGGAAGAATTGCTTTTATATTTAAAATGAGAAAACTATTCCCAAGAAGCTTGGTAACACCAGTATGTCTACATTCAATGACTCAAGTCTATAACAAAATCATCAAAGGTACGGGAAAGATTTGTAGCAATCTTTGATTTTTACCTATAATTTTAAACGAGCATTACAAGGTGTATTGGACAAATGCAGGCCTATTGACCACTGGTAATTTGCAATAAATGATTTTTTAAAAATGCGAGTTGAAACATTTGAAAAAATATGCTAAGTTTTGTCAGTTTAGATAATATCACTTGTTTTCCTTTGTACAAAAATATCGTTAACAATTTTTGTTAATCTAATAGCCCCCCCCCCCCTTCCCGTCACGTTTATGACATGATCTACTTAGATCCCGTTCGTGGGTAAAAGATTCCTTCTCTTGATAATTATGGAATTGCCTTGATCCAGATAATATCACTTAATGCATTTTGAATGTCATTAAGGTAGCCGTTACACTGTCCCGAAGTTGAACAAAGACGGACACACGGAATGTGAAATTTTCCATGATCGTGTGCCCATCCTTGCTAAACTTCGGGACAGTGTGACGCGGGCCTCAGGGAGTGGCATTACTAGTCTCTCCATGATGACAGGGATGGGATGAATAAGGGACGGTGTATGATCGACATAATCATGACAAGCCTGCAGCAATGATCTGATCTCAATATTTTGTTTTTAAGTTACATTTATTTCCATATGTCCAAAGAACCGACAGACGCATCACGATAATGTTGAAAGGGTGCATCCATCCTCCCTCACTTCACGCTTCCCCCTTTGTCTAGATCACCGAACAATCGAAGCGGAAAAAAACATGGGGCTCAGGTGTCGTAATGGAGGTCAAGTGAACTTTGATGCGATTATTACTACGTCACATTGTGGCGTGAAGGGAAGGTTTGGGCACAGATGAAGGCGAGCAGACATTTTACACTTCCAAATCACATGACATCATAATTGCCGCCATTTTCCTCACGTCTCCTTCTTAAAGACGTACATAAAAAATTTACAATAATACATTTTTTTTTTAATGAACATAAAAAGAAGAAAAACAGATTTGACATGTATCGTGATAAACATTTCTTTGTCATTGGGTTATGATACCATAAAACATTTTATTTCTTTACATTCATTTAGCATATAGTCTTGAAAAAATACATGTGTATATCGTTTTGTTATAAATTAGATTTTGGACATGACTCTTTACGATTGCCTGGGAATAAACACTCACTATATAGCTACAGAATTAATTAATTAGAATTAATTTTTCATTGCCAATTAACATATCTCACGATAATCTCCATAATAAATTTTATACTCTAATATGATACAGTAAGTGTACTAGTGTACTAGGGCAAAGCATGATACAAACCATAACATAAACCCACCCCCCCCCCCCATCTAAAAAAAAAAAGGTGAAAATTTTTCAGGAAAACAACAAGGTCGCGTTCGAAATAGCATTATGTGAATTCTCATCTATGATGAACAATGGTAACAAGCCAATTACCACATATTAGTTAAACTAAAATATTCTAAAGTTTCAGACAGAATCATTATTCCATAATGTAATGTTTCATTTTCTGCATAGATATCATTGATTTAATACAAAAGAAACATGAAAACGTGACAATGACAATATCTTACAATGACTTATAAAGATACTGTGCAGTTTGTATTTCATAAAATTTTTGTGATTTAGTAGTTTCATGGCAAAACCCGCAAGACGTTATGTTGGTTAAAACTGAATGTTCGCCATTTAGAAATGAGGTCTATGGTATCGTATCCAACATTATACAACATATTTATCAATTGTTTTAGCCTCCATAATATTCCATTTTAACTGTTTTCTTTATTCCAAAATTGAAACCGATCGAAAAATGATCGAATCAAAGATATTTCAATATCTAACATTTTCTTCTCATTCCAATTTTATATCATGATTTATTTTTATGAATTATATTGCTTAATAGATAAATTGTACATATTTCTTGCTCTCAATGATATAACGACCTATTTATATTAAGTTTTTAATTCCAAGTAAAGACGGGATTATTTTAAGAATAATAATAATTTCCTTGCTACGTTGCGTAATTCGCACGTGCATGGTGTTAACATAGTAATTAGCATGCATGATAGAACCAAAACCTCTGAAAGGAAATTAATCATTTATGCTGAATAAATAAGGTTGATTAATGAGCCTTTATAACGTCTAAAGACTCCCACGTTCATTTATGATTAGATCCTGATTTGTTAATTAATTATTGTTTTTTGTCTTCTTGTGTTCTTGTGTGTTTGTTTTTTTTTTGTTTTTGTATACTATGACAAGGAAATGAAGTTCATTAATTTCATACCAAAATACATTTCGATGTTCGTTTTCAAGAAAATCAAAGATAGAGAGAATGATACCATTACTGATTAAAAGATTTTAAGACAGATCTTTGTGAAATAAAGAGTATGTGGACTAAGCAATGAATAAACACGTTCGTATTGGAAACTCCGCCAATGGCACGGAAGTCTATCTTCAAAACCGACAGTTGCCATGGTAACCAACGGATCACTAACAAAATATGCTTAAATGAACTTGTTCGATTTGTTATGACCTTTTCAACGTATCGATATCAATATCTTCTTCAGTAGTACCGGAAGTGGTTTCAGCTGGAGTATCGATCATAGTGTGATAACGACTGTTATTAACAAAGGCTGTTCTTCCGCGATGGAGTTGACCTCCGCATATTATCATCATCACCATCATCGGCGAATCACAGACGTATTAATACACGATTGTAAAGCTCAAAACAAGTACTCTGATATAGCATCAGAATTGTACGAGAAAACTGAGGTTGACTTGGTTACTACCGACCGATACCGGGGCCGATTGTGCTGACAACTGACCTGGAAGCATCTTTAAGAGATAATATCAGTTCATTCTTATCTCATCAAATATATTGTTGGCTAACGTCATTAGACTTATAATAGACTAGATCAAGTATCAATTGTCTTCAGTACCCTGACACTGGAAGCAATAAAAGGGCAAGTTATCTAATGATATATCTGGTCAGATTACCCAAAGTACTAAGTATTTTGTACTAACTTTAGTCACCCTTGTAGAATCAGGTCAATCCGCGGCTGTCATTTTGAAGATTCATTGTGAATGGCTCTAGAACACTTGTACCATGATTTTTTTAATCGTAATTATCTCCTCTTCGTATTAAAAGGGTAAAGTACTGTATGTAATTTAGATTACCGCACAATTATAAAACGTCAACAGTCACGTAAATTAATAATAATGTATGTGGTTGTGTATTGCCAACAATTAAATTAAACAGGCTACCCCCTTTTTTAATAGGGGTAAGAACATTGTGCGTTCTCAGGTGTGAGTACGTGCGTCAATAGAATTCAAGATCAAATTATAACCTTTATCTCAACGAATAATTTAACCATGAAGTTACGTGTATAGCTTCAGGCTTTTACACAACTTGTTGAACTACATTTTACCATTTTAGTGATTATTGTTTTTTTTAGCACGCGAGAAATGATCTTGTAGAAAGGTTGCTTATTACACTGTCATTGGAAATATAATCATTTCCGTTTGCTATTGGCCTAATAATGTCACAAAAAGACACTTTTTAGTTTCTTTTGTTGCTTTTTACAGCAGCAATTACATGATTTTATATTCAAGCTTTCGAACGGAATTAAAGGAAACTATGGATTAAGTACCATACTCTGAAGACTAAATTAACATAAAATGAAGTGCCCATCATTTAAAAGAAAATAATTAAAGCTTCTTTAACACATTAATAATGATGAGTTGTAGGTAGAATGAAATAGGAAAAAAGTCTATAAGCTCATAAAACTGCCAGTACACAATCTAACATGCTAAGTAATAACTCAAAATGAAATGACAAATACCTAAGCAGATAAGGAAATAGCATATAAATAAGTAGCGTAATAGTCGACAGGATGTCTTGGGCATCTATCTTTACAAAACGTACTCTACACTTGAACAGCGCCATCTATACCAATTTTGAACCACGAACCATCCAACATATGAGATTAAAATGAGCTGAATCTCGCTGCTGCTTTCTTAACGTTAATTCGGTCATGGTTACTCATGACGTCCTGCGACAGCATCATTGTAAATATTTGATTTTCTTATTGATGGGCTAGTATTTCCTCACATCTGTCATCTGTTTGATTCAGACATTTTGGTGTGAGAGAAATCAGATGGATTGTATTGCCACTTCGGGACATTCATGATGCAGCACACTAAAAAACATGATGTTATGATTGTCATTTAAAGGGATTGAGTAACTTTGTTGAGGTCTGTAAAAATATGAGCTGTGGGGCCAACATGCTGTCAGTGCATTTAATAATGTGTCAAGAGAACACCCTGAAAATTCATTTCTTAAGCATCCTTACATGCTTCACAATAAGTTAGAAGAAAAAAAAAAGTGATAATTTTCCCTCGATAGACTGCAATGTATATTCTAAGCATACCCAGGTACGCTTATGATTATGGTGATATCCATTCAATCGCCTGAGAGTTTGAAGTCAATTGGTCGTTTATTTGCCTAGGTATTGATGACTGGATATCACCATAATCATAAGCGTACCTGGGTATGCTTGGAATACCACTGCAATCTATCGAGGGAAAATGACCTAAATATGTGAAATTATGAATAAATCAGAAAGACTAATTTTTAAGATCATGAATGAAATTAAACAATCCCTATGTGATTGTTTTGAGTATTCACGTGTGGAACTTTCCAGTATGTTATAACAATTGCAATCGACAATTTTTCAACCTAAAATTTATATTTTTAGAAAACAAAAATTGTAATAATATGGAACTGATCATACTCTTTGATAGCTGATTCTGTTACTAGTAGCTTTGTAGAGCCCTATATGATTAAACAAAGAATTCGGTTGTCATGGCAAGGGGATGCAATATCCCATGGAGGTTAAAAAGTCTAGTCTTTACCGATATAAGCTTACATTATGAGCGTATGATTTTAAAACAAATCAATATTACGAGGATAATTATGTAGGGATAACTTTATATCTTATAACAAGATTAATCCAAAAAACGAATTAAATAAAACATTTTAGATCGGTTACAAATAGATATTTTAAGATTGAGAAAGTGTTGTCACCAATAGAGAAATCAAAACAATATAATTATAAATGTAAGAATCACTTTGTCAAATATACAGAACCATTCCGACTGTCCTTTCTAACATCATACATAATTCATATTCATTTAATTGAAAATTGTCGAGTTCATAATCTTGTTTAAGAACAATAAACCATTCACAGTTATTGGTAAGTCAACTCGTCTAAAATGACACTCATACATAATCCCACTAAGAGTACAGAGTACTGAAATGCAAAGCGTGTAAACTATCGAAAAGTGACAGACGGAATGGAGACGGAAAGAAAGGATAATGTACCAAATAACGACGTTTCAGAGCCATAAAATGATTAAGAATGGAAATGAATTGATTAATGGCACGAAAATGAATAAATAAAAGCCCATTAGAGTCAACTTTCAATGCCCATGTTATTTTATGACCGCCCTCCCTGGATCGCCTTACTATAAAGCTTAACTATACCTCATCGATCACCCCTTTAACTGCAATCCAAGTTTTCATCGATTTTTCCATAAAAAAAACATCCGTTGACTTTTATTTGTCTCTCTGTTAACTATCCTTTGCTTTACTTTCCTCTTATTCTTTAGGAATTGTTAACAAACCCTTCAATATTTAATAACTCGCCTCACCCTCTTTATGAACATTATTATTGTTCTTTTTTTGTTTTAAATCGGCACAAGTTTTATGGATACATCAATAAGTCTGGAAGGGTATTAACAAAGGAGTTGGGCTTTCACAATTGCTCTTGCAATAATTTGCGATCATTTGGTCACAATATAATGTTGCACATAATCGCAACGGTTGTAAGCAGTCGCACCTACAATTTTGAAAGGGGCTTAACAGTCATGTCCTAGTCGATCCAACAAAAAAAAAGTTTACCCATATAAGTGTTAAGGCTGCGGAGGGTCTAGTGTTTGCTTGAAAGCATGATAATATTGATAATAATAATATTTTACAAGAATCTTTCTTTTATGATATTGATTCTCTCATTGGGTTTTAGTTTCCTTTAAAGGTATAGTGTCATCCTTTTTCACAAATTGCGAAAACTAATGCAACTTTGCATAACTTTAAAATATGATCAACCTATACTGTCTTCAATCTTACTGTCATAGGTTGCCTAGATCAGTAATATGAAACGAAAATCTGACTACCAATCTCGACCAGCTCTCCATCAACATAATTGATATTACAGCGCGTGCAGCACGGACCTTACACAGCAACATACACACGGCGCATCAGCGTGCATTATTCTCTGCGCTAACGGTCAACGGTTCGCACCGTACGGTATATTTTTCGAGGTTCGAAAAACTAGGAATGAATTTTGATAATCGCAATATAATGACAAACATACACATTTGAGCTTAATCATGTTGTGGGAAGATATAGTCATTGATATACTACTATATCCTCTCAAAAACTAGAAATGTAATATTTTTGCCTGCAAAAGGATAACACTACCTTTAACCCCCCCCCCTTTTTTTTTTTTTTTTTTTTTTTTTTTTTTTTTTTTTTTTTTTTTTTTTTGCCAATGATGAATCCATTGTGCTACTTGGAGATTCGCCATCCCTCTATCTCCCATGCATGCCATATACAGTTTTGACGAACCATGGTCATAAAATCAATAAAATAGATCGTCCTCGCAGAACTATCAAATATTCAAAACCGTGCTTAAAAGGATTTTTTAAATATTGACATTACAAACGATTGTGCATATACTCTGCCCTACTTATTGCTCAGTCATTGGTATTGAACACCAAGGAACAAAAACACTAGATCGGTGAATTTGCAGTTGCACATGTATCAATTATAAATATCGACGACTTAAATATTCAGTGAAACAATGCAGGACAATGGATTAAAATGTGTCCAATTTGTATCACGTGTTATCTCTCTCTTCATCAATCAAATCTAATATTTTTTACCTTATCACTAATGGGGTAATAGTGTTCCTTAATTTGGGTCTCACATAAGTGAAAAGGAACTCACAAAGGAGTGAAATTACTCTCTTGCATACAATTAAATGAGGGTCAACTCTTTTCGAGTGAAAAGGGGTCACTTTAACACTAGAAAAAGTGCGTACATACTGCGTACCCGCTCGTGAAAACGAGTGGAAATGATTAAGTCGTATTTCAATATTGAGCGTACTCAATCGGGAGTGCAATGTGCATTACTATGTTAAGTGAAATCTTCACTCTTAGAATTGTAAATTTACTCCTTCACATTTATAGAGTAGGGCAAGTTCGTTATAAACATTTGCAATTATCATGGCAACGCGAATAATCATTGTCTAATGATATACTCACTCAAAAAATGTTATAACGGCTATTAAAAAAAAAAAAAAAAGTTTAGTTTTTTTAAATTACCTGAAACATGCATCGTGCCTGAGATTGCTACATCTAGCCACATCCTTTACTGTTCCCCTGCAATGTATATGGTAAACATTCACCATTACCATAGCAACAAGGAAAGTCATTATCTAATAATACGTTCAGTCCAACTTCAAGTTATTAAATTTAAATTATTCAAGCTTTTAATTTATTATACTCAATTATGTATGTGGTTTATATGCAGGTTTACATCCATCCGTTGTTACATACAATAAAACACTACTGATGGTGTTATGTGAGATGATTTTGGCGATACGTCCATTACTTTGGGGATAAAAAGGGTTGGGGTATTTACAGATTCAATAGGCATTATTGTTCTGTTGCAAGCCTGAGGCAGAAATTATTTATGGTTAATTGGATAAGATTACAACCATCTTGTTTTAAAAAGTTCTCTTCAAAATATGGCTGCAGTACTGTATATATAAAGCACATTTCTATATCCTTCGGTAATGAAATGCGCTATATAAGAATGAATTATTATTATCATTATCGTTATTATTATTATCATTATTATTACTATTGTTAAACTTTGTTTTTAAAAGACGATGTCTTTTTCATTGTGTAAAATGATATTTATATTTTGTTATTTCTCATAGATCGCAATTCTCTGCCCTGAATGAATATCAAATAATTAAAGTAAAATAAATCAATATTTTCTTAATCGTTAATTGAAATCTTATTTATTCGAAAAACTATTCATGTATCATGTGATCCAGAAAGACTTTAAATGTGAGCACACACCTGAACAGCATGCACCTGGCAATATTTCCGGTATTCCTTGTAATATTTCTTATATGCTTTGTTTCTAACGATTTTTCTTTCGTTTCTTTTCTTTTTCCAAACAGAAATTTGAGAAACCATTCCTGGAATCGGTGAAGGAAACTTTAGAAGATCGATACAACGAGAAGATAGAAGAAATCTACATCACCTTCACCAAATTCGTCTTAGATCACGTGGTCGCAGGCATGAAAGGAACGTAGCACTCACAAACTATTCATGTACATTATCACTGTACATACCTACATTTTTATTGTATTTTTCCTTTTGATACAAGATGTTTGATATTTTTATCACCTGATGAATCATGTGACACGTGACCAATAAATGGATCACTTGATGGGCATGGGAATCGGTACTACATCAAAATGGAACATTTTCACTGACGATTTAGAGAGTCATATGAAGCGAAAAATCACTTCATGGTCTACTCATTCATGTCATTAAGTGTGTGCTGATCGACTACGAAGAATAAAGAATTTTTGATAAATATAACATTTTTCCAACCGAGAAAATTTACGGTCGTGAAAGAACACCGAACCTTTCGAATTTTCTGCGATTGACAACTGGACCAGAAACGGAAAGCGTGTTTAAAACTGCGCATTAATCGTCATACCGTTACTTGTTACATTCCTTTTACACACCGAACAGCGAAATTATATCTTGTGTAGTTGGAGGTTATTACAGAAGAATGTAGTTTTTAATATGCCATAAGTTGGAAAGTGAAGAAAGTTGAAACATTTTTTTCCCGAATTCGTTAGTTATCCGCAATGCAACATTAATGCTGTCTTTCTTAACGGTAACTATTATGTTCACCATAAAAATATATTTTGTTTAATGCGGCGGTCACAACTCGTCGTAGGCTACGGGGCACGTGCCATCAACGTAGCCTGCGTTGCATGTGCAATGCACGCACAGGTCCTGGGTCAACTTCTGCGATTCCTGCGTTTCTGTAGTAAGGGTATTGTAAAAACTTCCTGCACGTCGTACATGCATTATACCTGCGAGGTACCTCCGCTGCACGAATTTTCTACGAAATCCATCGTAGGGAGTTGCACGTCGATGGTACGGCGAGTTGTGACCGCCGCATAAACTGGAAAACTACGTTGCAAAAACGTTGAACTTTCGACCTGCAGAAATCTCATGAAGTGCTTATAAATGTTAAAAATTCAAATAAATAATAATCAGCTTGATTTTCATTCAAATTTACTTGCTTGGACGTAAAAGGGTTTGAGTGTTTTTAATTTTTGCTTAAAAACATCCGTAGAAATTCATTGGGGACTTTATGCTACAGTCACACAGACACTTAGGCCTACGTTGAGTTACGTCCGGTTGCGTCCAAAAATTCTTTTCTTTTCTGCGGATCCCCACGGATGCCTACCCGTCATAGTCAGCAGTTCAAATATTGATAATTTAGTCCATACAGTAAAACAAAGAAATACATAAGAAATGATAGAAAAGAAGATGAAATAAGATTAAAACAACACAAACGTATCTATACGTAAGTGTCTGTGTGACTGTAGCATTATAAGTTACCGGTAAAAAAAATTATAATCTCATAATTGTTTGTTCTTTGTTTTCATTAACCGAAATTTGGGATAATCACAAGATATGTTTTATAGAATTATTGAAGATGTAAACCCAATTTTAATGCGTGAAGATTGGAAAGTTATAGAATGGAAGATAAATAGCGCAAAATTGTACATGTATTATACAATGTTTATTTGTTTATTTATTTGTTGTGCTTTTGTAATTTCAAGGAGGTATGCATTCTTGGTAATTTGAATTTGATGTGTTTTATAGCTTGCATTAATACAGGATCATAAAATTTAGGAATAAGGTGTATTATTGTATTAACGGTATGATTGATGTATTGTTTTTACCATGCAATCTTGTTTGTTTCTTTTGTTTGTTTTGTTTTGTTTTGTTTTGTTTTGTTTTTGTTTTTGTTTTTGTTTTTGTTTTTTTTTTTTTGGGGGGGAATCGAATACCTATAAGTTAACAATTATGCATATTGTAAAATCAGTGTAATGCAATAGATTGTAATGGCCGCGAAGCCGCGGGGCTAGGGGCTGAACCCCCCCCCCCCCCTCCCCACCTTTTCAGCAAACGTGTACAAAAACCCGAAAATGACCATAAATTGGTCATTTTTAGCCTGCAGCCTCCCCCCCCCCCCCCCACACACACCACACACACAAACACACTATCGGCCTCAGCCCCTCAACTTTCAAAAACGTTCCGCGGCTCCTAGGTGGATCCATAATATTGATGATGTGTATGTGCCAACGAAGATTGTATTTGTAAATCATTGCTTTGGCAATATACAGTTTTAATTTTAAGAAGTATACGTCATTAAAGTATACCCCCATAAAAATCACGTAAATCAACAAAAAGGTACTCAAAGTGAAAATATATAATCTAAACAATAAACTACGGGTTTCTTATCGTTTAGAGGCCCGGTGCTCGTTGTTGTTGTTGTTTTTTTTTTTTTTTTTTTTTAGGGGGGTGGTATAGGCCTTAACAGAGTTTGCATGTACCATAACTATATATTTTTATTAATTTTTGCAGACTTGCAGCAATATGCTCCAAGTTTAACGAAACAATGCAAAATAATGTAATGTATTCATATAATCCTCGAACATCTTTCATAAGAGAGTTAAATAGGTTGTTACAAGGCAAACATGAACTGTTTACTGAAGGATGTTTCACATAATAATTCTTCGCTATTGATTGATTGAGCTTTGTTTTGGAATTGCTTCATATTTCGTTATAAAAAAAAGCAGTACAGTTATCGATTTACCCCAAGACAATATTCATAGAATTATTAAAACTATCGACTTGACCTTATACCATCATGCATGATTATTATCTCCGGTATAAAACTGATATTGACTTTTTGGTATGAATGACACAATTATGGTTTTGATTTTTTAATCGAAATTTGACGGGTGTTTTATTGTTATCATGGAATCTTGAAATTTGATGCCACTGGCGTTTTATCAAATCTGTTCTCTTGACAGGGAACCATCATTTAGCGTATAAAACATTACACTATCTTTCAGTACAAGTATATTCACAATGCAAAATGTTATTTCTTTCATTATATGAAGACTTAATGTGAGAATCTATTGCGCTTTATACAGCGTGTGGTATTTGAGATGCTGAATATAACACGTATCTTTGCTATGCAGTCATTAACAATCTTTGCAGAAGTTTTTATAGGAAAATGTAGCCTGCTCCTTACGATATGAAATACGGAATTAATAGGCTATTGTATATGACACGCAAGACAGTTTTATCGACCAAATATTTCATCATAATGCTAGCGTTTTCATATACGAAGTTTTCAAACCTCACGATTGAGATAACAATTTATTGAATCTTAACAAGGCTCTTGTCTGCAAATTAATTCTAGCGATTACAATTTTGTTAATGTTGAAAACTTTGTTGTTGTTATTTTTGTAGAGTACATAATACCGGTCTAAGTCTTTGTTGCTGCGTTTTCACCATGGCATACACAAACAAAATTTTTAATGGTAATTGCTTTGTGCTGTATATTAAGTGCAGTTTAATACGGTCCACTACGAGACAATTGTTATATACTATTGAAAGTAATTAATGGAAGGTTTTTGTCTAGCATTACTACTGGTGGCCATGACAATAGCAATGAATAATCCAAGCTTAGCTGCTCGCTCATTTATCGAGCGCCATCTTTTGTCCGTACATACATCACGTTTTTCCCTCAAAACGAAGCCAATCCAGCTTTTCAAGTCCAAAATTTTCCAATAGTGGCAGATCCAGAAGGGCGTAACATGCAGGCGTGTACTGCCATTTAAAAAAATATTTTAATGTCTTATCTATTAATTCATTTGGGGGAACCACTCACTGACTGTAAATGTAAATGACCGAGATATTCTCATTTGCTGCCCCCTCCCTATTTTTCCCATTCTCGCGGCTGTTCTCCCCCCCCCCCCCTTTTTTTTTTATTTTTTTTTATTTTTAATCCTGGATAACCAACTACCATAACAACTTACATGACGTAAGGATGACCTGGCTTATTATATTTTATAAACCCAATAATAGATGAGAATAGAATCCTTTATTTTTATATCATTTTACAATTCATCTCAAATAATATACATTTAGAATACAAAAATAGGTTTATATACTATTGGTAAATTATCAGTATACATGTTCCTTATTAAAATGATTATAATGGAATGGGTGCGAATCCCTTACTGTTTAGTATGGCATCTTGTTTGTTTTTGTTCTTGTTTTTACAGAATGAGTACAATAATACGAACCTATATGATTTGCCATTAAATGTGATATGAGGGAATTTAAAATTTACCAAATCATTATAAAAAAGGCCCATAGAGACATTACCAAATTTCATAGTCAGCAATTGAAAATAAGTAAATATGTCGTTAAGTGAGTTTTTATCTTATTTAAAGTTATTTTATATGGAGTAGCGGTGTAGTATAGGTATAGTTGAAAATATTTAACCATTTGACATGTTATCGAAAATTTAAACGTTTGCTTTATTTATAAAAAAAAAAGTTCTCATGTATAATGGATTTGTTTTCTTATTTTATAGGGCACAAAGAGATGAGTAGACTAATTTAACTTTGCATGATATGCATATTAAAGTATGGATCTTCCAAGAATTTCTGGAATATACAATCCATATTGCATGTGTGTGTTGATGCTTTGTCGGATAAATCTATGGCAAGCTTTTGGGGTCATTTTCGATTAAGAGATGCATATGGCATTCGAATACACTTCTCCCATTATATAATATTAGTTAAATTAGTTTTTATTATTTTGTATACTTCAGTCATATCAGCATATTAGGGGTCATATATATAAATGTGCTATCACAATAGACATACTGCTGACTTATGTAAAATATTAAATGTATAGATATTGAATATTTTTCTTCTAGAAACATCACCTATGTATTGAACCGTTTTACTCTCATGACTCCTTCCACTAAAAGGGTGTGAGTTACTTTTTCTGTCCGTTATATTTAAATCCATTTTACTTTCATTGTCATTACCTAACTTTTCTTCCTATTATCACAATTTTAACATGTAAATAGCAAATATATCTGTATATGACTTGCAAATGTACAAAACTTTTTTGTATATACAAAGTAACACTGTACGATTATACGATATGTTTGTTTAAGATAAAAACAAAATGAAAACGATTAGATTGTACGTTTATTAACATTTTTATTGTTTCAGTCTGGGTTTTTTTTTTCTCTCTCTCTCTGAAAAATTATTGATCACATCTATGCAATAATATTTATGACTTAATAAAATGTATAGAAAATGTTACAATTTATTACAAAACTAGTAATAATGAGCGATAGACACAAATACGACCAACACGTTGAAGAGGAGAGATAGATTGAAAATGCAATACTAACATACAATGAGAAACGGCAGTGCCGCCGTGAAAAGAAAAGTGGAATCACATAGAGCACATAGAACATAAGAGAGGCAAATGATAATGGGTAGAAAGAGAGAGAGAGAGAGAGAGAAAGAGTTAAAGAGAGAGAGGCTGCAAACGATTTAGGCCGGTATTCTCTAAAGATGACTAAAGTTAGTAGGCATACATATTAATATGTATTTAGTAGACCTACTAACTTAAGTCACCCTCCGAGAATACCGGCCAGAATATTTTTAATGGCGTCCTTAATCAAATTTGTAAACTTCAAAATGATTTACAGTGGGGTCAAATTTAAAAAGAGATACGAGGCAAAGACACAAACAGATTGACAATTTAATGATTTTACATGTATACAAAAAATCTAATTATATTTCATAATGGCTCTGAATTTGGATATAAAACGGAATTATATATATATATTTTTAATGTTAATTAGCTTTCTTCTTTTACGAGAATATTATATAATGAAAATGATACTTGTAAACGTCCTATTTAAAATCATAATAATTCGTTTATGTGTCATAATGATCACATACCGACTCAAACTTTATCTGAGGAAAGTGTCAGATGTCACACACAAGATAGAACCTTTAGGGTAATGAAACAACATAAGTGGATGTCTATTGATAGAAAAGAAGACAAACTGCTCTTTTGACTTCTCGTTTCAACTGCAATAAAAAGATGATCGTTTTGTTGAAAACAGTCCTTTATAATGACAATAACTATTCCAATGTTGGAATGAGAGCGATCAATTTCCGGCGTAAACTGACATTCTTTGTTTGAACTACAATGGAAACGTTCTACTCGCGTGTGTTTCTTTGAACATTAATGTAGGCCTACTTTCTTATATTGATTCTTAAAGTAAGTATGGCGTGGTAGCTTTTCATATAACAATCCCCTATAGAGACGACCCACCAGGGGGCAATGTACCTCTACAATGCCCTTATACATCTTAAATCATACTAAGAAAATACAACTTGGATATGAAAAAAAAAGTTGTAACAACCAGTCCCTTCTTAATCATATTTCATTTTATAGTATCTGCGTAATCTCAAAGTTATCAAATAATCTTAGAATAAGTGAAGTTTTCCAGATGTCCAAGGAGACCAAAAATAGGGTACATGCAGGTAATATGGGCCACCTAAGCTCATTTGCATAATTTGCTGAAAATTACAAAATGACACGCAGCCTAATCTTTGTTTATATGAATCAATAACTACTGCTCTAACTTTTATTGTGAAGAAAAACAATTATCACCAACCCAACCCCCTGTCTGCAATATTCAAATGTTGACGTCATCACCAAAGTGTCCATATTACCTGTATGTGCAGGTAATATGGGAATATGCATTTAAGGTATGGTTGTTTTTTTTATTTAACTATAATGACTCTACTATGTCTGGTATTTGCTTAAAATGTTGAAAATCATTAACTTTAAGATGTCATTTGAAAATATAAGACCCTTCAGTATATACACTGTAACAAAATAGGTAACTCGCAAGAAAATGAGTAAACTAATGCTTTACTCCCAACGGAGTAAATTTTGTTTACGCTTAACAGAGCTAGTAAAAAGATAACGCGCAAGAAAATGAGTAAACATAATTATGCTTTAGTCCCAACGGAGTAAATTTTGTTTACCCTTAACAGAGTAAAAAGGTAACTCGCAAGAAAATGAGTAAACTAATGCTTTACTCCCAACGGAGTAAATTTTGTTTACGCTTAACAGAGCTAGTAAAAAGGTAACTCGCAAGAAAATGAGTAAACTAATTGTTTACTCCTTTCGAAGCTAGGAATGATACATAGATGACTAAAAGTTACTCTTTTCTGAGTAACATTTGGCTCTACTGCATGAGTAATATTTTTTACTCAATTTCACGCGAGTTACCTTTTTGCTCAGTATTGGGTAAGATTTTACTCATTTTTTTTACAGTGTACTTTTACTAGATATTCAATTTAATGTATTTTGTATTTTATTTTTTTTTAAATATTATTTTCATTATACAAATCAATATACAATAAATTATTTCTATTAATAACATACTGTAAACATTATTTTTTTTTAAATAAATAAATAAATAAATCTTAGCGAAGAGATTGATGCCTCATCCCAATACCATGTACCAGAATCATTTCCGCCATTGTGGACTGCCCATATTACCTGCACTATTTTAGCTATGTCAGGCAAGCATTCAGTGCCACATTGCACCCCTTCATTACAAAAAAAAATTGAACTGTACACCCTATTATGATCAAATGAAGCTATAAGCTTACTAAATATACAAACAATTGAGGTTACCCCTCAAACACTTTATACACCATCACATTCTGTGAAATATCAAATTTTACATCAGGGTAAAAAGAAATAAATAATAAATTCTCAAAGAAATTTCGGCATCAGATGCTCTCACGGCGATATATTTTCGTAAACAGTTCATATGAACAACATATGGCGCTCACACCGGGAACCGGTCACGACATGATTTGCTTCACGTAGCCCATATTACCTGCTAGCCCATATTACCTGCATGTACCCTACCAGTTAAAAAGCGATTTTTTTTTTTTTTTTCATTTCTTTTTAAAGTAATATCTGCAGACAACTCTTACATTATAATTACATTGATCATAATAGCTCAGGCCTAATTCTTATACCGCCTATTATTTATCTTTCTGCCCCTCAAAATAACAATGATGACTTAATTTGAAATTTATAAATAAATGCACATTATTGACGAATATTGTCATCTGGTTACCTTATTGTTAACCTTTCTGCCCCCTCCAAAAAGAAAATAATGATGATTTAATTTTTTTAATTCTTTCTCTTTTATTTCATAAAGCAAATTTCTAATCATTACCCAAATGCCATTAAAAAGGTTTTTTTCAAATAAAGAAATAAAGATGCGTTTTGTAATGGCCTACACACCTTATTAGAACTACAGGCTACAAAATTGGAATTTATTTATTTATTAAAGTAGCACTTTTAATTTAAATATTGTGCATTTATTAATTTGTACAATTTCATCTATTCATGGCCTTGATCTTTCTCTTAGTATAAAGTAATATTTTAGTATAAACAAGTAAAGAACTAGATCACATCATCTTTTTCGTTGATACAAACACAGTCAACATACTTAATCATGCATTTATTACATTTTTGACATTTATTACATTTTGAGCGGTAAGAACCAATGGTTAGTTGACACATGACATACTATAACGTTTCAAGTAACTGGAACCAATACATGTATTACCAATGTTAATTTTTTTTGTGAGAGAAAAAATGTCAATGTATGTATATAAAAATGATGTCATTGGTATTGATTTCCGCAAAAAAAAAAACAAAAAAAAAACGAAATGGACGAGGCATCTCACACGGCGTCTCGAATTGATAAAATTATGTCGCTCCACTCAATAAAGATAAAGAGAGGAATAACAAATAATGGAATAGCCCAATACAGTTTCCAGTTTCCACTCACGGAAAGAAAGTCGCTATTTCGATCGGTAGTCGTTACGGTTCATAAAGAAATGAATTAAGTAAAGAGTGACATAGAAGCACTTAAGAGAAATAGACAAAGATATACAAAGGGAAAGCAGAGACAGTGAAAATAGACAAGGGGTTAAAAGTAAAATGTGGAGAAGCTGTGAGATAAGAATACAGATAGAGAGAGAAAAAGGGGGAGGGGCTCCTCTGCGGACAACTGCTCACGGGGTCAACAATGTCTTCGCATTTTGCAATGACACAATATTTTTAATAACATAATTTGCCTGAAGCAATTAGTTACATGAACATATATGTCTGATAACCAGATAAAAATGCGTAAAAAGAGAGGCAGTTACACGAATAGAGAAAAAGAAGGGAAAGGAGACAAAGAGGACGACAAAAAGAACAGGAAAGGAAAATGGTGCAGAACGAGGGCGTGTTTTTAATGGAACATTGATTTTTTTTCATGAGATTAGGGTCATGAATGAGGGCATCATTATGAGGAGATAATGATCATGTCGTTAACATGTCATGAAAGCGTGCTTTCATTTGATCTCACCGCTTAGTTCTGATATCAATCGCTTATCCCGCCAAACTTTGGAGACAGGTTAACAACTTGGGAGGAGCAACGCGTTCATATTTTTTTAAACGATAAAATAACATTACCCCCTGTCAACATAATGCTATATTCATATTATAAAAAACAAACAAACAAACAAACAAGTTCGCTTTATACAAATGACTTTATTCGTTATTTCAATATTAGTGTTTTTTTTGTTTTTTTTTTAATTCGTTTATTCATTCAAATTCAAATTGGTTAAAAACCAACATATGTACATGTATATACAATGCAAACGATAGCGTAAAATAATACAAAATAACATCATATTATAAGTAAAATAAACATTGCCTTGATTAAATATTATCAATGAATGAAAGAGAACTTGAAAAAAAAGTGAGAAAATAATGTCAGAATAAGAATAATGTCATCAGGTTTTCCAGCAAAACATTAAATACTCCTGAAGAAATTTACTCGATGCGATGTTTCATTACTTGCAATGTGACATAGAGAATATCTTGCCACGCTAACCCTTTTCTAAATTTAATTATTTTGTATTCTTCGTGAATCGAGCGTTACAGGTGCATAGATATATATATATTTTAAATATACACTCTATTTTTAACTTTTCTCCTTTTTTTTATTTTTTTATTTATTTTTTAATCTCTCTTACAAAATCTCTCAACTATCAGAATAAACAAATCTAGACACTTTATTAACAATAATAATGATGTATCATCCAGTATGTCGTAGTTGCTATAAACATTAGCAACAATGTAGCTTTAAAGGCAACGGTACATGTAGGTCACTGTTTCAAAATTTGAACGATGTTTACAGAAAGGCTTTATTCAGATTCCATATGACCAAGGCTTAGAACTATAGTCGTTCACTTACCCATAAAGGGCCTGTCCCACACAAGGCGATCGTTGTGGCGACAACCTACGAACTACCTGTCGCCACCATTCGCAGGTCCAATCGCCTTTAAAATCGTGAATTATCGCGTCTATCGCCTAAAGAGACGAAGCAAAATTCAGTTCGTCGTTGGATTTTCAACAAGTTTAACAATAGCCGGCGTCAGTTAGGTTGACGTCAATGATCGTAGCCTGTCTTCTCTTGTCGCGACAATTTGCTTTCGTAGATTGTCGCCAGATAGAACATGTTTAGCAGAGCAGAACGGCGGCCAGTTGTAGGTTGTCGCGCTCCATGCGTACGTTGCACGCATCACTGAACCTAACAGCCAGTGAAATTTGAGCCGCTACGGCCTTTGTCGCCACCAACATTCACCAAAATCAGGATCGGCCTCCCATTCAGATACTGTACAGTCGCCGCTGATTTTTGAAATTTTCCAAATTCATTCACGACCCAAATTATGATGCGCGACTGAGAGGACTAGCACGAACCTAAAGGCGACAGGCCGCCATCAGGTAGAAAACACTCGATCGCCTGTGTCAGTCGCAAGGATCGCCACAGTGCGCAAGTTTATATTTTGGCTGATTTTAAGCTGCGACAAGAGAAGTCGAGCCGCGAGATGCGCGGAGGTCGAGACTATTGTATTATCGGATACCACCTATTGTTAGCCTATTGTTTGCGTGGAAACAAGTCGTTGTCGTAGCCTATCGTAGACGGAGTCGTAGATACGCATGTGATCTTCGGTCACCTACGATTCTGACACGATTCTGGCAGGTTCTAACATGCATTGGTTGTCGCCACAACGATCGCCTTCTGTGGGACAGGCCCTTTAAGCATTCCTGTTCGATAGGAAGCGATCGGAGTGGCGACAACTGGCGAGCGTCAAAATCGTAGGAGACCGCCTCAAAAGCGCCGAGCGGGATTTTGGTGCGCCTCCTTCGGCGACAGAGGCGACAATAATTCACGAGAGTCGATCGGCTCCATGTCTTATGGCGACAGCAACAACCAACAATCATATCTCAATTTACACTGTTCGTCATAAAGGTGGAATATTTTTTTTCTGGCTCAAGCGACATTATGTTACTCCGGTTTTAATTTCTTATATGTGTTTGTCACCGCTTTCACTTTCCGGGATCCTGGCTATATCTTGGACGTTCTCTCAACCCTTCCCGGGGATTTTTCTGCCAAAAAGTTTGTCACCCCCCGAAGATGGCCATTTTCGTCGTTTTTTTTTTCTTTCTTGTTTTGAGGGCCCTTTTTTTGTTTACACGACCCACCAAGGCCCCCTCAGTCGTACCCTAGGGAAACACGTATGAGGTTTAGATTTGGTATTGTTCTTTAAGTACAATCTAGTTTTATGCTTAAGGGCTTGACTCTCTTGTCTAGGGGAGGGGTCAAAAATTATTTTGATTGGGATTCAACATTGATTTTATTCCTTTTTACACCTTGGAAATTTCTATCTCCCCTAAATTGGATTGTAAAATCTCAACCAAACATAAATCAAAATAAAGTATTATATATAATTACCATTTACAACCCTGACATCACGGCTGAACAAAAATTAAGGGAAAATGAAGATAATTAAGGGTTAAAGGTTGTTTTTTTAGTTCTTTTGTTTTCAGCATAAAGATGGAATAAAATATTCTGAATGTTTACTAGACTCACGTTTTACTTCAACCCCTCCCCTAGACAAGAGACCCAAGCCTGTCCCCATAAATCTAGAATTAACATAAAGAACAATATAAACAATGCACCTCAGACGCGTTTCCTTGGGGTAGGACAGAGGGGGGCTTGATCGGCCGGGAAAACAAAAAAGGGCCCCAAAATGAGAAGAAAAAAAATGACAAAAATGGGCATCATGGGGGTTGACAAAACTTTTTTGGAAAAAAAATCCACGTGAAGGGTTGGGAGAATGCCCAAGATATAGCCAGGTTCCCGAAAAGTAAAAGCAGTGACACACATATTCAAGAAATTAAAGCCGGAGCAAAATCATGTAGCTATAGGGGCAAAAAAATATTCCACCTTTATGACGGACTATTTCTACATATTCCTTCTCTCGTTCTCTGTGCCATTCTCATGACTTTTCTTGTAATATTTCTGCCCATTGTTGCCGATAAATGATAACCTTAACTTTATTTTAGTGAATAATTCATCAGTTCCTCCGATGGAGATTTTATAAACTCAGTTGAAATTTCTTCTCAAGATATCGAGTGCATCTTGGAACAAAAATACTCCATCCTCCGCTGTTCTTTATGGGGCCTATAGATTGATCGATTCGTCAAGTTCAAAACAAGTTTTGTGAAGAGAAAGGGCTGATTATTCTGAAAAAGGGGTGATTTAAAGCGTCATTACTTTTCTTAAGGGCCATAAGCTTCTGGACAACTTATTGACTATTTTTGTATGTAAGCTAATGGGGGTATCGATTTGGAAATTCCAAATGGTTCAAGAAGAGTGCAGAAATAATAAACAAAATACAATTTTTCAGGAACTACTTTTTTCTTCAAATATCAAGGCTGATAATTGTGCGTAATACGCACTTTTTTAAATGTTTATGTCCATTTGTATGGTTAATTTAATCCGGGGCTGCGTGAATCGAGGTGACGATGTTCCCGTGATAACAATCTTTCACTGTGCAACACGACATGGGTATTTTCACTTCCAAAATATTCGAGTTCGATAGTGATCGGAGGAATTCCTACAAGGATAGTGTAAATACTGGTCTTACAATTTTTAGTACAAACTCTCCATTTCCGGGTCACCTTCAATGAGGAACCTTCTACTCGCAAATATTTCTTGATACTCATAGTAAAGTTAATCCTTTCTTTGTCTACTTTTTTCTCAGAAATCGATCGTTCGATCAGGCAAGTTCAAAGCCTTGATCCGATTACAAAAGAGATTGGTTTAAAGCACCATTAATTTCCAAAGGACTCTATGTATAGAACGTTCCCCATAATTACGCAACTGCAAAGGATTGGGTGACTTAAGATGGATTATATATAAGTAGCGACATGCATTTAAACTAGCATTTATCAGTTGGCCATTTCATTCTGTAGATGTATTAATTGGTAACCGAGACAATCAAAAGACGCATCAGGGACGGCCACCTGTCACCAAAACAAGTGCTTTATTCTGATCCGTCTCTCAGAGATGGAGTCAAACTACTCAAACTTCATGTATAATCACGACTTTGCATTAATCACTCTCAGAAGAAAGAATGCGAAAAAATGGGTTTGACGACACATTGTTTGCTTCGTTTCGCGTTGTTTTGTTTTGTTTTATTTTGGGTTGTGTTGTTGTTGGTGGTGTGTTTTTTGTTTGTGGGGCGGGGGTGGCTCCAAACATTTCGTTTTAAGCACAAAACTATGGACTCGCAGTTATTTACAGCGCATCTTTAAATGTTTGGTAACCTTTGCTTTATTGTTTAAGAGCACATAATGATTTGAAAACATCAGAAATGCTGAAGTATTTTGTTGATGTATCTTGAATGACGTTATTTATCGAATGAAGTTTGCAACATAGATACTCACGTAATTCTAATATTAAATCATTGTAATATAAAACCATAATTTTTTATTATCTCACTTTTCTTGAATTCTAATTTAGCAATTTACTACTAAATGAATAAAATTATCATGATTATTATCTTCCGGGAAACAATTTGAGATGGCAGTAATTTTAAGAAAATACAAAACTGTCGTTGAAAAAATACTCAGTAGGCCTAGATCGATCATGGATATTTTTCAAAATCACTATGTGCTCTTTAACAATAAAGCAGGCCTTAGTTTGTCTACTTAATGAACAGTTAATGATTCAATAAATATCTAGTCAACCGCCAATCCCGCTGGGAGTTTTTAACCAAAAAGCATGAAAAGGCGTTAATCCTATCGATTGGACACAACCAGGTCAGGTATATGCTCAATCATTATTACGAACGTGAAGTTTATCAAAGTGAGACATTGGCGAAGGCGTCATTCCAGTTTAGTCCACAAATACAAGGAATCTCAAACGGTAATTACTATTATAGCACATTAGCTGGGCATGAATGTCTTTAAGGAGGTATTATTTCGCTGTCAATTTGGCACCGCTGAGTACTTATTTTTTACTACAGTATTTCGAGTACATGGCAGGGAACTTGAGGGAAGAAATTACAGACCAGTAAATAAAAACTGCTATACGGTAGATCGATCATGTGTGTACATGATTGTATATCTCTTGTCTACTTAATCCGCAGTTTACTGATACTATAAAATGTGTAATCAAGCATCTATCCCACTGGGAATTTTTAGACAAAATGCATGAAGACGCCAGGTCCTCGATTCTATCGATCGAACAGGACCTGGTATTCTAAAAAAAAAAAAAAAAAAAAAAAAAAAAAAAAAAAAAAAAAAAAAAAAAAAAAAAAAAAAAAAAAAAAAACAATAAAAAAATAGAACAAAACAAAACAAAAACAAAAACAAACAAAAAAAAGTTAAGTCCTCATTTGAGAAATGGTTGCTCTTTGTGAATAATAAATAATACATAACTATCTTTATCATACAAAGGCTGTCATCTAAAAGCTGGTGATAGCGAAATTGTTCTTCTTATAATGATTACACGTGTCAAGTCAAACCATGCTTCGTTTAAAAAATAAAAATAAAAAAAGGATGCAGTTGGGCATACGATACAATAAAACGATTACACGCAGGGGCACTTCAAGTTTGACGATGTTCAAATTTTATTTGTCCATGTATATACTCTTCTCCAAAATGTCATCATACACTGTCATATTTAGTACTCCACAATGGACAGCTCTAAAAAAAAACCAAACAAACAAACAAACAAGATTCAAGATTTGTAGTTTACGGGATAATTTTGATGTCATGTGGTTTCGGATTAAAACCTCAGACCAAGTGAAATGGTAGACAAATTAAAAGTAGTGCGTTGTTATGGAGCAAAGGATCTCACTTCTTAATTTATTCGTTCTGGAGCTATTATCTTCATAACACATTCGCTCAGATGTCCACGCTAGAACATCCGCACGATCAATAATCGCCTCTTTCATGTCAAAACCATGAGAATCAGATGGTAAAAACGCCATTGTGCGGCCCCGTGAGAGTGGGTGAGCTTTAACATGACTATTGTGTAGTCCATTTTAGGATTAAGTAAACACTGATCTCTTAAGTGGATGGAGTCGATCGAACACCAGTCGATTAAACAGCCCCCTCTTCCAGCATCCCAATGTGAATGGTACTCTAACACCGCTTTGCAGATTCCTTAATCCAAACGCGTACTGGAATTTAAAGAATCAGTTTCAAGATTTGGTGGATTGTAGGACAATATAAATAAGCAACACGGTGAACTGTTGGCTGTTCGATATTAGACCCAATAATCTTAACTGATATTGGTATTATTAGCGTCATTATGTTAAATTGACAATGAGTGAATGCTATCATGAAGGAAATGGCGGATCTTGATTATCTTGATATTCTGTCTTAATCTTGAAGCCATTTTTCGTGCGCAGGAAACAGTTTCTGCGTGGAATGACTCTCTTATACGACTTTGCATTCAGGAGAACGTATCGCTATTCGACGACATAAAAAACAAGTTTGCAGTTGCCTGCTTCAGAGTCTTTTACATTTGATTTAAAATATGAACGAGTGATTGACATACTCAGTAGATGCCTTGCGTCGATACATTAGCTTGGATGCATGTATATTTGAATACGGTTGCGTTTTTACCGTCCGGATTACATTGGATATACACAAATCAAGAGCAAGATTGTTTGGTGAGTACATATTGAAATAAGAAATATAGAAAAGTATAACAAGAATTTTTAACGAAAACAATAGTGCATTTCAATATTTGAATTTCATTCATAGACTTTTTCAAATGAATAAAAATGACAAATAAAAAGTAGGAATATAAAAATGTAAATGTAAATATGTTCTGGCCGGTTACTACCATATTAGGGGTTCATCTAAAAAATATTTATGCTCTTATTAAGGATGTTATATTTTAACATACAACCTGAAGATAATTGTGAAGAAACGTGGTGAATAATAAACTAGGCCCTACATATAATATACAAACCTATAGACTGAGAACATAAAAACTATTAAAGTCAGAGAGATATTTGTGAAAGTTAATTCTAAGGTTACCACCACAGTAGCGGATCCAGGATTTTGAAATACGGGGAGGGGGGGGGGGGCTCATCCCGAAAATTTGAATGAAAAAAGTAGGGGCGCAGGCGAAAATTTTCCGATTTTAACATGCAGTCAATGAGTGGTTTTCAAATTATACAGAGGGGCGCGCGTCACCTGTGCCCTGTCTAGATTCACCAGTGCTATACCATTATAAATACGTGAACAACAAAACTGAAAACCATATTTTTTCTTCTTTCAGAGTAACTTTAAAACTTGTGATTATTTGATAATTCCATTTATAACGGGGATATGGTCAGGGATCTACGTTATGACATGAAATTTTTAAGAGACCCATTATCTTAACTTTGATCTTAATCTATTCACATAAAAAAAACACACTAATAAATGTATGGATACATTGTGCATGTAACGTGTAATACAGATGATTAATTTAGTACTTTTGTCTGTTTCGTATTTAATGCCAGGCATATGTCGTACTCTAACTTACATGTACATGTATTTATAAGATATTATTTGGAGGAAGGCCAGATTGATTGTAAAATAAAAAGAAGACCTTCTTTACTGATCTCTTCATAAATAATGTACCATGTACGTTTAACGATCAGAGAGGTACCGCGTGGTTTCTCTTTGTATTATTAATCTAGTCAAGGATGAATTTTGTCTCAATCGCCAATGATTGATAATATTTCACAGCAAGAATGACCTTGCATGAATTTTGAATAAGTTTTCTGATACAATGAAACATAAGTATAGTTTACTGTATGCGTTTCGCTTGCGTGGGGATCTCGGTGCACTTATAGTAGGGGAGACCGGGGATGGACGTTACAAAATTCACATTTTGGGCCAGATATTTCTAATGAAAGTACTCACACACTCCATTTTGGGTCTGTAGTACCTATGAGTACAAGATTGAGGCACTAAACTGAAAACATGTAAACACTAATTACTACAGGCTTAATTAATGAAGACATTTTTGTAAACAACCTATCCCGTCATGATACGGGGTTAAGTTGTTACACCCATACGGGGTAGATTGTTACAGGTATGTAAACATACGGGTAAGTTGACAATGTGTAAATCTCTTATAGGGTACATGCAGGTAATATGGGCCCCTAAGCTCATTTGCCTAATTTGCATAAATTACGAAATGACACACAGTGTAATCTTTGTTTTATATGAATCAATAACTGCTCTAACTTTTATTGTGAAGAAAAACAATTATCACCAACCCCCCTGTCTGCAATATTCAAATGTTGACGTCATTACCAAAGTGCCCATATTACCTGCATGTGCATGTAATATGGGCACATGTATTTAATGTATGTTTTAGAAACTACAATGACTCTACCATGTCTGGTATTTGCTTAAAATGTTGAAAATCATTAACTTTAAGATATAATTTGAAATTATAAGACCCTTCAGTAAATCCTTTGACTATATTTCATTGTTATTTATTTTATATATTATTTCTTTTTTAATATACTTTAAATGTTATTTTCATCATACAAGTCAATATAGGCCTACAATAAGTTATTTATATTAATCATATACTGTGAATATACCCCCAAAAATCGTAGCAAAGAGATTGATGCCTCATCCCAATACTAAGTACCAGAATCACTTCCGCCATTTTGGATGTCCCATATTACCTGCACTAATGTTGCTGTTTCAGGCAAGCATTCAATGCCACATTGCACCCCTTCACTAAAACAAATTGACCTGTACACGCTAGTATGATCAAAATGAAACTATAAGCTTACTAAATATTCAAAACAATTGAGGCTACCCCCTCAAACACTCTTGCACCATCACATTCCGTGAAATATCAAATTTTACATCAGGGTAAAAAAATGCCGTAAGTTTTACCTACCTTGTTGGTTTTCAGCAATTTTCTCAGAGAAATTTCGGCATCAGATACTCTCACGACGATATATTTTCGTATACAGTTCATATGAACAACATTATGGTGCTCACACCGGTCACCGCTCACCGGTCGACGGTCACGACATGATTCGCTTCAGGTGGCCCATATTACCTGCTGGCCCATATTACCTGCATGTACCCTACCATACTTTTGTTTCAACTTTCCAGTTTCTTGGTATCGTTAACTGTAGATCAAGTAGAGCTCTAGAATAAACTAAAGTAATAATAGAAATATCAAAATATTAACACCAGAAAATTGAAACAAAATTACTTTACATGTGTAATGTAATTGGGGTAGGTTGTTACATCGACATGGGGTAGGTTGTTGTAACAACCTACCCCATGGGTGATTTTACACATAAAATCAACTGTAGCAAAGCCATTAGGCAGAATTACAGGGCATGGCTCAGGGGTATATTTGTGACATACATATTCACAATACCAGACTATCACCATGTGCCTTCAGTTGCAAGAACTATTACAAATTTTAATTTTTGTCAAAAATTCACTTGGAACTGTAAAAAATGGTTTGTGTTGATTTACTTTTTAATAAAACAACGGAGAAACCTCACGACCGGCAGTTCATCACAGCTATGTGTAGGCTGTATGTAGATGCCAGTTAGCACGAACTCTCTTGTTCCAACTTACATGTAGCACACTGAGAACTGTAACAACTGACCCGTGTAACTTCCATCCCCGGTCTCCCCTACTGTACGTACTTTGTATTTATATTTTTATTTACTATTACGATATGAACCCATTGATTCTAAGCTTTTGAATAAGGTTCGTGCAATATTTTCATTACCCTTTTTAATGTCCTCTTTTCTTTCTTTTTTGTCTTTGTCTTTTTTTTCTTTTTTGTTTGTTGAGGGGGCAACTATTGTACCCACTTTTCATGTTGAATTAACGGTCCATGAGAATCATGTCTTTAGATATTGTGATAAGTCGCTCAAAGTTGATAACAAAGACAGCACTTTATTGGGGGAAAAATCAATGGAAAAATCATCTCGAAAAGGGCTCAGTAGTCGAGTTTCATTCTTTGTATGTCTTGAATGCGAGACATTAGTCTTGTGATAACAAGTTTCCAAGCTTTGTGAGAGCGAAGAAAGGAGTTATAATAATGTAAAATAGGTGCTATATACATGTACAGGTACAAAACATTGCTATTTTATTTTTTATTTTTTGGTGAAATCTCTTGATTGTCCCATCTCAATAGTCATGCACCTCCCAAGTTGTTTTATTCTACTTATATTGTGTTTTCATCAATACTAGCTCGCTTTCCAAGCCTGCCTTGTTGAATTTATAATGGATATGAGAAGGTTCATGAACTTGTGTCTCCGATTGTACATTGTCCTTAAACACAAATGAATTACATGCTAGAAATATTTTCAAGCCAAATGGGAAGAATAATAAAGAAAAGCAACCGGGGAGGGTAGAGACGGAAAAGAAGAAAATACAATAGACGAAGTAGGGAAGATAGGAAAACAATTTTAAAACGACAAAACAGATGAACAAAGCGGGAGAGAGAAACCAAAGATCATGATCACTATGATAGGGTCCATTATCATATTAATAAAGGCATCAATAATTTCAGCCTTGCCCGATCGCTGAACACCCAGCATTATACATAAATGTTATCACAGTTTCAATACAGCTTCATACATGTTTTTCAATATATAAATCTGTCAATGACTTGTCTATAGTCATGATTGATTTTTTTTTAGCCTCCGAAAGTTTATTAACGGCTTCAAATAACGTGGAGTAGATTGCACAGCAAGTACTTTCACCTATAAACATTTAGTTTACCAAAATAATTATTAAAAGAAATATAGGATATTCTATATTGAAATGTACCATGTACTATCAATAGTTATTTCAAAATGCATTTTTATGATACTAGTTTTTATGATACATATCATGTAAAAGGCAATTTCATTCTAAATAATGCTGACAATCCTTTCATAAGAATCCATTTCTCGTACGATGTAATCATCTGATTGATTCTTGTACGCATGCATAATTTCAATCAATCGACCAGTCAACCAATCATGTGATGACACAATCATTCAATCATCCAATAGACCACTTTATGACGAAGCGTTCCTCGATATAATTTATTATATTCCATTTGTTCTCTAAACATTGAAAAGGGAAAATAATTTACTCTGATTTATTTCAATTACTACTTTCTGCCACTATCTTATTTTGAGGTGAAATTATCAAATATATATTATTTTGTTCTCATGAAAAATCAATATGGAAATAATGATAAGCAA
>CALNVZ010000174.1:22443013-22456402 GCA_940671915.1 Paracentrotus lividus
CATTGTTTGTTGTTTAGTATAATTACGATGAAAATCAGTAATTTAAAACTAACTGTATTATTAAAATGTGTATATAGAACTCGTTTGTTTGGCCAGCAATAACAGCTATGTCAAGACTGACCACAGAACAAATAAATGTCCATTCCACCTTTAATTATTTATTTCTTTCTTTGAGAGAGAAACCTCCTTGGCATTGTGTTAATCGTTGCAATACAGGAACAGCACTTTTTGCCACGTAGTTTCATTCAATGTAACGGTCACACAGGTGACAGGGAATTAGAATGGACTTTTACCTTTCTATTGTTTCTTCACAAAATATAGATTTGATTGGACGATTAGAGATGAACTTTGACATGTTTTGAAAGATGTGTATCGAAAAGATAGTTTAGGTATTTTTTATCTTTATCTGACTCTCTAATGTTTTCGAAGCCCAATATGTTGACCCTCTAATGGGTCGGCACTCTTTTCTGTTTCGACAACACAATGAATTATACATGTACATCGTCACTCAACCAATCTCAATTATTTCTCAACACCCAAACATAGTGACACTGATAATTTCTTCAAGTCTTCGACATTCTAATATATTGACTTTATTATGTTTCGACATACTTTTATGATGTATGTGATATGTTTCGACACCTACAGTAGGCCTACATATATGTTCAATCTTTTATTTTTGACAGTCATGTCTTTTAATACATTTCTAATTATTCATTTTTGTATTAAACGTAAACACAAATATATGCGCTTCAGAATTCTATGACGACGAACGCGTAAAAAGTTTTTAAATAAATTGATGTCTCCGTGTACATATGGATATTGAAACACGATTTTACGTTATTGTTGTTTTATGTTTGTTGTCAATTGTATGTACATGTATGATTGCATATAGTTTTCAATTTATACAATTATCCAAATTATTTATACAAATATATATAATCAGTTTGTTTTTAAGATCACAATTGATGACAAAGATGTCAAGATTAAAATTCCTCTACGTCAGTGCCACCCTATTATTGATTTCTTGTTTTGAGAGAGCATTGCCAACAAAAAGACCTATTGGCATTGTGTTAATTGTTGCAATACAAGACCAGTCCTTTATGTCATATAGTTTTCATCCAATATAACTGTCACTCAGATGGCTGCAAAGTAGAATTGACTTTTGCCTTTCTATTGTTCATTCACCAAAGTATGGATTTAATTGGAAGATGTGGATGTATATATGGGACTATGACAGGGGCCGAAACACGTTGTACTACGCGTGTATAGTGATGCCCATTATTACCAAGGAATTAAGACCGTACGTTCGCTGCTTTATAAGAGAAATCTATGCATTTTGAGCTTCATATTAATGTGTAACTAACGGTTCAGGCACGGATCCAAGAAAATCGAACTGAATGCATTTCGGGGGCCCAATTGTCTGGGGACAAAAGCGGCTCTATTATGTTTACGCATGGGCCCGGTAAGTTCATTGTGTGACTCCGGTCTGCGTCCGCTACTGCGGTTTGCTAATTGGAGGATTAGATTAAACGATGAAGCCTCGAACTCTTATACACCATGTAGAATTCAGCCTTTTTGTGGAAGTATATTTTTTGCTATGGTAAGATATTTCCTCGATCGAGAAAAGAAAATCAAGGAGAAATATATTTATGGTAAGGATCAGCGGAGACGGAGGTCCATTTTTTGTGAATTAATGACATTTAAATGATGTGATATTCCTGTGCATATATACCAAGAGGATATTATAAGGAAATACCAATCACCAAATGCGATAAAAGTAGGTAATTACATTCATACATTATAATATCATTTTACACCGTATTTTGTAAGTTTAATTTTTGAATCAAACACGAACTATTTATTTGGGAAAGTACATTATGGATCTGGAACGATTATCATATTCGAACCAAACACGGATTTGTGTTTGATCCCTGTTATGCTACAGTCGCACAGACACTAACGTTGAGTTAAAAAAAAAAAATCCGTTGATCCCCACGGATGCCTTCCCTTCATATTCAGCAGTGGAAATAGTGATAATTTCGTTTATCCAATAAAACAAAGAAATGCATAAGAAATGATGGAGAAAAATATTAAATAAGGATAAAACAACAAAAACGTAACTACCCGTAAGTGTCTGTGTGACTGTAGCATCAGTGAATTTATTTCTACATGTATAGGTTCTTTTACAAGTTTTGACAAGACAAAATTCAATTCATGGGGAGATTAATATCTGAAAGTAGTCGTTATTAAAGTTACAGCTGTACCACTGAAACGTAATAGTATACTCCATTGTGTATCATTATCACCATCGCTCATGTCAACCAATGGCCAAATGGGGCATCGACACTGAAGAATGGCTAGTATGCGAATGCAGACAGGAGGAGACCATGAGTCACCTTCTACAATGCCCTCTTCTCCCCTACCCTTTGCTCCCAAACTGATCTTACTACACTTTCACCTAATGGGATCGCCTGCATTCAGTACTTAATGGGTAGAGTCTAATTCAGAGTTGGATTCCCCTAAGAAACAATCTATACAATGTAAACAATTATCTCTAAATACAATCAGATATAATTACAAAATAATCAAACAAAAGAATAGGAGAAAGGACTCGAGAAGAAGAAGATGTCAACCCATTACATAAAAGTATGTTATTTTAAAAGATAACCAATATTCATTTCATTGTTAATAATTTTCTCTTTTTTTTTACTCTCTCTTTCTAATACTAATAAAACGTCATTTTGATCATGTTAATTTAAAAAGAATCCGATATAAACCGAAAAAAATGACACCATTTAATGTCTACAAACTCACCGTATAGTAAATTAAGAAATATGACATGTATAAGGGGGCAGAACAAAAAAAAAGTAAGAATGAAGAAGAAGAGTGTTTACGATCAATTAAAAATGTTAATAATACATTAATCATGCAAATAAAGTGGATTTTGTTTAACTGGACAATAAACTACATACTAATATCTAAAACGATGACTGCTTTGGAAATACCTAGTCAGTATCCTATTTATTTAGAATAAATAAATACTGTATAAAATGCTCTCAGCTAGCCACAGGGCTTTAATGATATTGTCAATATTTATTGAAATAGTATACCCGGGGCTACACCACGTTGGTAAATAAGTTGATCATTATTTAATTATATATAAACCATGTACTTTTCTTTAGTTCAGGAAGATATCAATAGCTACTAAAAATTACTTGCAATGAAAGATTATTCAATCTTAATCTTAATCTTAAGTTTTAAAATAAATAACCCAATTATACGAATATGGATAATTTATATGCTTCACGTTGGTCGTAACATGTGTCGCAGTCTGGAGACAGTCTGTACAGTAGACATATAAAGATAACCGAATAAATAAAGTACTATTTTTATGATACATTAAGCTAGACGAAATCTAAGCTAACTCATTGTCAGAAAAACCTTGCCCGTGCAATTATACTTAGTGAAGCAGAAAAATTGTCAGCAGAAGGACAATTGACTAGAATGATGCTCAGTGAAATTAAACGTATAAGCATTCCATAAATAAAACAACGGGGATATTGGGATTGTATTATCTACTGACTATTATGAATTTTATTCTCTCATTATGCAGTTGATCAGCTTGGGTTAAAGACCGTGATCGAAGACGCTTTCAATCACGACCGATGCCGACTACCATCACATATCAGATGACCATAATGATATCACACTGTACGATGCGGACTTAAATACTTCGAAATCGTCCTCGACATCATCAGGATGAACGAATTAAGGGTACCATCGCCAGCCTTTGTCAGAGGTGAGTATTTTTTACTTAATTACTCTTTAACTCTTTTGTCAGCTAGATGCTAATATCACATAAACGCCAAAGACAACAGCACATAGATACCAAGTACTCAAAACACAAAAAAACTTAAAATGAACAAAACAATACAATTACATTTATCATAGAAAGCCACTCATAAAGCAATGAGTTTTTTAAAACAAATAATTAACCCATTTTAAAGCTGTTCCTGCTTATAAAGGATCAATTGTTATAAGTTCGTTTTATTTTGTCTCTGACGAAGATTCTGCTAGGATCGAAAGCTCAGGCTCCTTTTGACTTCATTTTACACCATTAGCTCTCCTTTATAGGATAAGCAGTTTCAGCAGTTCTCTTATTTTGCATTTACTTTCTTTTCTGCTGTTGCATCACTTAGTGTGATCCTCCTTATCCTTTCAGTCTAGTTTTGTCTTTTTGTTCCCTTTTCATTTGCAGGTTATTTTTGTGTTCTAGATTTACTCATTTTGCTTTTCTTCCATAGTCGTCCTCTACAGCGTGTGGTATTCTTTTCTTAATCTGACCTCATTTATTTTTTCTCTTTGTTTTCAGGTTTTTGCCTTCTTCCCTTCCAGGTTTTCTTGTTTCCTTTTTTGACCTTTCATTTTCATAGCTCTATCTTTCTCCCGTACTGTTTTGATCTCTTATTTATCTCTTTTTCACAGGTATTCCAGTTTTCTTTCCACTTTTTTTTGTATACATATCCTCACCCATATTGTGTTCTTGTTTTGGCTATGCATTTCCTTCTTCCATGTTTAACTTTAGTTTTTCTTCTACAGCCCTTATCTACGATGACTAACCACCTTTCCTTATTTCACCAACTCAGGAAGACCAAGCTGAAGGCCCTGAAACTCTCTTTTCACCAAGACAATTACAGATTTTATTCCCTAAACCGTATCATACCCAAAGGCCTCAAACTCCAATGCACTCCTGCCCTAGGAACCCTCTCTCCTGAACTACGAAAGCGGTGGAACCGGAGTTTACACAGTACTTCCATTCGTCTGATGAACATTCTCTCTGAACGGTGTGCAGCATCACTTGATTATTTTTCAGCAGACATCCTCAGTTTGGAAGCTGATCTACGCTCTTCATGTACCCCTACCCAATGGCTCAAGTATAATGATGAAATTGAATCTTGTCTCTCTAAACACAGATCTGAACTCTCTGCACGAAGGAACAAGAAAATAGGTAACCTGACGAAGAAGCGACAACAGTGCAACAGATTCAAACGACGCACCAACAACACTGTTGTTTCTCCTCGTTCGGTCATTAACCTCTCTTCCTCCCCTCTCTCCCAGGCAGACACTTCTCTCCTCTCTAAAGGTCTCCAGTTTTGTCCCACCCCACCCACAGCGGACCAGATAGCACTTTGCCAAGACCTTTCTTCTTTCTACCGCAGGATACGCCTCAAAGAGTTCCTCCTCGACGAACCCCCCTCTGATCCTGAACCCTTCCGCCCCACTAGTACGTGGATTCCCCCCCCCCCAAAAAAAAAAAAAAAAATAGGGTCCCTTGCCTCGAAACCTACATCCAAGCTGTTTCCTCCCAAGTACGTTCCTCCAATTCTCTCGATAACAGTTCCCATGACAACCTTCCTCGAGAAGAACGTCAAGCTCTTTCCTCTCTTAGAACCAGGTCTGACATCATCATCAAACCAGCAGATAAAGGATCAGCTGTAGTAGTCATGGACCGCAAACAGTACATCGACGAAGCCATGAGACATCTCAACAATCAATCCCACTATAAGTAGGGATGTCCACTAAAATTTTAAGTTATTTTTAAGTTGTTTTTGCTAGGTTTATTTGATAGGGCATTTTAAAAGAAACATTTTGGTACTTGAATTATCACAATTGGATGTTCCGTATCAGAGATATGACCCAAAGAGTGTCTCAGATTACCAATGAACTGTTAGAACACTTTTACAAATTTCAGACAAAGCCAGAAAATGCAATAAAGCTCAAGTTTATGGTTCTTTTGTCTTTGATTTATTAAACCAAATCATACCAAACATTTTCTATGTGTGTATCAACATGAAATGAGATTATAGTAACACAATTGAGTAGATTATACAAAGATACAGTTTATGGCAGTACAAAACTGATGGTTTGACATGTATGTTACCGTATGTGATCCAATATGACCACCGTGGAAAAATACTCCATAGGGCATGTTTCAATAGAAACACCCTAGACAATGGGCTATTTCATGGTGGTGTGGCTCAGAGCCGAGTGTTAGACAGGGTAAAGTAATTTTAAAACTTAAATGGCCAGTGGTAAACAGTGTTCTTTGTTTTTCACCCCAATACATTTTTTGTTAAAAAATAGTGAAATTTTATAAATATCTACTTCTCCTTATCTGAATCTATTCCAATCATGAGAAATTTCAGTCATAACACACATCACACAGAAGCATGACTTTGAACACGCTGTAATTTATTTTATATCAATTTTTCCAACAGGAGAAGTTGATCTTCTGCTGAGGTATTTTCTAAGGAAGAAACTGACCAATTAGGAATAAAAATGATTGATATTTACCACTGGCCAAACGACAATTTCGAAAGCTGTTTTTTATTGAAAATTTTCCTGTTTCTCTGCCTGTGTATTATTGAGTAGGGAGTGCATGGGTCATTGTTTGCATTGTAAATGCATGGGTGACTACATCCATACAGTGAAGTGGAAACCGTTCTAGTGGCTTTTTGCTCTTGTTTGGCCATCCCTACTATAAGCCTCTAGATTCTGACCCTACAAGTGATTTCTCCTCACAGATCCAATCCACACTTGATGACATGAAGGAACGCGAACATCTCTCCAAGAAGGCACACAAATTCCTTTCCCCGATTAATACTAAACCTGTTCGTTTCTATCTCCTTCCCAAGATCCACAAACCTGGAAACCCTGGTCGACCCATCCTCTCTGGCAATGGCTCCCCTACAGAGAACATCTCCCTCTATGTTGATCACTATATCAAACCTCTTGTTTCTCTTGCTCCCTCCTACATCCATGACACTCCGGACTTCCTTAGGAAACTCAACAGCATCAAGGACCAGATACCTGAAACGGCGATCATCGGCACGTTTGATGTTTCTTCCTTGTACACGAACATCCCTCATGCTGAAGGCATTCCCGCCTGCGTATTTTTTTTTTACACCACTGTTCTGCCATTTATTCAAAATAAGCCAACGAAACTGCTCGCGAGTGAGTCTAATCTACTTCAAATTATTTCGCGCGAGAGAATTGACTACTCCTCTGCAGTACTGATATAGGTTCTAGCTACACACAGAGAACAGTTAACAAGATACACATCATATCACACGTATTGACAAATTGCTGTATTCCAAATGTGATTTATAATAACTTTTATTGGAGGGAAGTAAGGAAGGATTATTGTGAGCTTGAGACATTGTTTTTGGAATGGTATAATAATAGAACTGAACAACGCACTGATGGGCAACATAACCATGGCGTAAAGCAAGAACGGCAGAGAGAGAGAGAGAGAGAGAGAGAGAGAGAGAGATGGGGTGGGGATGGGGGTGCAAGTAGATTAATTAAAATCATATAGGGAAGAAAAGCAGTGAGTGTATTTGCAAGAAATGAAGAGAGAGAGAGAGAGATGGGGAGGGCCTGGGGTTAGAGGTTTTGCGAAGAGATTAAGGAGAATAGAATCCACTCTTTCTTAATCCAATTTTAAGTCAATATTTCAGTTTGCTCTTTGCTCGATCTCGACTTATATTTGTGAGATATTTTATCCTGTTTTTTTTTTAGCACATAGCGCTCAAAAGCTTTGTGGTCAATACAAAAACGCTTTATATGCATATATGTAATGTTTTCAATTTGATATATATCGACAATTTTCGGCTTTGTGCTCGGTGATGAAATACAAAATCTTGCAACGGGGCTGACAAAAAACACTCGCTTTCATTATATATTTAACAAAATACAGTCTGTGTAAAAAAAAATTTCCAACTGTACCATTTTATTTGACACAGACTGTATTGCTTGTGCTTCCCGCTTTATTATGAGAAAATTATCATCTTGAGCATAGCACAAAAAGAGCTTTAAAATGCACACATACACACGTCAAACAACATAAATAACTTGTATAATAATTGGGTGGAGAGAGAGAGAGAGAGAGAGAGGGGGGGTGGGGTGCACTGGCGTAAATCCATTTTCGATTTCTATTCATCAGGGGGGGATGGCGCTTTGTATTATTATGTAACATCCCCCCTGATGAAAAGCATTCTTTACGGATTTACGCCAGTGGTGGGGTGCAATGATAGTGAAGAAATGCAAGGTAATGAAAAGATTGAGATGGAGAAGACGAAGAGAGAGAGAGTGTGTTGCTGACACGACCGATGCGACAGTGGAGAGCTCGTCTGCAAGTCCAAAGTCCAAATTTTCTAGTTAGATGCAAGTCCAAACCCTCACTTGGTATTTATGCACATTAGTATGTAAAGAAGTGAGACTGCACTGTACTATAGATACTCGTGTGTTCTGTGGATTTCTACCTCCATATTTTTTACTGATCTGACATCATCAGAGACTTGACATTTGTATAAATATCCGAGGCTTTGGGCAGGTAATGAGTTCGAGTGACAAAATATAGTCTGTGTTTGCAGACTAGCGCAAACCCACTCAAAATTTCCAAGATTCGCTACGTGCGTCGACTAGACTCGCTCTCGAGTAGTTTCGTCGGCTTATTTTGAATAAATGGCAGAACAGTGGTGTAAAAAAAAAATACGCTTCCCGCCTCTTGTGAGGCTTTGGCTCGCAGCGGTCACTCGCAACCCCCCCCATCCCGACATCAAATCCCTCATGACCCATGTTTCTTACCAAGAATAATTTCACCTTTCATGGACAAAAACTATCTTCAGGTATCTGGCACAGCTATGGGCACCGTATGGCTCCTTCCTACGCTTGTCTATTTATGACCAAGCTAGAACAGCAGATTTTAGATTCAGCACCCTGTCGACCGTGGATTTGGTGGCGCTACATCGACGATGTTTTCTTCATCTGGACCAGGGAGGAAGAGAGCCTCCACATCTTTATTGATCACCTCAATTCTTTCCAACAGACCATCAAATTCACTCTCTGATTTCCACCAGAAGGCCAACTTCCTCGATGTCACCGTCAAGAAGGAGCCGAACGCATCACCACTACTCTCTACACCAAACCAACAGATACCAACCAGTACCTCCACTCTTCCAGCTGCCATCCCCGTCACTGCAAAACCAGCATCCCTTATAGTCAAGCCCTCAGACTCCGCCGTATCTGCTCTGACGATTCTGACTTTTCTTCCCATGCTAGGAACCTGAAGAATCATCTTGTGACCAGAGGACATAGTGCTAGGACAGTCCAACAAGCCATTAACAAAGTTCGTTCTCTCCCTAGATCTGATGTTCTCAGAAAGAAAGAGCTGACCACCAGGACACCACTAACAGAATACCCCTTGTGACTACCTTCCATCCTAATTTACCTCCTCTCCGCACCATCCTTCATGCTAATCACCATCTCTCTACAGGCCGTTCCTGACACTCCCATCGTGGCATTCTGACGCCCCCGCAACCTCAAGGATCTCATCGTTCGTGCTGAAGTCCCCTCCCTTACTGACCATTCTTCTCCCATTCAGCATGGCACCTTCAAATGTACAGCAACAGATGCATCATTTGCAATATACACATCCACGAAGGCGATACTTTCCAGAGTACCTCCACTAGCAGATCTCATCACACCAAGGGGAACATCACCTGCACCACTTCTATATGTTATATATTCTATCACTTGCAGAGTTTGTAGGATGCAGTATGTAGGTGAAACCAAGACCACTCTCAAAGACGCTTCTATGGGCACAGATCCACTGTCCACACCACAAGGTTGACACCCCAGTTGGGAACCATTCAACCTTTCCTAACCACTCCATCTCTGACATGTCTCTACAGGGCATTGAATTTTTAGGTACCCGTCCTGATTCTGTCCGTATCAAAGCAGAGAGAAGTTCTGGATGAGACGTCTTCGCACCATTCAACCTCACGGTCTCAACATTCAGGAGGGTAATGACTAACTTTTTTTTCTTTTTTTTTTCTCACATGTCTTTCTTGATATCTGTTTTTCCCCCTTTCCTTTTTAGCTTAGTTTAGTTTATTTGCAGGTGTTTGTTTTATTTGACTAATACATTCTGTTTCTCTTATCCATTTTTCTTTCTCTTTTCTCCCTTACAGGTTTGGCTCACACTTCTCTTTTGTTTTTTGTTTTTCGGTTTGTTTTCATGTCTTCCCCTTGTTCTTTTACCTGTTTCACTTATTTATTTATTTTCCCCCCCCCTTACATCTTCTTGTAGGTCTACACTGTAAAAAAAAAAATACAGCAAAGTGATGTCAGCAGAGTTGCCATACAAAAATGTAATTTAAAATAACAGTTTTGTTGTAAATTTCTCCTCTAATAATTAATGAAAGAGAAGAAAAAAATCATTAAAGTTCTATAGCTTATATATTTGGTTAAAACGGAAAAAAAATGTGTTACTCCTGATGTATATTTTGTATTTCTCACGTAATTATTAGCAGGAGAAATTTACAACAAAACTGTTTTTTAAATTACATTTTTTATGGCGACTCTGCTGACAGCAGATTTGCTGTAAAAATACAAATATTTTTTACAGTGTATAACACTTAGGTCTACTAGGTGTCTTTTTTCCTTGGCTTTTTCTCTTTTCTTTCATTCTTTTCAGCCCCTTAGCCTCCACTCTAATCCCTTCTTTGTTTACTCTCTCCTCCCTCTCCCAGCTAATCATCTCCCTTTTGTTCCAGTTTGCTGTTTGATCACACCTCTTCTTGCTTTTTGATTGGCTGGCTTCTTCACACCTTTTACATCCCCCTTTTTGTTCTCTCCCTCTTGGCTTGCCACTTAGGTGTAGCTTTTCTCTGTCTTTCTCTATATCAATGTTTGTTCCCTACTTTTCTGTGTCATTTTGTCTCTGACGAAGATTCTCCTAGGATCGAAAGCTCAGGCTCCTTTTGACTTCATTTTACACCATTAGCTCTCCTTTATAGGATAAGCAGTTTCAGCAGTTCTCTTATTTTGCTTTTATTATAATTTGAATGTTTGTAATTCAAGTATTTCAAGTTAGCATTATAGATATTATTGATGTTATCAACTTAGTGGTGTTTTAAAAGTGTTTAGAATTTAAACGCTAATTTTAAAAGCTGATAGGATTCAAAGATGCATTTACATTTTTCGGTTGTGATTTTCATAGGTATACCCTCTGATGATATGGCGGCTTCAATACACGAAGGAGTGAGAGTACCTTCCCCTGCGTTTGTTAGAGGTATGTATGGTTAGAAACAATGGAAGAAAGAGGATAGGAGATGGCTGGAGGGACGGAGTGAAGGAGGAAGAGAGAAGGAGAGAGAGAGAGATAGAGAGAGAAAGAGAGGGGCAGAACAAATCTCCAAGGACAATAAAAGGATATTGTTTTTTAAAAATTCGTGTAAGATACATTTCAAAATTTTAATTTATTAATAAAAATAAAGATATTTGTCCATTAAAAAAAAAGTTTAGTAAGTGTTTATGGTAAAATAAGAGAGCCCCACCTAATAAATTTGATAAATCTGTCTCAAACTGTGTATTTTTTACCTTCACAGCTGATGCAGAAAACCATGAGAATTTAGAAGAACAAATCATTGAGGTATGTGTACGCAACTTATTATAACTTTTATTTTTCTGTTCATAAACCTTTGATAGGCCTAAGACCAATTATATCATTAATCCATTATATCATAAATTAAGACGAATATTATCAGTGTTTGAATAAATTTACAAATTATGATATGGAAAATCCGCTAATGAAATTTCTAAGATCTATACCAGGACCCCTCCCCAACCTCACCTAGCCCAGTTTATCCATGGTATTTCGAATACGTCACCAATGCTTAATTGTACAATGGCGGATCCAGGATTTCTTTAGAGGGGGCGAGGGCAAAGTTGGAATTTCAGAATTTTGTGCACCCAATTTTTTCCCCGTCACACCAGTGCCTGGCAGAGCGATAAAGCCGGTGGGGAGGATAGGGGGGGGGAAGGCGTTAACATTTTTCACCATATTTTTTCATTTATTTTAAATAGGGGTAGGGTTTCGTTGGTCAATCGGGTATCAATTTTTTGTACCTTTCTTTGTGGGGGGGGGGCTGCATGAATCCGCGCATGATTGTAAGATCACTCAAAGATTAGTTCGGTTTACAGCCGCTATCATCATGTATCTACTCCATGCATCATTTCATCCTATTTGTGAAAATAGCAAGCAATATTTTAGAAGACCCTAACCTTCTGGGATTGTAAATTGGGCGTGCTAATGGGAGGTAATTCAGCTCTTCTTCTTACTTTCCAGAGATTGAGCAATAATTGATCTCCGATTTTTACTATAGATCCTTCAACGTCACAAGAGGTATTACATAGCAACAACGTATTGACATTGGTATAGCGTTAAGCCATCAACCCCCTCCCATCTCTTTTCCACCAGATTTCATAATATAAATTCTGAATCATTTTGTACCTTTCTCAAATACATGAAAATCGATAGAATGGCGGATCCAGGGGCAAAAAGGGCACCCACCCCTATTTTTATTCATTTTTTGGACGATTTATTGAAAATGCATGTTAATTATTTAGGCCCGTATTCACAAAGGTGGCCTAAAGTTAAGCCTGGCTTAAATCTGTGGTTTAAGTATGGCTAGCAAAATGGGACACAATCTCGTAAAGTAGATGTTCGATTTATCAACATTTTTGAAAGTGATACAATTAAAACTGCCCTGGAATGGTAAGTACAAAAGTTTTTCTTACAATTAAAATACAATTCTGGAATTTGGTAAACGTTTAAGGAACATGAAACATAAACATATTTTGTCCCATTTCGCTAGCCATATTTAAACCACAGATTTAAGCTAGGCTTAACTTTAGGCCACCTTTGTGCATACGGGTCTTTGGCCCGTATTCTGTTACGTGGTTTAGAGTTGTACGGCAATTGACAATAGAATCGAACAATAGCACCGTACGAGAAAAAACTCCCAAGCACGAAAACCTCCCAAACGTGTACAACTTCCGTACAGCTGAAGTTTCTCTGTGCACTGAAATGCACAAATAAAACCGGAAATCCATTGAAATAATGACGCAACAATGATTGTTTGTAGCCGCTTTATCCTTTGACTGCCGAGTGTTGTGCATTGTCGCTTGTCATGCATTTTTAAATATCACGTCTTATTCATTAACAATTCAGTGGCCTGGGAAGGGAACAATTAACCAGGGAGGTGGAAAGGGAGTTTTATTCTTTGAATTAATCTCCTAAATAGCTCACGAATTTTTTCTTTCACAATGTGAAGTGTCCATATTTGGCCAAAAGCAATGAAACGTTGAATTTGATTCCGATATCACGCTACATGCATGCGCAAAAGTCTCACGTTAGGTGCATGCGCACCAATCTTTTCCTTATTACTATTTTGTATGTTTGTTTTTCTCTTGTTTTTTTTCTTATTTGGGAGGGCCAAAAGTTGTAATAATGGAAGGGTGAAATGTAAATTTTCGCAG
>CALNVZ010000174.1:22460813-22526873 GCA_940671915.1 Paracentrotus lividus
ACGTATATCGCTCTCTTTAATCATACAGTGCAGCAGAAATTCAATTTGGTTGGGATATTCAGCCTGGAATACTTTGATTTTGGTTACGTTTGAGCAAGAGGTCTTTAATTCTATCCAATATTCATACCATATCAAGAAACAGTCAGTTATGAATACTTTAACTCATTAGCAGTTCAAGACAGTCACTGTTACCCACAAATAGAATCATTGGAATAAGATAACAGAATGGGATAATCATATGTGCATGTAAGTGCCTAGATACATACGACGATACAATACAACATTTTTTTTTTTATTAGTTAAAGGAAGGGTATAATGAACATTTAGATTTTAAAATGATATATAGCTAATATTTTGTTCGTTTGTTCGTTTGTTCATGCTTATGAAAATATGATTTCAGAATAAACGTGAGGAAAGAATGCTATATCAGTTGATGCATTATTTTTAAAAAAAAGTGCTCTACATCTATAATGTAATGTTCGTCGAAAGGCATTTGATTAACTTTTTTTCGAATTATGTTAAAGTATTTATGTTAGACAGAAGATATCGTATTCATTTTTTATTGTTGGCTAGGGGCTGATGCTATTAATAAATATTCGCAATGAATTATTCTCATGTGTGAATCTTTTAGTTTAGACATTTATCATTTTAATCGGTATTTATGATTGTTATCAAGCACAATGTTGAGAAAAAATACTTTACACTTATTAGTACCAATAATCTTGATTAAAAGATATAAACATACGATAAACAGGACAAATATTGACGTTTTTTGGTTAAAAGTTAGTGTTTCCCCAATACTTGGTAGTATGTTCCCATATATTGACTGAGAAAGATATTTTTCACAAGAAACAATTAGTTTGATACCCCTACACGATTATTATATCAATTGGATCCAAACAAATAGCTTAAAATATACATGTAAGCCAGTTATACCTATGTTACCTACGAATACATTAGCTGTTACCTACGAATACATATGTTTCTACCTCTTCTAAAAACAAAAGTAATGGGCGGATTCCAATTTTTTTAGGGTTTTAATGAGGAGCCATTCTCTTTTCTTTCAGTAAGATATGATATATCTTAATTAGCGTCGTGAAGATTAAACAATGCAAACTGACACAACCCCATGTTTTTCAAACAGATTGTCTGAAAACTATAACTTTAATGATATATGGCAAATGCAAGTGAATTAGGAGCACAAGCCCTGCTCTTACAGATTTTAACTATTGTTAGAATCTTATTGATGGAATGGAATGACATATTTGGAAGGAAAATGTATATAGGAGGCGAAATTCTGACTGTATCACATTAGGGTACGTGTATTCGTAGGTAACATGCAAAAAAATATGTTTTATTTTACCCCTCTGCCACAAAGTCAATTTGGGAGATTAAGCGTGGCAATTTATCACACGGATAGGTTGATATGTTGACTTTTAGTGGGTCAAAGGACTAAATCATCAAAGATGTTCTAAATTTGGACTCAACTTTTTCGCCGTGTACACTTTTCGCTGGAATCGACCATATATGTGCAGGGCCCTGGTTTACAACAGTGTCTAACCACTGAACAGGCTACCCTGGGTAAAAAAGACAAATAAAAAATAAATAAATAAATAAAACAATATCCACTCGGCGTCGAAATCCCTACATCTATCAAATAATTATAAATAATATGGACCTTTGAAGAATGGTGGAATTTGTTTCCATTCTTTTTTTGTGTGTATTTTTTTGTACATGTGTATGATGTATGCTCGCTATATTTGAAATGGGAGGCGGGAAATTCTTTTATTGTGATGAAAAATGTAATCCATGCTTAACAGATATATTATCAAAGCAGCGATTATCTTTTCTTTGAGAAGCTTTAGCGGTTCAGGTTAATGGCTGACATGGCACAATGACAACGGACAAAAGGTTTCAGATTCAGGGCGGGAACCAATTTGCCTATGAACTACTCGTTTAGTATTTGAATCCAATTTGCATACTGTTTGTTGCTTATCACTGCAAACACGTTCTTGGGTCTCACATAGAACACACTAATATATGCAAAAAAGGAAAATCGAGTGGGCTATTTTATGTCAAGTGCCATTAAGTAATTCGTAGTCTTGGAAAGAAACATTAGTTTACATTTTCAGTTGAAATGATTTAATGGTGTTTTTCTCCTCTGTAGAAATTTGGAGCGTATAGGTGGTATCTGACGTCGCGGAGATGTCTCTGAGACTGCGAACACTCGGAGACGTTCTCCGATAATTGTTTTAATGTATCATCAGAGACGATTACACGACCAGAAAAAAAACCCCACACAGATTTTGTATAGGAAAATGTTCTATTTTCCCTCGACTCTGAGATATCGCGGAGGATTCATGAAGACGTCTGTTGCGAAGCCCTTTTAGGATCTTTCCCCGACAAAAAATCAAAACCGTGATCAACCCGGTCCGCAAATCAGTCTCAAAATCAGTCTGCCAATGGCTAAAGTACTTGAGATACCATTTGCATAAAGAGGTGGTATCCTCACTTTGTCCCCGCAACTTGGATACTCCAGGAGCGTCTCCGAATAATAATATATTTTTTTCTGTCGGGCGAGCATTCGCGGCGATCCGGGGAGACGGGGGGGGGTGGACCGTGTGCGCCCTCCTCCTCGATTTTTTAAGGGGATCGTTCCCCTTCGATTTTTAAAAAATGACAATTTTATTTGTAGTGATTAGCTTGTGAAGCTAAATACAGAGGTAAAATGTATGTCAAAACACTGCTAAAAGTTATTATAAGGCAGATTTTTCGCTCGCCTGTCCTCTCAATCATTTTCAGTATTTTCTTCATAGATTGTGCGAAGTATGCAGATTTTGAGGTATTTTTTTTCAAGCTTTGGGGTGTTTCTGTCCCCCGCCCCCGCCCGCCTCGGTCGTGACATAATCCCGCGCTTGGTGACGTTAGGAATATCTCGGATAGGACGTCTCGTTGTGAGCTGCTCGCGACAAAAAAATCCTACCAACCAATTTCGAAACCAGTTCTCTAAATTAGCTGATTCAAATTCTAGTTCCTAAATCCGTTTTTTCCCAGTGTAATGACAGTGAACTTGCCAACGCATTAGTTTATTATTGTTTGGTTTTTTGCGTCAGTTGTCCTGTTCTATCAAAATGTCAGGGTCAAACTAATACTTCAATCGTGTCGGAAAATGTATTTTTGATGATTAAACATGCAATTAATCTAATCGATGTTGAGAGTTCTATAATGCACCTCAATTATTAAACAAAGTTTTAACAACATTTTTAACTCAAGTTAAACGAGAAAAATAGATATATTAGCTTCCTCCGACACTAAACCCGCAACCAGCCATATCAATTCTAAACCACCTATACCCTAGTTTAGAATTCTTTAAGGAAATGTGTGTTCATAAATGTCGCCGAATGACGTTCATCTGTCTACTTTCGTTACGATAGGACGCCGCTTCACTGAGGCTTATAGAGAGCGTGCTAAATCAGACGGTTGCATTCTGCGTATCATTAGCCCTTACTATTTTAGTGCGATAAAAACCAGGGCACAACTCTATAACACCGGCAACAGAAATCGGCCATTATGTTTGGCTGTAGCTTTTTTTTTCAAACTACAAACGTTCATTATATTTCAATGTTTTTCATAGATTTATTTAACAGCAAGAAGAAAAATTAAGCTGGAACACGATCGTTTCCCATATACGGTATATTCCTATATCAATGGGCTATTTTTTTTTATTTATTATTTTTTTTTTCATTATTGCCTAACATATCTTTTCAACTAAATGTTGGGCAAAATTTGTGCATGGTTTGTAAAGAATCTAATCATATATTTTCTACCATGCTAATTTCGTGGTTGTAAAACGGCTGTTAGAGAAGTCTATTATATATATACATGTATTTCCATATTGGGTTGTAGGCCTATATGTAACTTTTGACCGCCAACTTAGTGCTAATGCAACTGTCCTCGGTGGTTGAAAGAACGTCACATTATATTGATTGTGTAAGGTGCTTTACTAGTTTAATAAACGCAGTTGGATATGAAAATGAACAATGAAGTGGGCTATACGCATGTCTTGAGATGTTCTCTTTATTTGGAAAGATGCACAATCGATTGTGCCATTCGCAACTGGGTTCTGCATAAGTACTACTAGATTATTGAACTAAACGAGTAACAAAGTCAACAAGAAACAAGATACACCACCGAGTTGTAAAGACATTCTATCCGATCGGATCTCTCACACAAAAATGCCTTACTTCGTTTGTGGTTTTCCTTAAACGCCCCTTCTTTCTTTTCGAACATTGGAAGTGGTCTTTATTGAATAAATGAGTCTGCATCTAGTATTTAATGTCTCTGTTCAAGTGGGCAGAGTTACATTGATACATTCAGACGAGGAAACGATTCAAGTCTTAATTGTGACCTATCGATTAAACCTGGCACGTCAGTTTTTCGGAACGATCAAATAAAACAAACATTAAATGAAACTCACTGAGTAAAAAAAAAAAAAAAAAAAATCATTAAATATGTTGTTCTTGTTTGACTGGTTGTTAGATAATAATATATGTTTGTACTTTTCAGCTAGCGTCTCGTTGTATTCGTTGTATCGTGGGAATTGAACCGTGGATCAACGTAAATGAAAACGCGCAGTGCATGGTCGGGTAATCCTCATGAAAGGAATCTTCAAACCATAGCAGTCTCGAGTGGGATTAGGTGCACATTAAATATTCATGATTAAGGACGGACTTGAATGACCATTTATCATGTCGATATTTGACTTTTGCAATCGGAAATCAATTTAATTGCTATCAGCCTAATCTCTCAGGGCCCAATCAAGAATGGAGTTTGTGCATACATTATTCTAAAATATTTCCGTTGAAGTTGTGTCAAAGAAAGAAAAAGAGACGCCGTATTCCGTGGTCAGACCGAATCGCTAGTTTGCCATTCGTTGCTATGAAATATGGGGTAGGCATGGTAGGTTTGCACGGTCGGTGGGTGTGACCATGATATTACATAATCACCCCTGGAATAAACATGGACGCTCTCTTTCTTCTTTTTAAATATAATTACGACAAACAAATCTGATGATCTTCAGGACCACAATAAAAAAAAAAATGTTTGTCTTTTGTGAACAAGAACAAATCTGTACTTCATGATGATACATTTCATAACCTTTTTATTAAATTGTAAATCATATAAATAGCATTTCAATTAAGAAAGTTGTTTTCAGTGTAATGTTGACCTCTTTACAAAATAATTGAATACTGACACAAAATATTTACTGTGAAACAATTATTTCTTTATGTATTATTTAAGGATGCAGTAAGAATAAAATTCAAATAACGAACGATATGTCAACAAGACCAATACACATTCCAAACAGGATAAGAAGATATCAAGATATCACGAGCAACAAATCTCCTCATACAATTGATACAATCCGTCATTACTATTCACGCGGAAAATATTTAGAGCTTTATCCGACAAAATCCTCACTACAGATTATTTCAGATGAATACTAATCCAGAAAAAAAAATATTCGTATGAAAGAAAAACCCTTAAATACCAAATGAATTACTTACTGCAACGAATTAGAGTTCTTTTTGATATCTTGAAAGGTTTCGTTTATGTTCAGTTTTATATATGATATCTTTTCTAAAATACCTCTTTGACATATCAATTACTGCTTTAGAACCAGTAAGTGGGAATTGTTGTATTCTATATTGTGATAGGTATACTATTATATCCTATGATCTCGTAGTGCATTGGCATCTCAAGTTAGAGATCGAGAGCTCTATTGACTAAGCTAAGGGGAATTTGGTCGATAGTTAGTGCCGTGTTTAGCCATTTTTAACTCCTTTAGTTTGCTTAAGGTCTTTTAAGTCTGCTTGTTCTATCAAGTATGTTATAAGTGCGTTACACCCCCACAGGAACGCAGTGGGTTGTAATGAAAGATTCAAGACAAAAACTCGTGTTAACATCAAAGAAAGAAACGGTAGGTTTTCATTGTTCCGACCTACTTGTGATCGGGTAAATAATTTGTCTTTCGGATCACTTTCGTCAACAAGACAGGATTTGGAACACGAGTACATGAGTAGGAAAGCTCGAAGTAAAGCAAGGAATACAAATAGTCGAGGGTTATTATCAAACGTTTCGGTGTCAATATAAATTGTTAGCTTAGAAAACGGGGAAGAGAGACAGAGAGATAAATGTATTGAGAGTGAGTGAGAATATGGACATAATGTCAGAAAGTATTATGTTCATAGTAACAGAAGTATTGGGGAGGGAAAATAACAAACATTATCAGAAAAAAAAAAACACTCCAAAAGATGACACCATGAATGTCTTTGTATCCAGTAAAATTTAATTAAACATAAGATTATTGAGAAATATTATGATTATCAGTTTGCCTATTAACACGGTGACGTGCAAATAGGAGTATATATTTACGCTGTCAAAATTCAAGTGTGATTTTGACATAGGCCTTAATACGCATTCATCCCCGAATAAAAAGAATATTTTCATACATTTGAAAGAGTAATTGGAAAACATAGCCAGCTGTGTTGATAAGATAAAAACGAAGCTCTTGAATGCTTTTAATAATACGGAACCGTCGGTAATAATGACGGTTCGTATCCCTGAGCTATTTATTATCCATCATGACTGCCAATATTGAAAATTAACATAGGGTATGCCATTTGGCTTCTACCTGATAACCTTTCTGCAGATTTAATAATTCTGTACCTGGGGCGTGGGAAGCTTTAAAGGAGAAAAAAACGTAGCCGAACTTTAAAATGATATAGATATAGAATGGAGTTTGACTGGTTTGACATGCTATCTGCTATTGTTCTCTAAATCATAATGAATTTTGTTTCCTCCATGAGAATTATAAGACAATATGTGTGGTTTTGTTTCGTATAGCTCCATTGTCTGGTTCAAGAAATGAAGGAAGGTTTCGTGTTGGCCATGCAGGAGTTATCCAGGATTCAAAATGGCGACCGGGTGCTTCAAGAAACTCTGGAGAGACACAAGTCAGATAGCGATGCTAAAGTCGAACAACTCACAAATATGGTACAGAGACTGCAGGTGAGGAAGACACAAAGGTTCAAAACCCACAGGAAAGCATTAATTTACTCCTCTCGTTAAATGATTGAAGGCACTACATATCCAGAACATACCTTTCTTTTATTTTTTTTTAGGGGTGGGGGGGTGGGGGTCTCGATTACTAATCATAAATATAACATAGAATACTGAATAAAACAGGTCATTGATGATTAGGATTTGGTGTTATGTTTGAAATGTTAGTATTTGGACAAACAAACAAATTGGACTAACGGATGCTGTTAGGACGAGCAAACATAAGGAACAACAACCCCCAATTTCAAGATCATTGGCTGACAAGTGATTCATTTTCTTTCCCAACTCATAACAAAGCTACGGAGCCACTAAGGTGACATGTCATGTTTTTTTTTTCGTAAGTCGTTCCCACGACTTAGTAACTCGTTCCCTCGACTTACTGAACTCGTTCCCACGACTTACTAACTCGTTCCACGACTTACTAACTCGTTCCCCTCGATTGTAAGTTTGTAACTCGTTCCACGACTTACTAACTCGTCCAGCGACTTAGTAACTCGTTCCCACGACTTAGTAACTCGTTCCCTCGACTTACTAACTCGTTCCCACGACTTACTAACGGAGACTTTCTAAATGCTAGTCACACAGACACTTACGTATAGTTACGTCGGTTTGCGTTAAAAAATAATTTTCTCTTTTCTGCCGATCCCACGAATGCCTTCCCCGTCATAGTCAGGATTGGATATAGTGATAATTTCGTTCATCCAATAAAACAAAGAAATACATAGAAATGATAGAATAGAAGATGAAATAAGATTAAAAAACAAAAAACGTAAACTATACGTAAGTGTCTGTGTGACTGCAGCATAACCGTCAGACCGAACGTCAGCTACAACGAGTTAACTGGAGCGTTATCGAGGTCGTGCAGACCTCGTTCGTTCCCTCGCAGAAGCGCTTTCGAATTTTTGAACGACGGTAGTTTTCGATAGTCACGTGACAAGATGTTTGGACGCGGGTGACATTTTTGAATTATCTTTATGTGTTGTATAGTATCTTTGTATTTCATTTTTTTCCTTATGTACTTTTCTGTTTTATCCTTCTTTCCCTTTCTCTTCCATCATTTTTTTATTTATTTAGTTTTTTTGCTCCATCTTTCACTTTCTCTTGCATTATTTCTTATGTATTTCTTTGTTTTCTTTCTTTCATCTTCTCTTCCATCATTTCTTATTATTTCTTTGTTTTTAATCCTTCTTCATCTTCTCTTCCCACCATTTCTTATGTATTATTTTTGCTTTCCCTTCCTTCATCTTCTCTTCCATCATTTCTTATGTATTACTTTGTTTTTTAATCCTTCTTTAATCTTCTCTTCCATCATTTCTTATGCATTTCTTTGTTTCTAATCCTTCTTTCTTCTTCTCTTCCATTTTTCTTATGTATTACTTTTGTTTTTAACACTTCTTCATCTTCTCTTCCATCATTTCTTACGTATTTCTTTGTTTTTAATCGTTCTTTCACTTTCTCTCTTCATTATTTCTTATGTATTTCTTTGTTTTTCCTTCTTCATCTTCTTTTCCATCATTCTTATGCATTTCTTTGTTTTTAATCCTTCTTTCACTTTCTCTTTCATTATTCTCTTACGTATTCTTTGTTTTTCCTTCCTTCATCTTCTATTCCATCATTTTCTTATGTATTTCTTTGTTTTTAATCCTTTTTTCATCTTCTCTTCATCATTTTTATGCATTACTTTGCTTTTAGTCCTTCTTTCATCTTCTTTTCACCATTTCTTATGTATTTCTTTGTTTTCCCTTCCTTCACCTTCTCTTCCATCATTTCTTATGTATTACTTTGTTTTTAATCCTTCTTTCATCTTCTCTTCCATCATTTCTTATGTATTCTTTTGTTTTAATCCTTCTTTCTTCTTCTCTTCCATCATTTCTTATGTATTACTTTGTTTTTAAACTTCTTTCATCTTCTCTTCCATCATTTCTTATGTATTCTTTGTTTTTAATCCTTCTTTCTTCTTCTCTTCCATCATTTTTCTTATGTATTACTTTGTTTTAAAACTTCTTTCATCTTCTCTTCCATCATTTCTTATGTATTTCTTTGTTTGTCCTTCCTTTCATCTTCTCTTCCATCATTTCTATATGTATTTCTTTGTTTTTAATCCTTTTTTCACTTTCTCTTTTCATTATTTTCTTATGTATCTCTTTGTTTTTCCTTCTTTCATCTTCTCTTCATCATTCTTATGTATTTCTTTGTTTTTAATCTTACTTTTACTTTCTCTTCCTGCATTTCTAGTGTATTTCTTTGTTTCTATTTCTTCTTTCATCTTCTCTTCATCATTCTAATGTATTCCGTGGTTTTACAATCAAAGAAACTTCACTCACGTTGTCGTTGTCGCGACGACGTGGAATCGGGGAATCTCTCCAACTCCCGTCCTCAGATTTAGAAGACGACCCAGAGTGTAAGATTTGAGCATGCGCAGTGGCGATATGACGTCACCTCGTACTAGCTTGGCGTTCGGTCTGGCGTTAGAAAGCTGCCTAATAAGGTCGTGGGAACGAGGTAAGTCGGAGGAGAGTTAGTAAGATCGGGAACGAGGTTGCTAAGTCGTGGGAACGAGTTAGTAAGTCGTGGGAACGAGTTACAAACTTACAAGTCGAGGGAACGAGTTAGTAAGTCGTGGGAACGACTTACGAAAAAAAAAAAACATGACATGTCACCTTAGGGGCTCCGTACTAAGCTAATAAAATACAACGGAAGACAAACGTCTATACTGTTTGCTGAAAAAATCTTGAATTTTTCGTTTTGTTTTCAGAGTGACCTGGGGAAAGCGGTTGACGAGGTCAATAATAACAATGAGACAACAACTGAACTTAAGAAACAAATGGAAGAGTTCCAACATCAACAAGACATTATCAAGGCTAAACTTGAGGAGCAACCAGAGGCTGCAAATAAATCGTAAGTCAGTGATAATATCTTTCGTCAACAAAATCTAGATGTACAACATGGTCATACATTTCAGGGTTAACTACGTGTATAAGGGGGATATCTTAAGGAACGCACCGTAATTTTTAAGAAGCGACATACAACTTTCAACTTCAACTGAAACAATTTTAAAAAAAATCATCATTGATGCTTTGACATCACCCTCATTCGTTAGAAATTTTTACTTTCTATTCTATTTATTTTCTATCATGTTTATAATAGATCTCAGAAGAGCAAGTCTCATTCTAATCGCTCGTCTGATTCCGAGGAGAGTGGTTTCCATCGTGGTGTCTTTGAAGACCCCAAGGACTCGGTACCTCCGATGCTCCAACCATTCATTGACTCCTTACCAGAGGCAGGAGACAAACCAGGTACAATGATTCTACATACGATGATTATTATTATCTATTCTTGGGATTTGTGTGACTGTGGATAGTATACATATATTTTCATACCAGATTTGGGTTTTTGGTAATGTCAGGTTGCCTATAGCTCAACTGTAGCGTCCTGACGTTAAGGTTTCTGTCAACAGATGTGCATTTGTTTTGTTTCGTTTTTGTTTTGGGGGGTTTTGTTTTATAATCTTTGTTCAACATTTTACATGTAAAAAGTTTGATGAGATCAAGGCCAGCCTTATGCCCACATTTGACATCATTCTGAATTTAGTGGTAGATAGACAATCTTACCTGTTAGCTTATTGCTCGTTGCTTCCCTTGATGTATACCCTTTCACGAAAAAAAAAAAGAAAAAAAAGTTCTCGAAATCATTGAAATATGCGTATTTAAAAGATTTTTCTTTTTTATAACATATTTTTTGAATAATTTTATTCAGCTGATCCCGAGCTCTCCGACTCTGACGATTCAACTATACAGGCAGCAAATCAGATGATGGAACTTAGCCGAAAGTTTGCCGAGGAATATCATCGTCACCGTGCCAGACTGGCCAGTCCTTCGACAGATAATCTACTATTCAGTAGAAATGTAAGATTGACATAAATACTATTTCCAATCATCATTGTTAGATGAGTGGCTGATACAGGATTTTTCTGAGCTATAGCAGGGGATACATGTTCTGAAACTTGGTGAACCTCATGATTGCCATGCTCATGTGTCAATCTATTATTCAAATAAAAAAATATTCATGAAATAATTTGACGATGCAATGACAATTTTGAATGAAAACAATCTGACTATTTTTTGTGCTTTTGATTCTCTAATTGCAGTTGGGACAGTGTGAGCAGAATTCAGAAAGAACTTGTGGGAGTAAAGACAGTGATAAAAGTAAGTAAGCCTTTATTTACCTTAGAAAATGTCAACTGTGTATTTACAAGGAAAAAAAAAGAGATAGATATGATATTTGAAATGAATGATTTTCTTTCTTTTTTTTTATGTATACCTAACTTTGATGTGTTTTTTGTTGGAAATGGAAATAGATTGACTGATTGATTGATAATATTCCGTTGTAATTTTGTTGAAGGCAAGCGGCGTCGTATAGTGGAATCGTTGTTGTCATCAGAGAGGATATACGTGTCACATCTCCGATTCATCCAAGAATGTATCATCCAACCTCTCTTCATTGAATCCATTATTCCTCTCAATGATATCAAGTGAGTGTCTCTTCTCTATCCTTTCCCTCCATCTATTTTTTTTTTAAATATTCTTTAGTAACCCCCTCTCTCTCTCTCTCTCTCTCTCTCTTTCTCCCCTCAATTTTTTGTTCAGTCATGGCACTTTCTTTTCTCATCTTGCACTAATTTCTCTATGTTCCTGCTTGACTAAAATGTTAGTCAAGCCTGGTGTTCTAATCTTCAATTTTTTGTGCATGCATAAATATTCCCCCGAATGAAGTTTTAAATAGAAAATTGATGTAATGCCAGTAAAACTAAATTGTGGCATTTACAATGTGTAGATCTTGAATCTCAATTTTGAATTGAATTCTTCAAATCATGAATGTACACAAAATGTAGAAAAAGACCAATTAGTACACTGTAAGAAAAAATTAAACAAGTTGTTTAAAACTTTAGCACTCTTGCTGTTTAAAAGTTTAAACAACCTGTTGTTTAATTTTTTTTTTAAATATCAACAGTATTAATTAGCGTTTTTCTCCAAAAATAAAAACCGCTCCAACTTTTGGTTAACGCGGCGGCCGGGTATCGAACTCACGACCTTTCGATTATAAGTTAGACGCTCTATCCACTGAGCCAACACATCTGTACATACACTAATTTAATGTGTGAGGCATAAGTCCTTCGCCATGATTGAGATGTTGCGCCAATTTATTTTGCATGTAACGAGTGATGCCATTAGCTCATGACTATCACGTGACATTTGCTTCGGCCCGTTTAAACAAAAACCCGTTTAAAACAGTGTAATATGTCTCTAAACAGGTCTTGTTTAAGGCTATAAAACCTCGCTTTTCCGGTTTTAAACAACAATGTCTAAATATTAAACAAGAATTTTAAACTTTTAAACCAACATTTTTTAAACAGCGAAATTTTTAAACTGCGTTCTAACAGCCGAGTGTACATTCATATACATTGCTATCGGGCAAGTCCACGCTATTTGTTTCCATGGTGGTGATTTTTCGACTTTTTGACCATTTTTGTGTCAAGTGTGTTCGTGGATTTATACATAATGAGTCATAATATCACCATAAAGGGTATGAAATGAACTTAATGCAAATGAGGTCAAAAAGTCATTTCAAGGTCATGTGACGTCAGAAGGCTCATTAATATTCATGAAAAAATATTTAAATGCATTAAAAACGCTACATTTAACCATTTAAAAAAGAGGTTTGTCTTAGGAGTACAACCAAAAAGTATGTATTTTCTGTCTCTATATTTTCTTGGCTAACTCTGGTGAAAATATCACGAACCTAGCACATAGCTTTCCATATTTCTAGACTTAAAATATTCAGGTCTCAGAAATAGTCTCACAAAAGTTACTGAGCTTATGTAAAATCATGCAGTTTTGTTACTCACCCTCCCACCTTTAGAAATAAAACAAATAAGTGTTTTTTGCATTTGTGTTTTGTATTATGTTTCTTTTGTTTTATCAGAGAGATTTTTCAACAAAAGATGTTGCTAGGCCTTGGCTACACCAATTGTTTAATGAAAAATATTATAGGGAATAATTGTCCCGTTTGTTACCTGTCCCGTTTGTTACCTGACATATTTTTATGCCTCCGCGACAAAGTCTCGCCGAAGGCATTATGTTTTCTGGTTGTCCGTCCGTCCGTATGTACGTACGTCCCACTTTCGTCTCACGATAACTTAAGAACCGTTTGACGGATCATCTTCATTCTTGGTACATGTATACATACTGAGGTGACAATGATCTGATTAGATTTGGGGGTCATAGGGTCAAAGGTCAAAGGTCACAGAGGTCAATAAATAGGTGAAATGGCTCGATTCTCACAATAACTCAAGAACCGTGTCACTAATCATCTTCATACTTGGTAGGCCTAAATGTATGCATACTGGGGTGACAATGATCTGATAAGATTTTTGGGTCATGAGGTCAAATGTCAAAGGTCACAGAGGTCAATAAATATGTGAAAATAGCTTGTCTCATGATAACTCAAGAACTGTTTCATAGATCATCTTCATACTTAGTAGATGTGTGCATACTTGAGTGGCCTTGATCTGATAAGATTGAGACTCTTTACAAGGTCAAAGGTCAAGGTCAAAGACATATTTGTATACATGAACATGAAGATAGAACAGATGAATGTTCCATATATTTCTGATCTGGCAATGGCGGAGTCATAACCTTGACAGAAAACTCGAAGTTATATTAACTTTAAAATATGTACTAACAATGTTTATTGCATATTTAAGAGGATTAGACTATGCAAGGTTAGATCTACTTTTTAAATTCAGAGTTATATGTGAACAAAGTCAAAATTTGAAAACGCCATTTTTTCTGGTCCCGTTTGTTACCGACGAATAAATGATCATAAATTAATTATGAATTGAGTTATTTCAACAATTTTTTATGTTTTTGTTGAAGATTCTTAGTACCTTCAAGAATATACCTAAGGATTGAGATTTCATTTAAGATTTTTCGAACAAGCCCAATTTTTGGCTCTGAATGTCCCGTTTGTTACCGCGCAAAATAGCTTGGACTTGCCCAAATTATCAAATTTCTCCATCTCCTGTACTTTTCAGCGTTATGTTCCCGCCCTGTTTCGGGGAATTATACCAGGAGCACTCAGCCTTTTTAGATGCATTGGAAACAAGACTGAGTGACTGGAAATGGAAAGGCATCATGGGAGATGTGTTAGCCCGGCTGTCAGGCGGTGATGGGGTATGTCAAACTAATCAAGTTACTCTCGATTCATATCATATCACTTTCGTGTTCATGATTCGCGTATGTAAAATATGAGTACCGCAGTAGCTCACATCGTTAAAGTGCATTCAGACTTACGTAGATTTTGGAGAAAAAATATCATCATCATTTTATTGAATTCAGATATTAATGTGAATTATACAGTTTGTGTCAAATAAAATGGTACAGTTGAAAAACATTTTTTAAGTATGAAAATTAATCACATTCTAAAAGTGTTTGATATTTCCATAAAGTAGGAAAATCGGGCTTTCTTCTGCAATTTTGTTTCATCCCATTTGGTACTGTAGATCTTCAGATATGACCAGTTGTCTATAATCAAGAAAAAATATACTTTGCGCATGCTTCTCTACAGGTTTCGCACACAATAGCCATGAATTCAGAGCACCGAGACGTTAGATGTGTGTAATTTCGATTAGCTCATCGCAGTACAAAATTTACCATAACTTTTGTTTTACAAAAGCAAATTATACAAAACAAAGTGCATCAGCCAGAAGAATATTTTGGCTTTAAATTAGTACCACATTTACACACTATTTGAAAAGATTTCATACCTAAATATTTTTTCCCCGACTGTACCATTTTTTTTTTTTTACACAGACTGTATATAGAGCCTATTTAGCCTTACAGTTTTAATGATCATTTTGATGACACCATACTTTTCTTTATTCCCACAGCTGTGTTTGAATTATCACCGTAGTGTTTGTTGAGTTTTTGCCTTCAATTATTTAATATCATTGTAGTCCATGCCATTGAGGGAATATAATTAATTAATGCGAGATCCCAATCAATAAGAGACAAAAAAGGATACCAAGAAACTAATATTTCTTTCTCTTATTTTTTATGACCATTATCTTCTTTTTTTTTCAGTCGAGTCTTTTGAAGGTGTATAGTTCATACGTGAGAAGCTTCGCGGATGGTTTATCAATGTTAGCACACCACCTCGGAACATCACAAAACTTCTACCAGTTTGTCGAGGTAAACATGGATGCGAAGAAATTGATTATTGGCCGAGGTTTATTTTAAATAATGTTTCCATATTAGTAGGTCCAACTGCATGAAAATTGTTTAGTTATTAAAGAAAAAGATAATCAAGATGTGGGAAACAGCTATGCGCATTTATCATGTTAATGCTTTCTATACATTATTAAACATGGATAACTGGATATTTCTTTCATTTATTTGCTTGTTTGTTTTTGGATGAGGTACCTAACGAACTAACGAAGATATCCCAAAGAACGTTTAGCGCGTTATACGCCTTGACAGATTAACAAAGACAATACCAACATAATTCTAAAGATATACCAATATTAGTACTGAGTAAAAACTTTAAAAATATGAATAGTTACTTACTAAAGAATCAGAAAGCGTTTTGAAAGAAAGCAGTTGACGTCATATGCAGTTGAGTTATGCGTGTATGCCTGATTTGCTCGAAGTGTTACATGTTTTTCATGTGTAATATTTTAACAAAAGAAGTCAATTTTGTGTTCCTTGGGTCTGTTTCTCAAAACCGTCATAAGTTTAAGTTTTCGAACAACCAATAGGGACACGTGTTGTATAATTAACACGCATTTTAATGGTTTGTGTCCGCGAACTTACACTTACGACGGATTCGAGAAACAGGCCCTTGATGACTCCATCTGATTGACTTGTTGATTTTTGTGTGTGTTCTTTTACATTACAGAAGCAGCTTGTAGAAAATGGGAAAGGCAAGATAGATCCCATAACATACCTCATGGCACCACTTCAGAGAATCTCCTACTATGTTCAATCTATGAAGGTATAGTCGCAGATATCTTACTTGGTTATGTATTTTTCTGGTATAGTTACAAAGAGGACTATTATTAGACGATATTATCCTGTTATGATATTGTTTTGTCATAATATGTCCACATCTGCTTTAGATGTTTAGCGGTGGTTTTCTAGCATAAATCCCCTAGAAAATGCTTATTTTATATTATCTGTTGAATTAATGTTATCACCATCTTCATCATCACCATCATCGTCGTCATCATCGTCGTCGTCATCATCATCATATTCATCATCTTCTTCTAATTAGTACAGAACTCTATTTGCACAAAGCAATGAATACAAACAAAGGTCATCGGCTAATATCTTGAAATTAAACTATCACCTACCCACATATTGAGTGATTACTTTACTTTCCCCCCGACTCAATAAATCAACGAATTGACATACTAAATCATAATCACCCACTGATATTATATCATGCAATCATTCTGTTTCTGATGCAGCGCCTCCTTAAATACACGGCGAAGAACCACCCAGATCGTTTCCACGTTGAAGCGTGTTTTAAGCAGCTGAACGGGTTTGTCAAGGACATCAACACTCTAACGTCTAGAGACCAACCATCACCTACCACTAGAGAAGCTTATAGAAGTGAAAGGTGAGTGTCAAATGACAAGATATAGGTACATTAAAAAAAAGGATTTAAAATTAATCTTATTCGACTGTAAATAGAGACAAGTTGATTTTTTATTTAGATTTCAATCTTAACGATTTAAACGTGAGTAGAAAAAAAAATCTAAAATTCAATTATTTAGGATTAATTCTAAATCAAGAAATCAAGTGGTCCCTATCTACAGTCGTTCAGAATTTATTTTAAATCCTTGTAATGAAGAGTGCAGAGTTCCCCCCTGATACACGTATGACCACATCTTGGAACAGGAAGAAGTAAACATACATAACACAATTTTATTTTTATATAATCCTTGTCAATTAGAATGAGATGTCTCATTTTGTCAATGAGTACTTCAAACACCGTAACATTGTATTTATATTTTTTCTTAACTTATAACAGGAGAAATAGCAAAGCATCGTTCTCGAGTCAGAGTAGCATGGAGACCAACCTGCGGGACAGTGGTGTCCATTCGATGGAAGGTGAACGAGGTATGACGAACATCTCTCCGACCGAGATCAAGGAAATGTGGGCTTCGAGGCAACCAGCGTCCAAGTCGAGATCGAAAGGGCGACGTAAATCAATGACGAGCGACGCACTTAACCTCACTGAACACATTGATCCCCGTGTTGGTCGAGTCGCTATGAGCTTCCCACCACCAAACAATCCAAATAGGGACGTCTACAATGATGGTGAGCCATTGAATGGAAATACGCATTTGGTAGCGCAGTATCCTGAAAACTCTGTTGTACCGGTGCCAGGCATGCTCGGGAAGGGCAACAATGCTGCAAACTTTGCCAACCATGATGTCCGACAACCCGGTGACGTCATTGATACCACACGACAGCGGCGGAAAAGTAGAGGTCGGAGAATGAGTCTCTCACGGTTGCAGTCATTTGGAGTGTATGGAGAAGAGGAAGAAACTGACATGGAACACATGGGATATGTGCCTTCCACGCCTGCCGATGCCATGCCGAGGTCGATGAAGCAAAATACGAACTCTAGAATGAGACAGCATCGAAAGAGTATTGATGGGATGGGTTACGGACATTACGGTACAAGTGAATCTTTACTGGCAGCACATCATGCACTTCTCGAAGGCCACTCTAACTTGAACAGAATGCAATACAGGAGTAGTGACAATGTTCCGTCAATGGACAGCGTACCCAATTTCGTAAGTCTAGCCGACCTCAAGAGACATAAATTTGCTCAGAGTATGGACGTCGTGAAGCCCTTGCCTCAGCATATGAGAACAGGAACCCAGAGTCGTCTGTACGCGCGAAGGAAGAGTATCGATGTAGGTGCGCTTCAAGCACACATCATCAAGGAGGAACGACGGACAGAACTGCCGCAACCGCGATCACGGAAGACCTCACACAGTCCTCGATCACGCTCTCCCAAACCTCGGTCGCCAACGAGAAGACTTTCTCCTCCTAGCAAATCACATCCCCCTTTGGAGACACATCAAACAAAGAACTCGAATGGTCTTACTGAGAGAGAAGCAGATGCTATTACTCAACAGGTGTTTGTGAGGACATGCAACATTCCAGATGATGACTCCAAGGATCCCAGACAGAAGAAAGGTCATTTCAAGCATTCCTTGAAGAACATTTTCAAGAGAAGGTTGGTTCAATGAAATTCTAATGGCATATTATATATATTTTCTGTAATTTAACCATAAACCATGACTCTTTTATAGGGGTATTAATTACGAAATTCACGATAAAAATATTTCACTATCAGGTACATTATGTACGAAACATTGCTTTATACCAAATTACAAAGAACAAGTCGAAAAATTGACGAAACACAAAGAGTGACAGCGAAAGTGAAAACACTGTCTTTCCCCTACAAAGTGAAAAAAGACACTGAAAATCAAAATCTTGTTGCGCAGTAACCACTCATTTAATATTCACTTTGTCTCTTCATAAAATTATTGTGCAATTATTTCATAGACAATAGACCCTAAGCCGATTAACACTTTGAATCCATATTGCTTTTCTTCATTGCAGAGGACCAGGTAGTCGTGTAATGGAACTTACCGATAACAACAAGCCCTCTTCGAATACCAACAATTACCTCACTCCTGATCGGACAGATCCTGGTCGAACTCCTAGCCCAAGACCCTCGGAGAGGTCCAGGAAACATTCAGCACAGCGTTCCAGAGCCATCGAAATGGAGTCTTACGTGGATGAAGATGGTGAACCCTGCAGTGCTGTCTGAAGAGAAAGGACAAACAAGTTGCTTGTCTGACATAGCAACTCTGGGAGAGGTCCAGGAAGCATTCGGCACAGCGTTCCAGAGCCATCGAAATCGAGTCTTACGTAGATGAAGATGGTGAACCTTGCAGTGCTGTCTGAAGAGAAAGGACAAACAAGTTGCTTGTCTGACATAGCAAAGAGACCATCGAAGAGGTCCAGGAGGCATTCGGCACAGCGTTCCAGAGCAATCGAAAAAAAGTCCTTCGTCTACGAAGTGAACCTTGCAGTGCTGTCTAAAGAGAAAGGGCAAACAAGTTGCTTGTCTGACATAGCAACGAGACCCTCGAAGAGGACCAGGAGGCATTCAGTCTAAAGGACAAACAAGACGTCTTTCACATTTTTTTATTTTCATGGTTACTGGTTAATGGAAACAGAAACAGCATCTCGGCATGAACATGTTCCGGTAACATGCCTCTTGATCGCCTCTCATGATGGAAGGATCACCAGGCGTTACGACTTAAATTGATTCGTTTTTTGCATGGCATCATTAATCTAAGTATTGATCCTACTCTAATTTTATTCAAAGATTGATTATAAAAAACGAGAAGTAAACAGATTATATATAACGTGGATTTAGCAATTTTGGAACAAAGCTCTTCATATAGCTTCCTTTTTTTCCTTTTTTTGTCTCCATTTTTTAAACAGAGTTTCCAATAATTAAATTTTATACCAGCATGTCTTGATGAATAATAAGAGCGTCAGTCAAAATGTTTCATGCACTGATTCTAGACTTTATACTGCACAATATAAAATATTTTTATCACACTATTATATTCTGAGATTTTCTTTATCGGAAGCATTTAATTTTAAAGGAGTCCAGCCAAGGGTCTCAAAATGCTCTGTAAGAACTCTCAGACGGCATAATCTCGATCTTGAACAATATGTAACCAAATATAAAAGCAAATACATGTTTGTATGAAAGTTGTTTAATTTTATTCAGCTTTTTCGTATTGGCTTTGTCTTTATCTTATACTTCGTTCGAGTCACGGTTTAGCATCTCACAATATATAGGTTGCTGTCATTTCCTCACAAATGTATTGTAAATTTGTAAACAATGAAAATAAATAATGAATATTTGAATAAGATTATTATTTAAAGATATGAAATAAAAATGCATTCGTGTTTCGAGTTCGCATTGTAAATTGAAGGATTATGATAGATTGGTTACTAAACGGCGTGGGAACGATGATAGTGTTGAATATGATGATAATTGTAGATGTTGATTGCGAAATTATGAAAAGTGAGATAGCCAGAATAAAGAAATATACCATCAACCATCAAATATACCATCTTCAATGACGTTTGCTCCAGCGACAATTGCTCTGCTGCAAATTTCAAATTCCATACACTAATAGCATGGCTAACGTCAACACTGAACTTGACACTATTGCTACCCTAACCCGAACCCTATAGACGAATTAAAGCCAGGAGCAGTTTTCGCAGGAGCAAATGTCGTATGCGGCTTCACAGGTCACCACATCTATCCACCAGTGGGGATGATGGACGATGCGCTGAAGATTTCGGACGGTGATGACGATAATGAAGATAATGATAATTCACAATGTGGGTGATGTTAATATTAATGATGATGATGATGATTGATGATGATGATGATGATGATGATGGTGATGATGATGGCTAATAGTGGTGATGGTAATGTGATGAAAATGGAGATAGTGATGATGATGAAGATGACAAAAAAGTTGAAAGTGATGATGAAGAGAATAATGATAGTGATAATGATTTTCTTTGTCATGGTGAAAGTAATGATGATGATGAAGATGAAGATGCTGGTGATAGTAAGGATGATAAAGATGATCATGCATTGATGGTGAGGATAATAACGGAGATCGTGATGGTGATTAAGATGACAAAAAAATATGATGATGATGATAATGAAGATGATGATGGTGATATTTATGATGATGATGTTGAGTAATTAATGATGGTAATAACAATTGAGATAGCTATTGCGGCGGTCACAACTCGCCGTACCTTCGACGTGCAACTCCCTACGATGGACTTCGTAGAAAAATCGTTCAGCGGAGGTACCTTGCAGGTACAATGCATGTATGACGTGCTGGAAGTTTTACAATACCCTTACTACAGAAACGCAGGAATTGCAGAAGTTGACCCAGGACCTGTGCGTGCATTGTACATGCATCGCAGGCTACGTTGATGGCACGTGCCCCGTAGCCTACGACGAGTTGTGACCGCCGCATTAGATGATAAAGATGGTGGTGACGATGATAATGATGATGAGGATGATGATGAATATGAAATTGGTAATGATGATGAGGGTAAAGATGATGATGATAATGAAGATGTTGGGTAATGATGATGATGATAATGATATTGGAGATCGTGATGATGGGAGATCAAAGTGACCATATAAAGAGCTATACAGTGCGTCCCAAAAAGAACTATACACTTTTTAAATGGCTAGTAGATAAAGAATATTATAGTTCTTGGGGGGAAGGTTTATTTCTAGGAAAAGCTCATATCCTAAAATATCATTATGACAACAACAACAAAAAAAAAATCCGAAAATAACGCATGCTTCAGTGAGCAATGCCCACTTTTGTAAACGACACAAAAACTAGCCTGCGCAAGAATTTGCTATTCATTTATCATCTGGTTATGGGCAGCCATAAGGGATCAAAATCAATCATGGAATAAGTCGGCTAACAACGACAAAAATGAGCTGAAGTCAAAGCAAAAATCAATGATATGAAAACAAAACGGTTAAACATTACGTTTTTGCATAATGTTGATTGTTCATTTCTTTCTTTTGGTTTACCTTTGACCCTGTTAACTTATTTATTCCATAATTAATTTTGACCCCTGAGGTCCATAACAAGCAAATTCATTGGGCAGGCTAATTTTTGTGTCCTTTACAAAAGTGGGCATTGCTTACTGAAGCACGCGTTATTTTCAGATTTTTTTGGTGTCATATTGATAGTTGAGGTTGAACTTAAATGTACACTGTCCGTCATAAAGGTGGAATATTTTTTTGCCGCTATAGAGACATGATTTTGCTCTGACTTTTAATTTCTTGAATATGTTTGTCCCTGCTTTTACTTTTTGGGACCCTGGCTATATCTTGGACATTTTCCCAACCCTTCACGTGGACCTTTTCCAAAAAAGTCTTGTCAACCCCCGTGGGGCCCATTTTTGTCATTTCTTCTCATTTTTGGGGCCATTTTTGTTTTCCCGGCCGATCAAGCCCCCTCAGTCTTACCCCCTGAAAAGCGACTGAGGTGTACTGTTTTATATTGTTCTTTAAGTTAAATCTATATTTCTGGGGACAGGCTAAGGGCTCTTGTGTAGGGGAGGGTTGAAGTAGAAAACGAGATTGGTGAAAATTCGGAATATTTTATTCCATCTTTATGCTGAAAACAAAAGAAATGAAAAACCACCTTTTAACCCTTAAAATATCATCATTTTCCCCTTAAATTTTGATTAGCCTTGATGACAAGGCTGTAAATAGTCATTTTTGATAATTTTTATTTTGATTTATGTTTGGTTGAGATTTTACAATACAATTTAGGGAAGATAGAAATTTCCATGGTGTAAAAATGAATAAAATGACATGTTAAACCCAATCAAAATAATTTGACCCCTCCCTATACAAAAGATCGAGCCTGTAACCATTAAACTAGATTTAATTTAAAGAACATAAAAAATCTCCACCTCAGACGTGTTCCTTGGGTTAGGACTGAGGGGGCCTTGGTGGGTCTGCGTGGAAAAAAAAAAGGGCCCCAAAATTAAGAAAAAATGACGAAATGGGCCATCTTTGGGGGTGACAAACATTTTTGAAAGAAAAATCCCCGGAAGGGTTGAGGGAACGTCCAAGATTATACCCAGGATCCCAGAAAGTGAAAGCGCGTGACAACAAATTTCAAGAAAATTAATTAACGAAAGCAACATAACGATTTCGCTTGAGCCAAGAAAAAAAAATATTCCACCTTTATGACGAACAGTGTACAATTGTGCTCATAAGTATTCATAGCCCTATCATTTTTAAAATAGCTTTGTTTAGTTTTGCCTTTAAATGGATTCGTGAAATTGAACTTGTCGATTCTGTCAGAACTTTATGAAAAAACAATTATATCTTTGCTTGGTTGAGGTCATGGAGCCAGTCGTGCATTTAAAACCTTTCAGTCTTCAGCACGTCCATATGCCAGGAGGGCAGTTTTCTTTAACAATATCTAATAGAGATAGATTATTGGTAATCATAATGAGTATGTATTATTAGTTTATTCATAATATTACATTACAAATTGAATCGTGCATTCGTAAAGCTGAACCTGTCGATTAATTTCTACACCAGATGACAAGAATTATCTTTGCTTGATTGTTGGTTGTTGTCATGGAGACAGCCACACTGTTGATGCTCGCACGCCCTCTTTTTAGCAATCCCAAACGCCGGGAGGGCAATTTTCCTTCACAGTATTATCTAATAAAGATAAACATACAAAAAAACACCTTGAAAAATATCAGCTTAAATTATATTTTCATAATTATCATTATTAGTTAATTTGTCATATTAAAGGGAAAATCAGCCTTGATAACAAGTATCGGCCTACTTATTCGGACAGTTTTATTGTTTTTCAAAAAATAAAAAATAGATGGAATTTTACGCAATATGTTCGAGAAAAGGATGAGTAAAAAATGTAGTCGAAATGTATGGTCTCCGGCTTTTATGTGGGAGTTGACATTTTTTTAAAGAACATGACGTACCAGAAGGAACTTTGGGAAGATATTCATGAAGATATTCCTTTTAAAGGAAATTGCTGCTTTTCAATAACTTAGTAATAAGTAGATGATAAAAAAAATATTTTGGGATGATTACAATGTAGGGCTCATAGAAGATAAGCTAAGATAAGATTTATTGACTCTATCGACCCCCTTTTGGGGTATGAGAGTACAAAGAAACATATTTACAAATGATATACATACATAATAAATGCGACCATGACAGTTAGTAAAAACAATGAGCTTACTGAATACAAAGTAAATAGAAAATATAAATGTACATGTACATTATGATAAAGAGAATGAAGTCAAAAGGAGCCTGAGCTTTCAATCCTAGCAGAATCTTTGTCAGTGGTCATTTTGCCTCTGACGAAGATTCTGCTAGGATCGAAAGCTCAGGCTCCTTTTGACTTCATTTTACACCATTAGCTCTCCATTATTGGATAAGCAGTTTCAGCAGTTCTCTTATTTTATAATAAAGAGCATACAAATATAACATGAATTATACAGATTAAATAAGCAAACAACAAATACAACGCTTTCAATATATGATTTTTCTGACTTACTTAAATTTAGTTTGTAAGTTTGTTTAAAAGAACATTTTACAAGACCAGCCTGTCTGGCTGTTTTATTAATCTACCACTACGTGTACGAACAGTTATTTCTGTATTATTTTTGAATAAAAATACATTTACGAAAATTTCTAACATTTGATATGGACATGTTAGATTTTTTGCGACTTATGAGACGTGGCGGAGACTTACGAGACATCTCCAAGACGTCTTCGAGACGAGTCGCAAACTAGTCTCTAACCCGTCATAAACCCGTCTCATGCAGGTGAAATACCACCATATCTTTGCACTCCAGTACAAACTAAATCGTAAACGAAGGGATAAGGCTGGTATAGAATTCGATATAACTTACCCTGTTTACTTGGGCTCCGTTCGCCTCTCATTCCTCTATATTATCAAAAAATACCAAAGAAATCTTGTTGAATTAATGTGATACCTTTATATTCCAGTGGCGGATCCAGGCGGGGGCGCAGGGGACGCGCACCCCCTCTATAATTTGAAAAACACTCATTGACTGTACATGTTAAAAATCGAAAGATTTTCGGCTGCGCCCCCTATTTTCTCAAATTTTCAAGATGCGCCCCCCCCCCCGTAATTCAAAATCCTGGATCCGCCACTAATTCAGTCTCAAATGTATATGTGAGATATTGAGGAAATCAGCGAAGAAGACAAAATAAATTAAGCAATTTTGAATTCAACATTTTATTGATTCATGAACGTTCATTTCATTGGGTAAATAAGTAGGGGAGACCGGGGACAAATGTAACACGGGGCAATTGTAACAGGGGCTCCCATTCCTAGCAGAAACACGCTATAAACTTAAAATTTGTAGAGGGCATGCGCATTTCATCGCTCCACATGCTGTATGAGTGTTAACAGATTTAACGGTTCGTGGAACTTTCTACAGCAGAAAAACCGTTTTTTGAGCAGTAAAGTAATATTTCACATTACCCATTGTTTTTCTTCTGGACAAATATGTACATGAGCTACGGCTGTCATTTTTATATATTTAGAAATTATGTCCTTAGGCCATATTTTGCTAACGTTTCAACGATGAATACCTAAGTTAAGATAGAAAAATATCTCTCCAAATATGGTTGCCTCCGACAGGGGCAATTGTAACAAGCTGTTACAATTGCCCCTGAAGGTCTGTTTCTGTTAAAATTCAAGTAACTCCCGTAGGAACCTCGCGCTGATGGTATTAGAGCACCTTTCCGCTCCATCAACACCAAGCTAATATATACCAATCAGGGGGCACGGAGCATTTTTTAAAGTGGAGGGCTGAGCGGCAAGGGGGGGGCTGAACAGGCTAAAAATCACAAATGTATGGTCACTTGTCCTTTTTGTACACGTTTCCGGACGAAAGTGGGGGAGGGGGGCTTAGAAATGAGAATTGCATAACGCAACGTATCTGTCAATCATTTATTTCATTTACAAGGAAAAAATGGCCTTATTTTAAAGTCTCAACATGAGAATTAAATACTTGAACATATCTGTCCAATACGTTTGTTCAAAGGCAAAGAAATATTGATTTAGTCCGAAAAAAAAGGCCTTTAGTTTTTTTATCATTTGTTCATTGTAATCAGAGCCTCAAGTTTTCTTTTTATTCTTGTTGTTTTAATAATTTGTATCACTTTAAGAGAACTTCAGAGCTTCATAAGTTGAATGTATATCAATTATAGTGCTTTGTACAATTACAAAAGGTAACCTTATCTATGAGCTCAAACATGAGAATAGACATTAGATAACTGGAACATATAATTGATTGATTTGATTTGATTTTATTTGTCGATGTACATGGTATAAATCATAAAAGAAGCACTGACAGGATAGCCCATGAAATCCGAAAAGGCTTATTTTATAGGATCCTATAAAATGAGAAAGATTACGGAACCCCCCCCCCCTGAATTTGCTTTTCTTATAAAAAAAAAACACACATTAAAATAGAGAAAGCAGAGAGAGGAAGGGAGGGAAATGGAGAGGAGGAGGAGAGAGAGAGGGGGAACTTGGGCAGATAGGAAAGTAAAAAGGTAAAGATGGAGTGAAAGAAGAAAAAAGAAAGACAGAAAGAAAAGAAGAGGAGAGAGAGAGAGAGAGAGATGGGAGCCCCCATAAAAGATAAAAATATATTTTCAATATGATACCTGAAAATATATGTCCAATACATTTTGTTAACAGGGCAAAGAAATATCGATTTTGCCAGAAAAAAAGTGGCGTAAATTTTTAAGATTTATTTTACTAAAAAAAATTTTAAAAAATAAATAAAAAAAAATGTCATTTTTACTTCTTATCAGAAATGTATCACTTTATTTGGAAAAGAATGTGTTAAAGTCAAAAGGCGTATTCCTAATTTAATATTTTATACCACAGTTGTCAGTTTAAAGATATATTGCGTAGGTACAAAGTAGATAAAGAACCAAACTATGAATTGATGAAGGTTCTATAGTTCTACAGTTAAAGGGTGAAGCCCCAACAACCTAAAAAAAAAATTTAAAAAATTATAACTTTTGCCCCATATCACGAATATAACAAGTGGAAACTATAATATAAATGAGTCAAGCATTGTCATGTTTTATCATAATTAGCTTATGTGGTTTAAGTCTTGGATCTGTCAAGTGCATAGCTTTGATAAAGAAAAAACAAAATGTTACAATTTCATGTGTTACAATTGCCCCTGGACACGGGGCAATTGTAACACTCGACCACTTGTTTTGAAATGGTAATGGCTTCAAAATGACTTGTTGTACTTAGCCCAAACCTATTCATATGTCAAGCTAAGATATGCATATTTCATTTTATTTAGTTTTAAGCAAGTATTTAGCTTTAATATAGTTGATAGGTCAATTTGGAAAAAACTTTTACAATTGTCCCCGGTCTCCCCTAAATTCATTCCCCTCCCCTTTTTCAGTATCACGCACATATTAATCGTGATATTGGCCCGTATGAATAAAATAAAGTTACTTGTATCAACTTTCGCTTTTCAACTGAATCAATACAAATCTTTCCTTTTTGTTCGCCAGCTGTTGACCATGTATCTCAATCAAGCTAGCAATGAATGCTATTTGCTCGTCAGAGACGAAAAAAATAATTGGGTTAAATTGGGTTTAAAACATATTTGCTGCCTGAGAATAATTTTGTATATATAATAATGATTTTTGTAACTTAAATTTGAATCTAGACATCTAATTGGTCCCTATCTACAATCCTTCAGGATTTATTTCAAATCCTTGTAATATAGAAACTTAATCGAACGCTTAATAAAGGATTTCCCTGTCAGTTTCGGAAGTTCGTCACTCCATTTGATAATCATTATGTCATCTATACTACCTTTGCTCAACAACAGCAGCCTTCTCTACATAGTTTGCAGCTACGGCTTTATCTATGTCAGCTTGCCCTAAAAACAATGTATATAAAAAAGGGGGAGAAAATGTATTAGTGAATGTTACACTTATACTGCAGATGCACCCTCCCCCCCCCCCCCCCCCCCCCCCCCCACTCAGGGGGTCCACCATATGTGCACGTATGCTTGTTCCGGATTCTTACCTCTATTTTAAGGGGAAGGCATGTCAAAATGACCCCCTATTATAGGCTTTTTGAAGGGAAGCTACATCAAGGTTACCCCCCATTTCAGGCTTTTGGAGGTTGAGCTGAGGCAGCAAAATTACCCCCTTTTCACAGCTTTTTTGGAATGTATTTGGGACCTTATTTGAGGAATTTTCCTCAATGAATTGACAACTACCCCTAATTAAAAATAGATCGGGGAAAAATGCTAAAAGACCCCAATTTCAATGATTTGTTGGGGATTTTTCTCCCTACCTGGGTCCCTAAAATATACCCCTTTTCCGGAGAAATCGGAAATGTATGGTTGACCTCCTGAGTGGGGGGGGGGGGGGGGGGGGGGCTCTCTATAACAATGCATGGGAAATGCCTATTACGCTTTCTTCGGTTTTGATCAAAATAATCGTGGCAAAAACCCCACCTTTCCTGTTTTCAATTTTATCATAGATAAGATAAGATAAGATAAGATTTTATTAAACCCCGATCGGGAGCATGAGAGTCTCAACAAGAACATATTTACAATAATGAATTTATGCATGAGAAAATGAACATATTTACAATAATGATAGGTATATACCAATGAACATAATATCAATGCTGAATACAAATGTTTGCATTTTGAAAGTACAAGAATATAACAAGAACACCATTAACAAAGCTATAAACTAATATATTGTTGTGTTTAGCACAATTACAATGTAAAACGGACTGTTTAATCACCCTGCCACTTCTAGTAGTTACATTCACTTTGGCAACTGTATTATTATCAAGAAATCTTTCGTCAATAAATGATTTAGAGAAGTGCAACATTACTATTCTAATGAATTTTACAAGTTTTTTTTAAATGGCACCTTTTATCTAAACTGAACAATCTACCCATTTGGTAAACACATGGTCTTATAAAATGTTCTGTGGGTATGAACATAAGTCTTTTCTTAAAGAAAGGACACGCAAATAAATAATGGAACTCATCTCCAACTTCATTCAGCGAGCATAATGTACATAAATCATCATTCACTGAATTTCGAGAAAAACGATTGTTATTGATGGGTAGCCTATATGAAATGCATCTGAATTTACATAATGTAGTTGCATCAGTTACACGTAAAATTAAGAAATACTTCTCAAAAGCTAATTCTTTTTTTCATCATCTTATATATAATTCGAACAGATACGATTTGACCATATTGCTGCATGCCAGACTATTCAGACGACTTCGTCCTCTCCCTCCCCTTCTTTTAAAAATGCGTCTTACCTGTTATCCCCGCAGTTGTTGTAGACAGCAGACAGACTGCAATTAGTACCACCAACATCATCTTGGCACTTGCGATAACCGAACACTACTCGGCTAAAAATCGAAAAAAATATGCGGAGGAAAATATTCGTCAACTGCTTCTTGGCCAAAATATCAACAATGAATTGTAAGCTCCTGGATCTGGTCAATATATCAAATTTCGGTATCTAGGCAACAACTACCAGCATACCAGCGTGATGTCTTTGACTTTTGAACTGATCCAAGACACGCGTAGTGCAGTGGTCACAACACTACGTAGGCTACAGGGCACGTGCATGCAACGTAGCCTGCGTTGCATTATTTGCATACACGTTGCATGGAGCCGTCGTGTGCGACGTGGAATTTTTCTACGAAATCCGTCGTAGGAAGTTGCACGTCAAACGTACGGCGAGTTGTGACCGCCGCATAATGTTTCTCGCCTATTGGTTGTGCGTTCTCTTTGCGGGGGACGTCATGTTACTGGGTTGGGTGAGTTTTCGTGTGTAAAGAAGAGTTCGTTTATATCGTGTTTTTATCATGCTGTGAACATCTGGGTAGCACTTTAAAGCTTCCATATGAATCTGAAGAAAAAAAAAATCAAAACAAAACAAAAAGAAAAACAAAAACAAAAACAAAAACAAACAAAAAAACTCCAAATTGTTTGTTAAATTGGTTTATTTGATACACCAACATTCAATGTAAAGGTGTGTTCACCATTTTTGTTTGTTTTGTTTGTTGTTGTTTTGTTTTGTTTTGTTTTTTTTTGTTTTTTGTTTTTTGTTTTTTGTTTTTTTTTTTTTTTTTTTTTTTTTTTTTTTGGGGGGGGGGGTATTTCGGTGGATTTTAGAATTTTGCTGTCAAACTCGTTTCACAGGGTTTGTAACCTATTGGTCTACCAGCTATTAGGCTACTTCTAGTTGGTGTACAACACTATCTGTTTGGTCTACTAAACATTTTGTCTATATATCTTTTTGTCTACGGACCATTAGGTCCACTTACAACTTGGTCCATTGCTAGTTGGTCTACTATCCATCATGTCTATCATTTAGTCTACTATCCACCTTGGTCCATGGATGTAACATTTAGTTTACTAACCATTGTTGTCCAATAACCATTTAGTCTAGGCCTACTAGGCATTTCGTTTATTAGCAATTGGCCTACTAGTAGGCACTTGGTCTCCTAGCAACTCAGGGCCGTAACTGGGATTTGTATGGCGAGGGCGGGGGGTCATGTTCCTCCACATGCACTTACGTGAAATGACAACTATATATTACATATGCCTATAAATAAAAAAGTATTTAAGGTAAACGTATGAAACTTTGCACGCTTATTCTTTCTGAGATGCCAAAAATACATGCCAAGTTTCAGAAATTGGTCTCATGGGCAGTGGTAAACCGACCAGTTCCCGTCGCGAAGCCCCCCCCCTGGCGCTTGAGCTCCAAGCAGCTGATCGAGGGAAATGTGGATGAAATTTTTTTCCGCCCCACCCCCCCTATTGGAGAATGCTGGATCCTCCCCTGGTGATGATGATGTTGGTAGTAATGATGATGTAGATAATGAAGATGATGGGTAATAGTGGTGATGATAATGGTGATAGTGATGAAGATGAAGATGACAAAAAATAAGAAAAAAGAAAAAAAGAAGATGATGTTGATAATGAGGACGATCAAGGTGATTATGGGTGATTATGATCATAATAAAAATAAATGTTAATGGATGCACACATACAAAAAAAAAAATGATGGTGATGATGATGAAGAGAATGATGATGCTGCTTATGTTGACAGTGATGATGATCATGACGAACATGATGGTGATAATGACGATGAGGGTAAAGATGATGATGGTAGTGGTGATGATAACAATAACAATGTTGGGGAATGATGATAATGAGAATGTTATTGGTGATCGTGATGATGGGAGATTAAAGTGACAAAAAATAATGAGTCATTCTGATGGATTTTAAATCAAGATAGGTTTCCATCATAGGCCTATAGATAAAATGGTATATTGATGAAAATGTTTACAGATTAATGCTTTCAGGTACGATGATTATGATTCCAACTTTGGTGCTATCATCAACACATGGATATACATAGGCCCTTGTTTTCTCTTTATTTTTCCAGATAAATATAAATGAAGTTTAATCTCCTCAGATACAAATGTACCCTTTTCAAAAGAAAAAATTATTCTCAAAGCAAATAGTCTACATCTGGAAACAAAATGAAACGAAGATTCAATTTTCTCATGCTAGCAGATATTTTTTTTTATTGCAGCACCGAGTATAAAGTATAGTATAAAATATGACGAATTGGAATGTAAATGCATCTATAAAAATACCCTGCATCACATTAATGAGTCTCCATAAACAAATTTGGTAAATTAGAAGTTACAGTACAACTACAACAAAATTGCGTTCAGTCTAAATATTACAAAATTCATATCGTCTGAATGTATAGGGAAGAATTCTAAGAATTTTCATTTGTGATTATTTTACTAAATATAGTAGAATAACACTGATTCCTTGCAATAATTGAATAAATTATGTTAATCTAATCCAAAAATTACAAATTTTCATCAGTTATCAAAATATAAATCCCCTTTAACTTAAAAAAAAATATAGCACCAAACATCTTTACATGTATTACCATGTTATATCTTAGATTATACGAACCTAAAGGATGTTTCAGAGAATTATACACTTATACATTTATCTGCTTTTATGCATACAGCCATTATGATTCTAATAGTAAAATATAACAATGTTTAAACTTATGCTCGTTTCTTGAATATCTGGCTACTGAGTTAATGTTATATTTGCCCTTTGAAATACTGATACATGAAATATTCTCTTCTTAATAAAAAGTTAACATATTAACAAGAGGTAAATAAGCTCTACACATTTACATCCCTCCTCGAACCACACAAAAATTTGTTAATATTTGTTGATATATTCTTGCAAGTACTGTAAGCATAATGTGCTCCAATAATAACATTGCTTGGGACCAAACCCCTTATCTTGTTATTAAATCCTGTATATGGTTATATATCACATATAATAATACGCCCATGATTCAAACTGGAACCAGGATAAGTGCAATTGTTTAATGATATCTCGTATAAATGCTCATTATAACAGGAGTAGACTGTATATTGTCGTGTGGCTAGCAGAAGAGTGGAAGAGATTTTGTACAGCATGCTATTTGTATAAGAAAAATCTTACACTATTTTTCCAGCTACATGATGGAATATTTTTTATAATACATACAAACTTATAGATAGAAATTAATAGTTGAAGAATCAGCTATTACATATAGATATGTACAAAGTTAATGCCAATTTATTGCAAGATAAGTCATAGCACATACTGAATTAGATATTTGATACAGGTATCAATTTACATCACTTTCATGACAATAACACAGCAAAGCTTTGCTGAACAGGCAATGTAAATAAATACCTTTTACCAAGTTTTAACTCATAATGTCATATAGAAAAACAGTTTTAGTTAAAACTTCTATGCACAGTTACTCACTTGAAATACTCAAGAAACAACCACATTGAATCCTAACATACAGAACATTGGACATCTGGTGTAATTCTATTGTCTATTGGTGGTCTGGTGTGGGTGTTACTCTGACAGAGCTGAGGTAGTAAATATGAGATATTATATCCTATATAAATTATAAAATCCTGCATAGAATCCTGTATAGTGAGTGACCAAACATATTCTAGCTATGATGATGAAAACGGAGCGCCCATGAAGCAATTTGTTATGCGTGACGTCAATGATGGAATAGTGCACTATTCCATCATTGACGTCACAAATCATGCGATCTCTGGGCGCGCCGCACAGTGAGTTGTCTCTCCCGGGAAAGTCCACTGGTGCGTCGGCGCAGCGCAGACACTTATCAGATTCCGCTAAACGAAGTGGCTTAATGAAAAGTACGTCAGTCAGCCACAAGGCAACTTGGCTCTGTAAGTGCAGCTCGTGATCTCCATTTCGATCCAGATCGGGGAGATCGGGGATGAATCAACGAGGACTGAGTTGAATTGTTTTAATTTTTTATTGGAAGGATATAAAACATATACATGTACTATTTAGAGACACTAGTGAAATTATGGATTCCTTGGTGGCAGAAAAAATAATATTCCTGCCATCTTGGAATCCATAATTTCCACTAGAGTCTTTCAGAACATGGTATATTTGTATACTATGTTTAGCAGAAGCTTCAGTTTCATGACAATGTATATAATTATAGCAAAGACCCTACTACAATTAAATGGACTTGACTGCACAAATTGCTTTTGATCCTATGCCATCTGCCAACATTCTGTTTTTTTCTTATTGCCTAAGGCTTATCAGACATAGCAGCAACTAATGTAAACAAGGTGAATTTCATCTGAGGATATGCTGCCATACCTAATAGGTCAAATAAATAATATGTTACAATCATCTGTCAAATACAGAAACAGCATTGATCAGAAGTAAGAGTACAAAGTATGATGAGATACATTAGCACATACCGGAAATAAAAAACTTGTCTACTGGATGAACCAACCTATGTTTTATGTAGAGATGTAGGCAGCAGCAGCAGCCATGATCATATGGCTGGGTTCACATAGAAGTATACGCTATATGTTATTTGCTAAAGGCTATTTGGTATATTATATAGGGGCACGACGGTCTATTTTGTATTTTGGCGCCAATTATATGGACACTTCAGATGAAGGAAATTTGGCTTTTCTTAGTAGGTGAAGGTGAAGAGGCTCATGTGAGGAGACAAAGAGTTAATAAATTATGAATTTGCAACGAATTGCAGCTGAAGCATGATATACACAGAAAAAAAAATCAAACACGTGCGATTCCCGGAATACCATACGAAACGCAGCTATACTACTTTTTCGGGTAGTACCCTTGTATGTGAACCGTTATTTTGAAAACGTACTGCTCGACAATGGAATTTGGCTCGTTCAATTTCATCTATCAGCATGCACTTACAAAAACAAGCCCGCATACCCAAGCCGTATAATTCTATGTGAACCCAGCCTAATGGCATCCCTGAGCTTTGGATTTTGTTCCGTTAACATTTGAAACTATGGTTAAATGTGTTTTGGGGACAGTAAAAGCATTTAACATCTGCAGAATATCAATCTAATATGCTTTACATTCACTGTTGTTCCAATTGCGGTTGGGCCCATGATTATGGTGACCTAAACATTCAAGACTATTGAAAAGAATTATTCTGTTTAAAAAAAATGTTAAAGTGATACCTGAAGATGGACTTAATACTGTCATAGCAATAATTACAAAGAGAAAATCAAAATTCCATATAATTCAAATGGCAAAGTTTTTGCCAAAAAACAATATAGTATTCATAAGATGCACTAGCCCAGATATCTGGAATTATCTTTCTATTGAAATTAACAATCTTTACACACTGTACATACTCTTCCAAGAAAGCTGTTAGTTGACTAGATTCATTTTCTCAATTATATACGATTGGTTACATAACAGTTCTGTCCACAAATTGGCAACAATTATGAAGAGGTACAAAATTTTGTATAAAAAAGCCTAAACTACTTTGTTAAGTGATTTTTTTTATTATTTTTTTTCTCAAAACCTTAGTCTTGACTGCATTCTGTTTTAAGTATATACATGAATGCTGCCAGCATACCAATCACCTTAGGCCTACTTATGCCATAGCCCTCCTATATCTAATCTATGATTGGCCTTACTCTGGCCTTAATCATCGGAAATTATATTTTGAATGAACCTTGTATGTTTTCATAAAAGGTACACAAGTCATTCCATGTCAAATCTCCCCAATAATCTGAACATCTTAACTCAACCATTTTTTATTTTGATGAAACATCGTATACTTGTTAAGTGTGATCTCACATCACCAAATCTCAAATTTTTGGTCAATCAAGTTAGGAGTTTTGGAGATACGGCCCATCAAATTGGCAAAAAAAGGGGGTGGCCCCCATCCTTTGACTCCTCATATCTCAAAAAATAATCTTCACAAAATGTATATATTATTGGAAAAGGAATTCAATGAGGAATCTAGATCTGCATTCATTTTGTTAATGGGTGCATACCTTGACCTTTGACCCGCAGATTTGACCCATTGCGTGATTGCACATGGAATGACCCATACATTAAAAAAGAAAATTATGTTGACAAAAAATAATTCAAAAGGCACATATTTATTGATTTAAGGCATGTGTTCATTGAAAAATGGTCACTTATACACCTTGACTTAACTGCATAAATGATCTTACAAGATAGGTACCAAGGTACAGTACCGCCTTAGATCAACGTCACAGTTGATTGCAATCAAATGACATCATTCCTATTCACTTTGTGTACAACTGCACTCAATCGATTGCAATCAGCTGTGATGTTGATCACAGGCGATACTGTAGGTACCGTGTCACAATGACCAAAGGGCCCCAGGTCAAAATATCCTGGGTTCGCATTTTCCACTTACCCTGTCCTTACCCTATAAACCCTAAGACACTGGCTCACGATGACCCTACACCAAGGTGTAAATGTCTATAGGCACTGCGGACTATAGGCCCCATCGACTATAGGGATGTCACAAACCAATTACAGGATTTTCCATCCAATAATTCTTCCCCCAAAATGATGTGTTATATCATGACCTACACCTGCTACATTACCAAACTATTCCCAACTACTTTAATGCCAGACTATACCACACTACCTTATTACCATACAATGATTTGCATCTGGTCAGAGTTGTGGAGGAGCATTGTAGTGTTTCTCCATGATATACTTCTCACCCCATCGACTGAAGCATTCTTCCAACAGCTGAACATGGCAGTAGTGCACAGCGACCAGTCCGGTTACTACCCATAATGCATCTGTGAATAAAAACAAACAAACCGCAAAGGAAGTACATGGCACACTTTCACGATAAAGAGCCTTTGTTTTATTTGTGAACATAACAATTTGTAGAGTCTTCATTTTCATCTAATGCTTCAATCTCATCTACAAATATACATCACATAGAATAAACAAAAAACAAGTGAATAAGTAACTTTTGCAATTTTTATAAAATATAAATTAACATTCATTAGTATAAATATTTGAGAAAAGATTGAAAAAAATTTTGTATAAAAGTTTTTTGTACTTAATATGATTCTTATATATTTTACAAAATAAAACATATCACATAGAATAAACAAAAACAAGTTTTAAAGAAATTACATAATGCATAATTATTATATGTCCCCATTGGAAGTCCAGGTCACTGGAGTGGCATTTAATTTTTTAAAGGAGAAGAAGTGTTTTATGACTTTTTAATACATTTCTATGAATTAGCATAAATTAATCAGATGAGATTTAAAATCGAACCCTGAATATAATAGATGATAACAGATTCTTGTATAGAGCCCTATCAGTTCTAGATAAATTTGCTCAAGGCATCTGGAATGTAAAAAAAGGTGAAGAACCTACCATCTGCTCCTGTAAATCTGTTGATATAGATCATACCAACTTCTATGCTATTGATGAAGAATACTACAGATAAGACCATGATGGGGTACTTCCCTCCAGGTAAGATGCATCCTAGTCTACGTCTCATGAGAGGAGAAAACTTCTCCACCTAAAATTGACATTTTTTAAAATTAAATAGTTTTTATTAAGCATAATCACAGAAGAAAATATAATCCCCAAAACAAAAAAAACAAAAAATAAAAAAACAACAACAAAGACTTAGGATCCTAGTAATAATGACTAAAAATATCAGCTGGCAAAATAATGACATAAGGTTTATAATGGCTTTTCACTATAATAGGTATCAAAATTAAATAAGTTGGATATAATAAACAACAAAATAGAAGTACTCCAATACTAAGAATCAACAGTAATTTGGGCCTATATATTTCCAGAAAACAACACATATATTAATTTATAAATAATGACAATAGAGGATACAACTACAAGAATGGTAGCCATTCAAAGCCATTATGAAAAAATAATCTGGTGTCTTATCTCAAAGCCCTAAATCTACAATGAACATGTAAACAAAAATTCTACATACAAATCACACTCCTCTTATCGCAAGAATTTTCATACAAGCATTGACATTTGTAACAGTCAATTTCACACTGAACACTACGTTTTTGAGCTTGAAATGATATGATATATCAGGGTTAACATCGCTATTCATAAGGATCACTATTTATTATTAACCAGAAGGTTGTAAAGGTCCACTATTCATAAAAGTAGAAGGATGGTTATTTATAAGCAACACAATGAAGGTCACTATTCTTAATTCACATTAAATTCAAGACAATTAAATTTATTCAAATTCAAAACCATCACACTCATCCATGAAAAAAAAGTCCATAGAAACTACCAAGTCTAAACAAAAGTCTCGTAAATAAGCAATATTATCAGAGAGTACAGAGCTACCAAGTCTCACGCATCTTGCGTGAGAATCATGCATTTCGGGTCCGTCTCACGATCTCACGCAGAACACCCCATTTCTCACGCAAAATGAGAAAAAGTAGCATTATTATAAATTTTTTCACCATTTTGGAGTCTCAAAACCCTAAATATCGGCAGTTTTGTCGCGCATCGTATACCTGCGAGTGCGATCGTTATATGCAAGACAGCTTACTACGTGAAACCTGTGTAGCGTGCGCGCGCGCCACCTTTATGTACAAATTACTACTGCGCGCGCATATGTGGTAACACGCGCCGCGTGCGCACTGCTTTCAAACACGATATGAATGATCTCACGCAAATTTTGTTTTTCAACTTGGCATCTCTGAGAGTATCATGTCGCAGACAATAGCCGATTTATTTTGCCTGATGATCTAAGTTATGGTTCATTTGGATATCTACCTGTTGTTGAATGCCGAGTTTTTTTGCCAGGATAGGTGAGAAAGCTTCCCATTGTACCAACACCCAAAATATCATCACCATGACGATGGTATTATAGTTAAAACCATGCCAGAAAGCTGAGAAACAGTAGCTGACGATCAGAGCTAAGTATCGACGGAGGCCACCATATTGAGATCCACCAAGCGGAATGTAGATGTTCCTAGTCAACAATGAAAGATAAATAAAGTAGAATCAAATTGACTGTTTCAAGTATCATTTCAATTTTTACTATGTCAGAAGGGTAAAGATAAACAAAATAAAAGCACCTCTTCTCACACTCGACCAATCAATCACTTTTTCATACCTTACGGATCAACTGGGGGAAATAAAGAGCTTTTTTTTTTTTGCCATTTTTTTCCTCATGTTTATAAGATAAGCTACATTGTAACTGCCATATGTGCACGCGTATAGTTTTAACGTAGTAATCCGTGCATTAGGGTAGCATGTGTGCATGCTACCTTATACATATTGCAATCGCAATTCTAGATATGCAATAAGACTGCTGATTTGTATAGTTTTCAGCCAGTTTGGGGCGGTTTAGGTGCTAAAGGTTTAATTTGGTACCAAAAACACACATCGTTTGAGAAGATTTCATTTCTAAATTATTTTCCCCATTTTGTACGTAGTCTGTACAATTAAAATATTCCTTTCAATTTAATTTGAGGTATTTATATTTTATAGGGTTTTATGCTATGAAGACAATAAAAAATTCTGAGAGAAAAAAAAACATAATAATAACACATATTTAGAAAATGAATGTTCATTGCATTCACTTACCTCAAAATGAATTGGTACTCTCCCCTGTCAAAATATCTGAATACCGAAATGAGACAACAATATTGTACCAGTAAGGATTTAATCATGGAAAGAATTATCTTCATTCAGGATTAAAAAAAAAAAAAAGACTTTTCAAATGACTGTGGTATCTCACTTCGCGGAGGCGGATTTGGGACTACTTTGACACGGTTTTGAAATTTGTTATGGAGACGTAGCAGAGAAGTCTCAAATCCTTTTATCTGTCGCGGAGACATCTCCATGACAAATTTCAAAACCATTTTAAAGTAGTCCCAAATCAGTCTCAAATCTGTCTCTGCAAAGTGAGATACCACCATGTGGGTGTACTGGGCTTTTAGTTGTTGAAAGCTCACCCCAGAATTGTACATTAGGCATTCCTCCTTGTTTATAAAATATTCACTTAAAAAGTCTACCTTTGTTGATTTCATGTAGATTATTAATAGTCATGTAACTTACACATTGTACATTTCACAGCTCTTTTCATTCCTGTTGTGAATTTTATACATGAATTTCCTGTGCAATATACAAGCTGTCAATCAAATCTTCACCTAGGAAAATTAGTGACCTAATTCACTCCAAGACCAGCAAAAGCTTTGATGTAATATTTTCTACAAGACTGTACTTACAATGAAATAACCTCCTTTGATTTGATATAAAAAACAGTTTGGGCATGATATAATTGTTGTCTGCTATACCACATATTTATAGAATCCTGCGTTCCTGATTTTTAATTTTTTTATTCAATATAACTTCATTATCCGACAGCCTGTATTCAATTGTCAATTAATTATTGCTACATTGTACTATAAACAAATTAGTCTAAACCTATCTTAAATCTCTGGTTTAATCTCAAATTTGAAATGAGCCCACAAAAAACAAATAATCATGGGCCCTGACTTTGGGAAATGTTTGAACCATGTATAAGTAGTGGTGTGTTACCCACTCACCTCCATGCATATGTAGCTGATACCATTGTCTGCATGCATGATGGTACGCTTGGTGTCAGAACCCCATCAAATATAGCCATAGCTCTCCCAAACCCATAGTACACTATGTACTGAATCTGAAATAAGATTAAACACCACTCTCCCAGAGCAACTGAAGAAGAAATCAAAGATTAAAATAATTTATCTTTTACTATTGAAAAATCACAAGAAAAAAAATTACAATATCTGAAAGCAATCAGAATATTCTTTTTTTAAAGGCCAAGCAATTCAGTCAATATAGGGAGCTCAAATAACAATCTTTACATTTGAGAGCCTTGCATTAATAATTTATAAGTTATGTGACTTTAATTCTTTTTTTTTTTCATGTTAAAGACCAGAGTAACTCATATTCTGTCGAGTGATGCCAAACTTATACTTGTGCTATAATGGTTGATTGAGCAATGAGACTTTAAAAAAAATCTGTGTAAAAATCTCCTTCTAGCTACCCATGGCTTCCTAGTCATTCATTCATTGTTTGAGATAAACCTTCCTGAGTCTATTCATAAGGAAAAATATTACTTGGACTATTTGCAAAATGCTTATTCATATGGTATAGTACATTTTGAAATATTGGTAATAATAAATAAATAAAGATACATAAATGAATAAATAAATACATGCGTTGTTCTGGCCCAAAACTTGGTACAAGGTCATTTTGAGACTGGAATTTTTAAAAGCCCAAGCACTAAATCATCCAATATTAATCCATATAAATTTGACATTATTGAACAGAGTACAAATTACTCTTTAGGGTGAAATAAAAAATCAACTTTGCATAAGTTACAAATTCTTAATACCAGGTTCTCAAAGTTGGTTTTACTTTTCTTTTCTGGGACACACTGTGTAGGGACATGGACAGATATTTATTGATTACTTTAGAGCTTATATTTTGATAGAAGGCTTAAGATATTTTTACTAAATACTAAAATAGTATTAAAAAAAAATAGAAATTATATTAATAAGATATTATATGCATCAAGCGCATCCATTTGAGTGGATATATACTTTGCACATCATGAAACTTCCTATAATTATAATATTATAATAGCTTTACTCACTTAAAGCAATTATAGGCATCGTCTTAAGATACTGAGGCAGGTAAAAGAAACTGGTGATGTAAAGGTAATGAAGGATAAACTCCAGGAGTATAGCAGCAAGGAGTGGGCGGAGCCATTGGACTACAACCCATCGGACTTCCTTTAAACTCGATGGGTAGTAAGGCCTTTTAATCTAGTAGAGTAAAATAGGATTGCATTCTTTTTTATTAACAATCCATTTGAATTCATCCTGTTGAAACCTCACACTGTAAAAAGGAACAGTTTATCACTTTTCAGCATAATACAAATAAATTTTATTGTGAAATGATAGCTCAATGGAGTCTTTGATTAATATGTAATGAATCTTACCAATACTCTGAAATACATTAAATCCTGGTGATCAAATAAAAGCATTAAAACAGTAGGATGGAACTTTGCTGGTAAAGCATTCAAGCACAATAGCTTTCACCTGATTATAATACACTTGTGAAGTCACTCAAGAAAACGTTAGAAAAACAGCAAAAGGATTAATCTTATTAATCATTGTAATGATGGACTGCCAATGATGATATCACACGTTATTTATTTTTTTTTTGTTAAGTCACATATTCTTAACATACATTGTTTGGCAAGACATATATTTGTAAATATACATGTATAATTGTCTATTTCTCATGGTAAAAAAAAAAAAAAAAGTACAATGTAGTAAAGATAGAAATTTCTTAAATTCAGTGTAATTTATCATGAAAGCTTGTCTCAAGTATAGGTGAGCACTTCTTTTTTCCAGAAAAAATGAAAGAAATTAAAAGACATCCCAACATCATCATTGCTTTTGTTCTCTAAAGCTATATACCTGAAGAAAGAACACCTCGGGTCGCATGAAAGGCCCATGTGTGCTTGTTGGGAGGTAGAACACATACAACAAGTAGTCCAAGATTGTCCAGGATTCCTCGGCATTCTTTCTGCTCTCATCCTTGACTTTCTCTTCCCTTGCCTTCTCCTTCTTCTTCACATATCCAACACCAAATGCAATCATACGCAGACAGCAGAAAGCCATGGCTATGATGAACTTGACTTTATATTCTCTGGTCCCAGGGATTTGAGAGATCTAGATGAAAGGGGTTTGAGAAATAAATCCTTCTTGTAAATGCTTGTTAGAGGCACTTGAAGTGTTTGTGTTTAGTGTTTATGATGTTAACCTGAAGTAGGAATGCTGCAAATCTTCTCTAGGTATGCTGAGCGATTCTTTAATATAAATTCATTATATATCTCTGGAAATGAACTTATTACAAAAAAAATGGATTGTGTAAGGGTATTTTCCACGTATGTACCTGTCATCTGATAGAGGGTAAGATTAAATAATAAAAAAGGGGAGAGTTACAGTTGTCCGCAAAATTGTTTATACCCCTGTCCTTTTTTGAGTTTTTTGAGTCGTGCTCCTAACTGAATGCGTTTCGCCAAACTTTCTGTTGATAAGTACGTGACTAATAATTGAACAATTATGAAAATTTGAAATTTTGAGAAATTTGGTATTCTAGCGGTATTTTGTTGACAGATTTACTTAAAACGACATGTTCATAATTAATCATACCCTATAGGGGTGCCAAATCTAATTTCTTATCTAATCGTCTCGATTATAATTATTTATTTAAATTTCCACATAAATTTTTTTTTGCGAATGTCCAGAACCATCATTCATGTCTTCCATGGGATTTGACCAATGCGTCCTCTGGAGAACGTCCAGGCTGTGTAAGGTTGCATGGTCTTTGGGCCATTTTGTGAGTCTTTAACTTCCCAGACCTATTTCTCAAGGGATTCTCGTCAGGTCGTCGAATTTTCCTCTCAAGATCATTCATTATGATTGTCCTTGAACTACTTCTTGACTAACATGGCCGTATGCTTCTGAACTTCGTCCTGTGGATATCTGTCTAATTCTGTCCCAGGTAACATTAACAAGCATACTTCTGCAAGTTTTCATCCAGGATCTTAATAAAAAATGTCCTCACCGGGATGCCTTCTATTCTTAACAGATTCCCAGTGCTACCCGCACTGATAATCCCCCATGGCAGTTCTATGTGAATGCCATGTTCTAAAATCAGGACACTGTTCTTTAGATTGAAGGATTCATCTTTTTTGGCCAAATTGAAGAAAGTCCATATCACTCGTAAATTCTAATTTTCTCTCTTCAACTTATATAATTATGGTCCATAAGTTAAAGTTCTGGTTTAAATGAGCTCATAAACTGTCCAGAGGCCTCCCGGTGGGTCTGACTGCAAAACTGGAGTCTGTATTGGGAAGTGTATGTATAGATATCCTCTATGCAGTATTTGCTCATTGGCACCTTCGTCTCTGGCTGGTCAATGGTTTCCATTCCGACTTTGGTTGTGATATGTGTGTTATTGTAGGCCTCTCAGTATACTTATTTGGCAATTCAAGGAAACATCTTGCACTTTCAGTCAAGCTCATGGAAGCTGTTTCCCAAGTGTCTTATATCTGGTGCTCATGAAAGAAGCACCTGAATGTTAAATCAGGGAGTAAAAAGTGTGGGTAGAGCGGTTATTCTATTTTAATAACATTCATATGAATGTTCCTAAGTGAAAAAATCAAAGTCCTGGCAAGAAACCAATAATAAATTGGTTGGAAAGCTGAAAATTTACAGGATGGCTCAAAGACCATGCAACCTGACTCAGCCTGGAGGTTTTGGACAGAGGACACATGGGCCAGACCCCACAGAAGCCATGAAGAAACACTATAGACTTTTGCAAAAAATGTTTCAGATGGATTTTTGAAGAAAATAATATGTATTTGTGGTCATTTGATAAGAAATTGGACTGGGTACCCCTAGGGTATGAATAATTATATACATGGTGTTTTTCGTAAATCTGTCAATAAAATACCACTGGAATACCAAATTGCTCAAAATATCAAATTTTCCTAATAGTCCAGAGCCCCGTAACACAAAGGTTTGCGATCAATTGCAAATTTGAAAGAAGCATTGTAATTGGTCACTGATCAGTCATTTGAACAAAAATTACATGCAACAATGATTGTGATTGGCTTTTGCAACTTTGCGATTGATTGCAAACCTTTGTGTTACGGCGCCCATACGTTGGAAACATACTGATCACCAACAAGTTTGACGAAACGCATTAATTTAAAAGCAAAATTCAAAAAACATAAAAAATATCAGGGGTATGAACAATTTTTCGGACAACTGTACATGTATGTAACCAAGGATTGGTATGGTGTCTGAGCTAAAAATCATGGAAACGTATGAAGTAATGGGGAGGGAGTCCCAAGGTAGGAAGAAGAAAGGACTACAGATGGTTCTGGTATCTGGACATGCTCTTGGGCAAAACACCTACATGTATAAGAGAAGGAGAGAAGGATTACTGTATGCCCCTTTATCCCTTTGTTATACATCTAAAGGTCACAGTCTGTGATGTACAACCCTACCCCTACTGGAATTATGAACGATACACCCATCACTGACTACTAGCATGAATCCTTCATGGCAATGAGTATGGATAAACAGGAGATAACAGACAGAACAGAAAGAACTTTGGACATTTTTTTTTTTAAACCAAGATTTTTAAACCAAGAGCACATCTTTAACCCTTCAAAAGAAGACATCAAGTATACTGTGGATGAGCACGAAGAGTTTGAAAATTAATGGTCAAAACTAAGTTGCCCCACATTCATTCATGAAATCTCCCAAGGATGCGTCATTCCTTGCTACAGACATCCAGTGTTGTTCCCATTACTTTGATTCGCTCAAATTGGTTTTGACCATTGAATTTGGAGTCAACTGAAAGAAGAAAAATTGAACATAAAAATGGTACATTTAATATTTCATTATTTGCTTGCATTTGTAGAGAAAAATGACTGGCCATTTGGGGTTCCACTTTAACTCGGACGCCCTGTACATACATCTTCATAAAGAAAAATTGAATTGAATTATCATCATTACCTGCCATCGAGAGAAGGGGCTCATTACAGCCATAGCCAATTGAGAGAGACCCACTATCCATATCAACCATATACGACCACCAATGACTGCAACTAGGTATGCTAGGATGGCATGACATAGTATTAGGCCAAAGACTTCTGGACTGACGATGATTGCAGTACCCAAAAGGGAGGACAAGATGAGAAAACCTCTCCTCAACTGCATAATAAAGACATAAAGTTTTAAAAAAAAGTTTGTTATTAAAGATCAAATAGACAATAAATTTCATGCAACTCATGCTTCAGATGCATTTGCTTCATTGTGAATTTCCTACAAATTAATTAATTCCAATTTGAACTCTTGATCTAACATTCTAAAATCGTACACAAGCAATACTCGAACCCCTACAACACTGACCACATTGAGTGTGGAGCAAATGTCACTAGAATAAAGGTTAGATTACTTTCTAGAGAGAATTTTCCTATTTATACATGTTTGTGTGTGGATATACAAATAGTAACACTGTACTGTAAAAGATTATAGGACTATAGACTATAGGGGATTGACTTGCAGTCACTATTATACTGAATAAAATTACATTGTTATTACGAGAACAAAATGTTTTAGTTTTCTCCGATAGATTCCCAAAATTCCAGTATAACTATCTAACCAATTCGAACCTATTTTGATGAATCTCTACAATAAATTATGGTAAAAACTTCCCGACCACCAACAACTTCTCAAAATCCCTGATGTTTCCCTGATTTCAGGCTGAATTTTCCACGACTGGAAAAAGTGAAACTAATTTTCCAGGTTTATCTGATTTCCATGTGGGAAGCCTGAAATAGACACTACCCTATGGTTGAAAGTCTTCATACAAGCTTGCATTATCTTTACACCTAGATTTGATAAGTAATCATCTATAATAAAGCTAATATGTCACACTGATATCTGGGGGGCATTTCATGAAAGGACTTGTAAGACGTTTTATCCGACAAATTTGCTCTCAGCCAATCAGATGCAAGCATTTCAGTAGCTTATAACAGTTTATCGGATAAAATGTCCGACAAGTCCTTTCATGAAACGCTCCCCACAACTTTTGGTCCAATTTTACATGTGAATCAATGGCCAACAGACGTTGTTATTTTGTGTAACTTACGTTTGGAAGGTATACAGAGATGATAAAACCACCAACCAGGTGACCTGCATAGACAGATAGACTTGTTGGGTGCAGGGTAAAAAATATCCAATGGCTCCATTCTGGTGGCTTTATATCCTACAAACCAAGAACATAAAATATGAAGAATTATATAATAATTATAAATCTGGGTTAATACAAAATAATCTTCAAATCTTAATGTAGAGTACAGGTTTGGTAAATCTAATACTATAACTTTCAAAGTTTAGATTTATTGTGAGATAGAATAAAAGGTTATATGATAAAACATAAAGAACATGTCTAAAGTTAAAGGGGAAGTTCACCCTGGAATTTTATGGGTTTTTAAAAAAGTAGTAAAATAAAAGAAAAATAGGAATGAAAGTTTGAAGAAAATCGACCAAAAATAGTGAAGTTATGAATATTTAAAATGTTGATTTTGTGACGTCACGTGCGAGCAGCTCTCCCATGTGTTGTGTACGTAAATTCTATAAATTTGCCTTTTTTCATGGTTCTTGATAAAGGAATGGGTCAATTTGCAGGAGGCATCTATATCAACATATGTTTGATGATGCATCGACCGCACAGGTGAAATAATTAATTTTCTTCTGAAAAAATGACACTTTATGGAATTTACACTACATAACACATAGGAGAACTGCTCGCATGTGACGTCACAAAATCAAAACTTAATTCATAACTTTGTTATTTTTTGATCAATTTTCTCCAAACCTTAACTTATATTTTTATTTTATTTTTCTGCATTTTTTAAAACCAACTTAAACCCAGGGTGAACCTTTCCTTTAAAAGTCAGGATCCCAGCTGAACGAGCTATATTTTCTTTTTGATATCAAATAATTTTACAGTCATGGAGAGAGAGGAAAATTTCAGGAAAATGTCTTTGTATATAACTTTCTGACATACATTACTTAAATATGGCCGTGTGTTATGAACTCGCCAACCAAATAGGGTGGTGCTGTTACACTTTTTGCTAAATTTCAACATTAATTTGTCAATATTTTCAAAAGTAAGAAAGTTTATGTAACAATTTTGATCTCATTTTGAAGCTATGTTACTGTGCTAGCTCCCTGTGAAGTTTCATTGTTCTAGGTAACATTCTGGTGTAGTTACAATGGTTTAAGTTTGGGGGAGTAGGGGTGTTGCCGGAAGCGGAGACGCCGGAAGAGGAAACGCTTTAAAACTGCTTTATACCATCATACCACTTAAACCATATGTTTGATGGTGCAACAGTACTTGACAAGACCACCCCCTCATGAATTTGAAAAAAAAAACACTATTTTTTCAGGGCTAAATTTCATATCATTATATTGTTCTTTCTAAAATTGTAAACCATAATGAATTATACCTTGTTTGAAAGGTCTGAATATTATCAACCAGAATGTAATGATATTAATCATATTGCCATGCGTTTTGAATTGGGCCCTTAAAAAGGTGGAATTGTGACATCTGCTCCTCAAATTTGATTTTGTTTATTGATTTACTTAAAAACTATACAAGCTATATAGCTGAATTTGCTCTTAAATTAAAGTTCTCATGTAGGGCAACAAAATACATGTTTTTAAAAATGTCAAAATTTCATCATTGTCTGTTAATTAACTGTTAATTAACGAGAGTCAAGGGTTGAAGGAGGAGCCGGCGCAGGAGGAGCCGGCGCAGCAAATTTGGCAAATGTGTTTTAATGAGTTAAATCAAGTGCACAGAAGGATATTTTTGGATTGAAATTCATAATAAACCCTGCTGAAATAATCAATGTAGCTTGATTTTGATAGTTTATATGTTAGTTGAGGAATTTTAATTACATTAATTACAGTAATTGGTCATGCTTTTTGAGTTCGGTAGGCCTGCAAAAAGTTGTAATTTTGACATCTGCTCCTCAAAAGTAATGTTGTTTAGACAAAACTCAACGCATATATACAAGGTACATGTATAAAGCTGAATTTGGACTTAAATCACAGCTATCATGTAGGGCAAATAAATTCATGCGTTCAATCATGTTAGATATTTATGTTCTCTTCATTTATTAACTAACGAAGATAAGGGAGGAGTCGGCGCAGAAAATTTAGCTTATGCGGTGGTGCATGAGTTAAATCAAGTTCACAGAAGGGTACATGTATATATTTGATTGGAATACTTAAAACCAGGTGAAATACTTTAGCTTGTTTACAATCCATAATTTAAGTAATTATAACAGATTTAGCGTTGTACACTGTAGTGAATTGTGACTGTACTATTACAGCCAAAGGGCTCTTATATGCGAGATTATGGTTAATAATGTTTATCAGAACAAAGGGACTTTCACATGTCAGTACTACTTTGCTACTTCTATCTGCCTTAGCAACTTATAGGATCCTTCATTACATATCTAGTACCTTAAACAGGGAGTTACAGTACTTAGAACACGGCAACAAGATACATTTTCTTAAAGAATTGAAATTTTCGAAGTCATCATTCCAGCCTGGAGCAAAATGCGGTAAACTCTCCCAGGGTATAGAAAGTTATACATATTTGGAAAGCTCTAAAAGTGACGAGTTCAAACCTGCAGTAAATAATGTTGTAGGGTAAACAGTATTTTTTTTGCAATTTTTTTCCAAAGACATCGTTTTTCACAAATTTTTTCAGGTTCTAAGATTCATAACCTTTCAAGGGCGCCACCTATGTTAATTTTAAGCGCATTTTTGAACTCCTCAGACATTCAGCTTCCAGAAAATGTATACTTTTGTGGGGTTAATATAAAATTTGAAGAGGTTACAGCCACTTCATGGAAATGCGCACGATTAGTACCAAGTTTGAGTGTGTCACACAACATGGGCCCAACTTAAAACGCATGGCCATATTTGGGTGATTATAGATGACTTGATGATAAAAACAATGAAAATTTTTAAAAAATTTAAATTTCTTGAAATTTTTTTCATAACTTTTTTACCTTACACCTGGTATAATTTTTCAAGCAGATTTAGATTCCTTGAGGAATTTCCTTTCAGAAAATGTATAGTTTCGATATTATAGGGGGTATACTTTTCGAGATACAGGTCCTTGAAGAGAAAAAAGAGCCGTTTGTAGTCAAATTGGCATGTAACGCAAAAGGCGGCGAACTTATAACACATGGCCATATATGATATAATTGTTTGGAATGCCTATATAGGGAAATGATATCACTGCCACTAGAGAGTGTCATAACTGCTCTTACATCAAATAAAATATTTCAGAAAGATTCAAACACATGTAGCAAATTGGCGTAATGGTCACATTGCTCTTGTTAGAGTTGGTGTTTCATAAGAGACCAATACCATATTGTTAAATCTTACCAAAACTATAACCCGGCTCTAAATTCAAATCTGTGCTGATTTTATATTTAAAAATGGATTCATGAGGAATTCCAGAAATGAAAATTTAATATTGTATTCAGAGTGATTAAAATAATGAGAGTAGGAATGAGCTTGTTTGAGAACAAGGAAGTCACAAGGAAGGAAGGACAAGTGTGTACTGCAAACTGACTAGATCACATGACTTGTCCTTTTTACATACTTGGCATATTAAAGCTAAATAAAGAATAGAAATTGAATTTCAAAATTTATCAACAAAACATATTATTTTTGTTTGCATGCCAGGTAATCTCATATATGGATGAACTAGTTCCTGTTTTTTTTTTAGGGTGTTTCCTGTAAGGCGAATAGGGAAGGAAACAGCTATGATAATCAGCGTAACTGATATGAAAGTGGTTTATGGTTATCTTTCATTAAAAAAATTGAGCAAATATTATGTTCTCCAGTTTTTGGAACTAAAACAAAATTTGTGTGCCACCTGGATCAAGAGATGCCAAATTTCATCCCTTAAAAAAAAGGAAATATTAGACAAAATGGACATTAGAACAAATTGGAATAAGACAAAATGGTGAATGGGTGAAGTGGCAATTAGACCAAAAGTAAATTAGACAAACTGATGTAGACGAAATGGAATCAGACCATGTGGGATGAGACCTAGGGAGCATTTCATCAAAGGACTTGTCGGACGTTTTATCCGACAAACTGTTATAAGCTACTGAAATGCTTGCATCTGATTGGCTGAGAGCAAATTTGTCGGATAAAACGTCCGACAAGTCCTTTGATGAAATGCTCCCCAGATTGGCATCGGTCAAAGTGGGTTTAGACCAAATGGTAATATACCAATATACTCACTTGATATCTTCTACCTAAGATCTCCCAACCAGGTTGCAGCAAGCCACGCCCATTGATTGTTTTCTTCTGAAAATCTGTGAAAGACACATATAGTTCATTCTTAGAACCAGGGCATTTACATTTAAATAAAAAGACATAAGCTTTAAAAAATACAATGATAAGATCAGATGGTAGGTTTTAAACTTTACCCCTACATCTTTATACTTAAGCCTGTCTCTTACCTAGGCTACAACCCAAACATATGATAAGTCCAAATCCTAATTCTTAGCCTGGTAAAATATGTTGGATCACTAAATAAGCAAACTGTAGCTGAATTTAATAGCAAATGGTAAAATGTTGTCAATGTATGTATAACCTTAGCTAATTATTTAAAGGAGGGTTCCAGGATGAAATTCAGATGGTGTGAAATGTACAGTAAAATATATCAAGTACAATACTTAAATTTCATCAAAATCAAATGAAAAATAATTAATTCATGATTTTTTATTTTCTTTGATTTCTTAATTTTTTCAATAAAACAGTTCTGTGTGTAGTCTCATGCACATTCAATGAGTAAAACGATGATGTCATTGATCCACTTTTTCTTTTTTCTAATACGATATGAAATAACAATTATTCCAATTTTCTTCTCTAAGAATAAAAAATAAACGGATAACTCCTTATGGAAGGTTTGAGATCATCATTGCAGTAACTTATCTAAATCCCTCCTTTAACTTACATAGAATTATATTTTACTTAATGTAATGTATGTTGTCCTTAAGATATTGCTTCCATTAATACATTGATCGTATCATGCATTATGTTATTCAAAATTATCAGGTCATAACATCAAACTCATTTTACCTTGCGATTCCTTATACAGTTTGTATGTTGCATAGCCGTAAACAGCTACAACAACCAATGTATACAGCAGAAGTTCCCATATCGGTAGAAGAGGGCTTGATCTTGACCTTTGACATGGTGGAACCTTCTTTTCCGCTCTGGGATCCTCTTCTTGTTGAACTGTAGGTCCTTCTGTCGTTCTTATCCTTCTTGTGATGCTTGAGGAAGATGAACTAGTTTGGGCCATTATCCTTGGTCTGAAATGCAATTTGTACAAATATTAGCTAACATAATTCATGTTTAAGAGTTTTAGAAATCCCCAAAACATATTGGGGGGGGGGGTCCTCTAGAACCCCCCCCCCCAGGTGAAGGGTGGGGAGAGGAGGATCAAGTTATTTTTCCCCCAGTTGGAGGTAGGTGGTAATGGCAGGATGATGACTTATTTCTTTAAATCTACTTGGAGAAGATAATATCATTTTTTAAAGCTGGTTGTGTATACTATCTATCACGAATCTTCAAACACCATGTCTTTATTCTATTTTTTTCTCACTGAATCTCCTGAGTAAATGGATCTATGAAAAGGTAGTATGGATAAAACACCTTCATCAAATATAGCAGATGACTTGAAAATCATATAAGTGTGCATAAGTACTAAACTGGCCCAGCAAAAGAAAAGTACCCACTTCTTCAAAGGCTGCACACAAAAATCACCCCATAGAAATAAACAATTTGTACACAGTATGGCAATAATCCATTACTAATCACATACCCAACGGAAGTGATTATCTTTATTACCAAAGAAATAAATGGCAATATAACAGCATCTTGGTTCACTGAATCAAAAGTCACAAAGTAACAGAAATGAGCCGTCATTGTTTTACAACAAAAGTCAATGTCAAAAGGATGAATAAACCAGACACAACCAACAATATTCAATAATGTGTATGTCCTCCTCTGTATGCTGGACACATTCCAGGCATCTCTGACCCGCATGCTTTGGACAAGTTGTCTGGGCGTAGTCCTGGAGTTCTGGTCCATTCTCCTGTGGGATGAACTTGGCAGACGGGTGAGAATCAGGAAAGCCTCCTAGCCAATCGCAAACATTGATCCCAAGCTCTGCAGGAGGAAGGACAGAACTTCCCCCAGGAACTAACGCAGACAACTTGTCCAAAGCAATGCGTCAGAGATGCCTGGTAATGTTGTCCAGGCGAACGAGGAGGACATACACATGTATTGAACATTGTTGTTTGTTGTCTGGTTTATTTCATCCCTTGACATGACTTTTGTGTAAAACATGGGAGGGACGGCTCATTCTGTTACATTTGTGACTTTGATTCAGTGCCCAAGAATGCGTATTATGCCCATTTATTCTTGTAATAAAGATATCACTTCCCTGTTGGGTATGTGGATTAGTAATGGATATTGCACCAATACCCTGTGTACAAAATTGTTTATTTCTATGGGGTGAATTTTTGTGTGCAGCCTTTGAAAGAAGTGGGTACTTTCTTTTGCTGGCCAGTTTATTAAAAAAAGGCCAAGGTTCCTGCAAATTGGCTATTTTTTCTTTTTTAATATATATAACTACTTTAAAGATATGAATGGGGAGGCAAATTTCGGAATAAATATTCTTGTTTATAGCTCTGTAACCTAGATTAGCTAAATCTATGAAATGATCATCTAGAAGGATATTTTAAGGAAAACAATATAAACGTCAGTATAGGGCACCAGATCAGCTCTAATAGCCAAATTAACATTTTCATAAAGATTAAAAGTCACTTTGTTTTATACATTATAGAAGGAGTGTTTCAAGAGAGACCATCAACAGATATTATTAAATCTTACCAAAACTATTACCCAGCTTTAAAAATGAATTGTGTTGCAATTCTATGTCAATGTGTGCCCTTTTCAGTTCCAGCTCATGTCCAAACTATTTAACAGTCAATTTTACTTCTTTAATCTCGGTATATAAAAACTTGCAATAGAGGTAGCCTCCAAGGTCTCTTTTTAGTGATAAAATCTACCATTATATTACAACTACAGAATATGGTAGGACCCTTATAAAAAAAAAAGCTCTCTCAGTCACAAATCATACTTTAAAATAATCTTGAACATCACAACTCTCACACACATTAATTTAAAACTTATGGGGAAAAAACAAAAATAATAAGCTAAAAGACATGACTAGGTATTGGCAAGCAGTTAGATTTTTTTTAAAGAGTCATTGTCTGAATTTATTATTGATTTAGAGTATCACATGAAGTGGAAAGCTTGTGACAGGCCATTAAATATTTATTCTAATCATTTTTCTATGTATGTATGTACAGTACAGATGTGTACATTGCATACAATGCAATGCAGACCAAAGCTCAAACCAAGCCTTGAAATTTGTGGCACAAGCCACTCACAGGTTGATGTCAATAATTTAGTATTGACCTCATAGTGAAAGTGGGAATACGGGTGGCAGGTTTTGCATCTTGGTCCATAAGCGGGATTGCGCAATTCACGATTGTGAGGGTGCCTACATGATCCCACAGTTCTCCCGGACGGGAGGAATTCAACTAAAGAAGAAGAAGAAGAAGAAGAAGGTATTAATCATAACAAGTTCAAAAACATTCAAAATATTTTTGCAGATTATTTGCATCTTCTTCTTTAGACTTTAATGAAGAATTCTTATTCCACTTAAACCTCAATTCCGGAAATAAGTCTGCAACAGTCAAAGCTCAAGGGTATGGTGTTTATTTTTTTTTTGCCCCTCATAAATTAAAAAAAAAATCAAGCTTTTTTTTTTGTGTGGGGGGGGGCGAGGGGGATTTATGATCGGCAAAAAAAAAAAAAACAAATTTCGGCCTTTTTGCCCATCATAAAGGTCATCAAGTATTGGCCATAGGGGTAAGGTACAATTGGTTAATTTTGGCCGGTCGCCCATTTTTTCCCTTTTTTTTCTCTCTCTCTCTTTCTTTTGTGTTTGTTTGTTTTTTTTGGAGGGGGGGGGTGGTTTGTGGAGGTAGATGTTCGTTGTTTTTTTTGCCCATCATAAATCATAAATCGGGCCGATTGCCTTTTTTTTTGGGGTAAAGGGGGGGGGGGTAGTGCTGGCTGAGCACCCTGGATACGTGCCTGAGATCCATCAACGTTCTGCAAAGTTTTTTTTCACCCAATGAATCGTATCGGGGGAAAAAATGTAACAGGAAGAGAGAGAGCGGGGGGGGGGGAGAAGAAAGCAGAGAAAAAGGATTAATGAGAGGAGAAAAAGTTGAACTGCCTGAGGGGGGGGGGGGGGGCAAATACTTTGCAGACCAATTTATCAAACAAATCTCGTTTTGAAACAAATAAATTTCCCTGATCCAACGAGTAAAGATCTATCTCATTACTTGAGTGATAAACTTAAGACGCCTATAAACGAGACTAATGCTCTCGAGAGAAAAATTCTCTTTCGGAATTTTCCTATACCCCATCGACCGGTGGAAGTATGTACATACAATTTACGTAGGGACCCTAAAACGCCTTTCGTGGCTGGTTTTAAGCCATGTAGAAACTCAATGGGATAACTTTTTAAGCTATCGCGACATCGTTAGCTTTTTCTACGATATTTACATCTTTAGAACATCTTTTGAACAGAATTATCATGCTCAAAAGGAAAAATATACTTTTAGGAATAATTTTATACAAATGTTTATATATTTAAGAAACTAGAAATGTAAAAACGAAAGACTTACTTTCTGCCAATGTGTTTACGCCGATTTCACCCGATTTCACTCTCATCTGCGATTCGACATATGCTAATTCGAAGAGAGGTCAATATGTGACTGAAATAAATATTGACCAATCACAGATCGTTCGAGGGGTCTTTCTAATGAATATGTAGTTATCCGAGTAAACATCGCGAGCTAGTGCATGCAGACTATTGCAGATGACATCAGCGGCAGACGACAGTGCGCATGCGAAGAAAAAAATGTCATGAATATTCAAAGAAAAATGGCGACCTCCATGTAAACACTTATGAAAACTACGAAGAAGACGTCTTTGATTAAGTTTGGTCAAATTAGTTGTCTTTAAAACAAGAATCTGTAAGTAAAAAATGATATTTTTTTTTTTTAAATGCAATATCCATGTATTAATAAAAATTCTTATAAATTTTGGGATATCGTGGGGGAAAAAGGGGTAAAAATGCTAAATTATTGTGGACTGTTCGGATTCTTAATGCAAGATGCCTGTTCCCTATGTTAAGTGTGTGTACGATTTTCAGTCGCTTATTTTGTATTGAGCATTCAGTGTTTAACTAAACCGCCCCCGTCGCAAAGCGACGGGAACTGACGAGTCAGTAGACGTTTCTAGCGAAGTATAGAGAAAAACTTTATGTGATCACAAATTTCGTGGTCAAGATAATATTATTCCAATTCATACTCACATTGAATCGAGACTGTGAAGGTCCTTCCTCGAATTGGTGACATCTGCAAATATTTCACTTAAGGTAATAAACTAATAATGAAGAAAAATACAGGGAAACAGAGACATCCACCACGTAATTTCTAATTTCAGTTGCAAGGTCAGGTCATCCGGAAGTGGCGAGCGCGAAGTGCGTTTAGGACATTGCGCACACACGGACGAAAGTCAACTTCAACTTCACATCTCTGTGCGTGCGCTGTTCAATTAATTCTTCGCACAGAATTATGGGACGGAGGTCATGAATCAAATGACGTCATTAAAAGATGGCAGCGATGGCACCAACAATTTTAGAAGAAACAAGGCCAACTGAAAATTAATTTTGGTAAGTCAAAAAGCTCTAATATAATGTAATTTTACAACATCCGTATCGTGAAATATTATAGATGCCTATTAAATATATTTTAACATTAGATTCATTATATTGACCAGTATAATTACCAGATCGCTCATCATCGCTGATAGTTTCGCTGTAAATGGGGGTGGTGGAAGTACAGCCCCGTCGCCTTCGGCAACGGGGCTGTGTATAGTTAGTGTTTAACCAATGCAATCCCAAAATAGCAACTGAATCCTTCGGTCTAGGCCTAGGCCTAGATTCTAGGCATATTATACTATAGGTCTTTAGGCCTATATCACTTACACTTTATTATGCATGGTCAATTCATAATTGACCTTGCACTGGGAAGTACCATACTGCAGCAGTTTTCTTCCAATGGAAAGTCAATGCAGAAAAGTGTCTTGAGCAGCTCCAGCCAAGTCAAGGTGGCATATCCAAAAAAGGGTCTAAAAATTCTACTAAACAAAATTTAAAATATCTAATGGAAGAATTAAATTGCAGTGAGACTATAGATCATCTTAAAGGGGAATCCAACTCAAGGAGAGAATCGACCTTACAGGAAAGAGGAAAATGAGAGGAGCAATCTAAAAAAAGTTTCATCAAAATCGATTATAAAATAAGAGAGTTATGGAAGTTTGAAAAGTCTTGTTGTACCTTTTATGGATATCCTCAAATTGGCAACTATGGCTTCAAAATGGCTGATTTTATGGACAACTCTCCATTTGTTTTGTACACAAATTTTCAGATTCTCCCCATTTTCTTTCAAAATACGTCTTCTTTACTTCTGAGCTCAAAATATGTCATGGGAAAATATATTTCACACAACATATGTTGATCTCAGAAGGAGGTAAGATATATTTCGAAAGAAAATGGGGAAAATCTGAAAATTTGTGTACAAAATGAATGGAGAGTTGTCCATAAGGTCGGCCATTTTGAAGCCGATGATGCCAATTAGAGGATTCCCATAGAAGGAACAACTAGACTTTTCAAACTTCCATAACTCTCTTATTTTATAACCGATTTTGATGAAACTTTTTTTTAGATTGCTCCTCTCATTTTCCTCTTTCCTGTAAGGTTGATTCTCTCTTCGGGTTGGATTCCCCTTTAATTTATTTTGAGGTAGGTTTAAAGCTGGATTTGCTAATTATTATTGAGAAGTTTCCTCAGCAACCAAGAGGGCGACAGACAGCCATTTTTCAGTACTGACTGATGTTGGTTTGCAGCTGTATGTGGGCCTATAACTCGGATAACTCGGCCCACTGGCTAACTCGGCCTCGCCGGAAATTCTGGGCCGAGTTAGCCAGCGGTATTGAATCGATCGTAAATACTTATTTGTGTTGAGCATGGGTATATTTCACAGTTTTTATCATTAATTTTGTATGGAAAGTTGAGACATATGAACTAGCAAGCTGCTAGCAAACATTTTTGGGAGTAAAACAGCCCCAAAACTCGAGTTTTTAAGTCTTACGTAAATACGCACGCAATTCTGCCCGTGTTTTTACCGTCTCGTCCCGTGCGGGCTGGCGGCAGTGAACGTCAGGGAGACGCCTATCTGTTTAACTTCGTGCGTGCGGGCGTGCGACAGACCTAAATTTAAAATCTCACTTTTTGGGCGGTTTTACTTCAAAAAATGTTCGCTAGCAGCTTGCTAGTAAATATATCACATCATTCCATATCAAATTAGAAAATAAAAACTGTGAAATATACCCGTGCTCAACTGTCAACATAAATAAGTATTTACGTCTTACGATCGATTCAACACCTCCTGGCTAACTCGGCCCAGAATTTCCGGCGAGGCCGGGCTAGCCAGTGGGCCGAGTTAGCCAGGATCCAGATATAGACCCCCTCTATAAGACTAAGTCTATATCTAAAATTTTAATATAGGACACATTTTGAATAGTATAAACGTCTGATGATTTAAAAAACAAGGCAGAAAAATCATGCTTTTCAGGAGTGAGCATCCGAAGTGTACACTTCTATAGCTACTCGGCGGTGCAAGGTCAATAATAATTGACCATGCAATAAGTGTAAGTTTAACGTTAGATCTACTAACTACATCCCATATACAGCTGCAAACCAACATTAGTCAGTACTGTAAAATGGCTGTCTGTCGCCCTCTTGGTTGATGAGGAAACTTCTCAATAAAGACAATATTTTAGCGAAACCAGCTTTAAACCCACTTACACTTATGCATGGTCAATCATAATTGGTGCTCAAGACACTTTTCTGCATTGACTTTCCATTGGAAGAAAACTGCTGCAATAAGGTACTTCCCAGTGCAAGGTCAATTACGAATTGACCATGCCAAGTGTAAAAAACTAAGTGACTAACGTTAGGCCCTACAAACTACATCCAGGCGTAATCGCGCAATCCAACTCACACAAATGACAACACACGGGACCGTTCAAAGGCTAGCATCGGAACAAAATAAATATTCGGATACGAGTGTAATCATTATTCTTTATTTTAATGACTAGTTGCTACCTAAATTATATCTTTTGGTAATTTATGTAACCCAATGTATGAAAAATTTATTTGAAAAGTTAGATACTTACAATGAATAACGGTCTCGTAAGAAGATTAAGGCGCTGATGAAAGCAGTCGACGACGCTTTTCTCAAGTGCATTAATTTAAGAAAAGGAAATATTATACGGATAATACGATGTTGATATTTTTTGAAGGACAAAAAAAAGATGCATTTTTCTTGGTAAAATCTACTTAAAACTTTAAAATATTATTTTTAAGAGATTGGAGTATTATTTATTTTATAAATATTGTAAGCTGCTTAAATTAAAATAAATTATCATGAACGAGCCGTGGTCAGCACAAAAAATTTCTTCTCCGTAAACAGGGAAGCCACTGCCCCGAAATTTACGGTACCTGTGTACCATTGAATCCGGAAGTAGCCATCTCTGCGCTGCGCGGCCAAACCGCCGCGCCGCTAATATCTAGCTACGTACGTAAAGACAGTACCCGGGCAGAAGCCGATGAATGTTGGCCTTATTTTCGAAGTGAACCAAGACTTTGTCGTACGTATTTTTCAATATTCTTTATTTTATGATGTCTGTCAAAATATATATTGTGTTAATTAGATACAGTAGATCTAGGCCTACTTCATTATTATCTGAAAATAATATTTAAATCAAGAATAGACTTGGTCTTTTGAACGGAGAAACTTTTTTTCTTCTTCGCCTAGCGCTCTAACGTTAGCTGCCTTGCCCAAACCAAGGCAAGGTGCCGTCTCTCTAGATGTCAAAGCGTGTGTAAGTGTTTCTGTGAGTGTGAGCGGAGCTGAAGAATGGCTATCATCAATATCAATGATGATGATTGTGTGAGATTTGGTAGATTTCTAACTTTACAGCTCACGTAGACATTTTTACTCCATAATTTATGCACGACGCTCGAATGATCACGTTAGCATATGAAATACACTAGATTCTAGTCACTACCAATTGACATTGCGCCTTCCAATGAACAATAGGCCCTAGTCACGATAAAATTTAGATTCTTCATTTATTTTTTTGGTAAGTCCTCATTTCTTTATACGTTTTCAACTGTCGGGCGAAGTCTGACCGTGGATTCGTTGAAGTTCCTTTTTATATTTCTCTTCTTTATTCTAAAAAGAATTGAAAGAGTGGCTTTGCCGTACACGTTTTGTGAAGTCGAGTCTTGCAGTTTTTCTTGCGAAATGGGTCCACTTTGGATATGATTGACAGCGCGCACGACTAAAGCTTTATCGGGAACAGCTGAATCGCGTTGTTCAGTTACGGTCAACGCACTTCAGTCATCGCAACCAGGAGGCGGACCTCCACGTGATAGCTAATCAGAGTGCCCAACAATCAAAATGCATTGTCCTCTGGCTCTGTACGAACGAACTTGTAGGCATTTCGATGTGCAGCTTACTTAGTGGTTCTTGAGGAGAAACTAGTAGTTCCAAGCCCAGGCCCAAGGTCATTTCGGTTCTCAAGGCTCCATTCAAATCGATGATTTAAAACTTTCAACTATCGCAATCAAATGTGCACAATGCAAAAATAATGCATAGATCTAGATCTAGATCTACACATATTTTTCAATGCCTTTGGCCATTTGCATATAGATCTATTTTTGTTTACAATAACAAAATTCAAAAAATATTTTTAAAACCTACACACAATGTACCTTCAAACTGTCTTTCATATTTCTTAGGCCTCCTGTGGCAAAAAACGTGAAGATTTTGGTGATCGAGATCCTCGAGCTCCGTTTTTTTTTTAAAGCTTGAACTTGAGATTAATAATTTGAGGATTGAATGAGGTGCAGTAAATCCCTTTTAGATCAAATTTTATGATGTACTGTGACAGAAACCCTGCACAATGTGTCTGCAACATTGCACAAATTACTTTACAGCTCTAAGTTTTGTGATAGATGGATGCAATAAATATTTTTTTTATTTTTAAGTGCTGTAATGTAGAGTACATTACAACACTTGAAATGTGAAATAATAAAAAATAAAACCAATTTAGTTTAAGAATTTGTGAGTTATTTACAAAAATGAAAAAGAGATAAAAATTGGTCAAAAATGATTGCTTAATGCCCTGTTTGATCTTACATGGTCAATCCATAAAATGTTTCTCTTATTAAAATCTTGTTTACCCTAACAATACGAGACTGAATAAGCTTTGTCATTGAATTTGTAGTGCATTGATAAGAGTTTGAATAACTTCCCCAATCGTTGATAATGATAAACATGATATGAGTTAATCAAGCACACACATTTATCAACAAACTGTTTTCATGAGTCCAGTCATTTACTAAATTGCATCCATGTTATGGGTATTATCTATGCCTCAATCCCATGTCACTTTGGGGCCCACACAGTGTGCAATAACAGCTTATACAAAAATTGCCAAAACAAATGATTCTACACGCCATATGTACAGGCCCTGCAAGGGACGATAAACAATAACATGATCCAAGCTGAATTTTAAAGTTGATGGTTGAATCAGAGAGGAGTATATTATTCTTGTTTTCTCATTGAGAACTTTAGAAATAAACTTAAAACGATAATAAATGGACATACAAATAGTGAAAGAAAAACTGCTAAAGTTAAATGAATGGAAAAACAGTATTGAGTAGGATCCATATAAGTGGGGTAGATAGACTTTCTTGATAGTTTATAAAATTCTTTATCGACTTATGTAGTAAATTGTTATCCATGAATGTTATTTTCTCTTGAACATTTTTATACAAAGTACCCAGTCTCCCTCTTGGTTGTAACGCAGATTAATTCCTCAAACAATTTTTTTAACTGTTGAAAGTACATACATACGTAAATTTAATTATTTGTGTCAAAATAGAAGGGGTGATACTAAAAATTGTTGAATAAGTAAGAGTTTTATAAGGCAATTTCTTGAACAGATCTCATCCATGTCTTAGGCAAGAAAATCTGGCAATCTTAAGTGCTCTGAAGTCCAGGAAATAGGAAATTCCTGTTTGTAACCAGTAAATTCCTGTGCCATAACATTCTCCCAATCCCTTTCCTGTCTACATTAGTTATGATTGCATTGCTGTGAACGATGATTTAGTTACGTTAAATACCTTATCGACATTTTGGGGATTGAACAAGATCCTTATTTTCTCTTTTCCATGAAATATATAATTTATGGGAAGTGTGTTCATATGAGGGGAAAAAGGTGATCTCTCTCTATCTCTCTCTTTGGAAAGAGTTTATTGTATTGAACAATGATTGAATCTATTCTTCAGTGTTCGGACATTACCACACATTTATATTTGTAATCACTGACAAGCCATCATCATCAAGAAATTATGTTAGAATTCAATTTTTCATAGAATACAAAGATTATCTCTGTGCTCATTTTGGACGAGAATAACGACTGCTCTCTTGTCTGCAAGTTGTTCTACATGTACATTTAATAAAATCATGAACAACTGTGTAAGACATTTTGCACCCAAAGAGTAAATTTAGTCTTATAACAAGGTATGTGCACACATTCTGTTTAAAACATACATTGTACCTAGTGCATGTATTGTACCTGTCATATTATATGTTGCCGATTATGATACTACATGTACATGTGTACTGAACTGTAGGGTACAGCCCACAAGACCGACACCCACGAGACCGACGGCCTACGAGACCGACGACCCAGGAGTCCGACAGTAAAGTAAATAGGCCAACGAGATCGACTATAAACAATTTAGGCCCACGAGACCGACAGCCCACTAGAACGACACTAGATCAAACAGGCCCACGAGACCGACACTACAATATTGTGGTGTCGGTCTCGTGGGCCTGTTTGTTCTAGCGTCGGTCTTATGGGTCTTTATTTGCTAGCGTCGGTCTAATAGGCCTTTTTTGTCTAGTGTCGGACTAATGGGCCGTCGGTCTCGTGGGTGTCGGTCTTGTGGGATGACCACGAACTGTACCAGTGTGAAAAATGCTAAAAGACAAAAATCAGAACTGTTCGTTGTGGTTCAACTTGCTTCACTTTACAACTCTAGCCCAGGTACCTGTTAATTAGCTGCATGTGCATTCATGTGAAGACAAATTCTTTACACACTCACAGGTAGGTACAAAAAAGGGACAAAAGAACTAAATACAGCTAGTTTTATAGTGTTTACCATTACCATTGAATTCTATAGATCAAGTTTTTTGATGTTACGCTGCTGAGGATAAATTGCTTTTGACAGACTAGGTATGGGGTCATGATTTTTGAGCAGTGGCAGTGGTCTGTTGTGTTAAGTTTAGTTTATCTTCAGGCTATGTTGAGTGTCTTTTTTCATAGATAAAGATAAAAAGCTAGAAGTCTGGAATGTCAAGTTTGGATTTGTGAACAAGTATGCATTTGCATTGTACATGCCATTGATATGCTCATTCAATGCCATTTAATACTAATAGAGGGAAGTTGTTGTGCTAAATTTGATCAATTTCAGGGGAAATTGTCCATGGCTTAACTTCAGAGTTTTTCCCTCTGTATTTTTCTTGTAAAAGCATATTAATAATTAGTTTCTGAGATATACCTCTAGAAAACAAAAGAGATTCTCTCAGTACCAATATCTTGTGGCATGCATAAGTTCATTCTTGACTTCCCTGAATTTGCCTGAAAAAGCAAAAATAGAATTCTAGGTAGAATATTCCGGTGAACTACATGTAATTGTATTATCACTGATGGTGGACAAAACGAAAATCGTTTTTGTTCAGTCACTCATACAATGCCCTGTAACTGGTGTGAACATTTGGTTAACAATAACACCAATGAGGGATTTGTAATCAATTAATTACATAATAGTGAATGCACAAACATTTAAATACATTGTAAACTTAGAGTACATGCATGTATAAACAACATTATAAGCAGGAGATCATGCATGAAGAGTAGTCTACATTTACATATATTGAAATATGATGTGTCTGTTTGTGTAGAGTGTCGCCTTATTGTGTCTCTGGGTGTCGTTTCACGAAACCATGGACAAGTTAGTCATATCTTTATCCGCCAACCACAGAGTTAGCTCCAATCTTACTATGTCAGTTACACAAAGATCTTAAAAGCTAGACAACTTGTAATATCGATATTATCGGAGATGATGTCATCGAGTAATAGCCTTAATCACGGTTTCGCCGATAGTTAGAAATTATGTTTTAGAAAAAAAACAATATCATCTAAAATTGACGTGATGAAATCGGTCAAAAACAGTATGAAAACTTATAAAATTGTGTAAAATGTATAAAAATTTGTATTCAAATACACCCTGTCAATTACTGCATATATTAAGAAGGTGTCGATCATTAAATTAATAAGACCACGTTGGAACATGAGACGGGTACCCCCGCATGTGCTAATTTGATAGTTTCGTAAAACAGACTATGAAAAAATTATGCTAGCTGAAAAATGGAGCTAGAATGAGGTTTTTCCTCTATTTTTTTTGTTCGCTGACAAAAATAATTCAAGAATACATTACAAATTTTAAAAATATCTATTCAAAATTACTTATTAAAATATTTTGGGACTAATGAGATTGATTTTACTACCAGCGTAGTCTTTACAGGTCTCTTTATGAAGCTTTATGGTAGGCTAAATGATGATTATAAATTTACTCAATATTATTTCTTGATTAGATATATTTACTCCATATTATTTCTCGGTTAGATAAAAAAAGCACTCAATCATTAACAACCATTTATTTTCTGCATATTAGACCAAGATCCCGAGGTTATCACATTTTATATGAACAGAAATGAGAAAATCAAGATTGCCACGGCAAATACAATTCTCCCAAACCGATCGCTTGCCATAAATTGCGTTTGATTGACGTGTAAGCGCTTTCCAAAAGATATGACAGTTGTTGTTTTCCTCGATCTTGTCAGAGAGGGCTTCGTTGACCCGCTTGTGGACAAGTTGTTCACTATCTCTGATTTAGTCAAGAAGTTAGACTTATGACGGTTTCGTGAAACGCCCCCCTGTCCTATAACGTTCATGGAAAGGTACTAGTAATACACCAGCTGATTGAATATGGGACATGATGGAATGTAACATGGACAGGGCTGTCTTGCTAACCTCCTCTTCTATACAACCAAACAGTAGACATTTTACAGTGGGAGGGTAATTAAGGGATGGGTTAGCTTGCAGTTCATAATATGATCTATTAAAGTACGCTAGTCACACCCAAGACCGACCAGAGACCGACTGAACCAAACATTTCACTTCCCTTGATGGCAGATAGTTTGTTTGGCAATGCAACTTGGCCAAGGGATCTGCATTCCTTGGGACATTTTGTTCTCTTTTCTGACTTTGTCAAAGTTTGTGCCTTGATTGTCTCTTCATGATAAATCTTGAATTGACAAATTAACCTATTATAATGTGATATATAATCTCCATACTCATCACAGTATACATTTTGAAAAACATGCAGTGTACCTCTAGAACTTCATGTGTATTACTCCTATAGCTCATTACATCAAAGCGAGAAGTTGCTGAAGTAGAAAGACTGCATATTTTGTGCTGGTACCAATAACTTGCATAATATATATTAAGAGTTGTTATTCCAGGGTTTGATTTCAAACTAAATTATAATAAAAAGAAAAGTATGTACTTACAACGGTTTTATGATTGTACATACACATTCATAATGTATCCCTGAAAATCTCGGTCCCTTTTCTGTTTACTTCATCCTTGTGTGTCATGTTTCATGCTTATTATATTTTTTGGAAATGTTTTACAAATTATGAAGGCTTAATTAAGCATATCTGCATAATCTGGATCTGCTATAGAAAGTGTAGGTATTTTGTTCATTCCTAATCTATTTTTTTTTTAGACTCCGACTTTTTTAGACTCTAGACTCCGACAAAGATAAGAAAAGCAACAGCCAGAAGAAATATATGTTAACTCTATGAAATGTACCCAGTGCTACAAAATATACATTAATGTCAACCCACATACACACCATAAATTTCTGATTAATCAACAAATGCTCTGGCTTTATAGCTATGGTTCATGTGACATCCTAGCTAATCAGGTCCTAATTAAAGATATGCTGGATTAGGCCTCGTTAAAAAGACATCAAGCCCCCTTAGCAATGATGGATCGGTACGGGCGCCTGCAATGCACAGGGCGTGAAGGTCTGCTGTGGAGTTCACAGCTCATACTCAACCCCACAGGTTATCTTGGCAAATCTGTCAATGTCGATCTTCTGCAAATGCTTTCAGGTATACTTGATGTCAGTCTAATGAAATGCTCTTGGATACTGATCTCCTGGCATCTGCCTACTGGCTGGCCAAGGGTGTCTGGCAATCCTTCTCTTATTACATGTTCTTACGTACAGCTTATGAATAAGCATACAACTTACTACAGCGAGGCTTAATATTTAATTCTGGATCTAAAAAGAGAGAGATCACCCCCTACAAATGCTATTGATAATGGTAATATTTAAAAAGAAAAAAGAAAGAAAGAATCAATCATCTACAAGTATGACAAATACATTTAGTTGTGAAATAGCTCTAGCCTACATGTATGCCCTTCTTGTATTATAGCGAAAATATTCTAATGATTTTATGATATTGCATTGTTTACAAATTGTGTTGTTTAATGGTTATTTTCAAGGAAAACAAAAAGAGGTGTTTTTGTGTTCAACAAATGATAATAAAATTATCCATCACACAGGAGTCCTGGCAATGCACAAGTTCCGCATAAA
>CALNVZ010000174.1:22537423-22547916 GCA_940671915.1 Paracentrotus lividus
TTACCCATCTCTTATTGTAGATGGATGATATACCTCTCCTACTATTCTTACCCATCTCTTATTGTAGATGGATGATATACATGTACCTCTTATACTATTCTTACCTATCTCTTATTGTAGATGGATGATATAGCTCTCCTACTATTCTTACCCATCTATTATTGTAGATGGATGATATACCTCTCCTACTATTCTTACCCATCTCTTATTGTAGATGGATGATATACCTCTCATACTATTCTTACCCATCTCTTATTGTAGATGGATGATATACTTCTACTATTCTTACCCATCTCATATTGTAGATGGATGATATACCTCTCCTACTATTCTTACCAATTTCTTATTGTAGATGGATGATATACCTCTCGTACTATTCTTACCCATCTCTTATTTTAGATGGATGATATACCTCTCATACTATTCTTACCGATCTCTTTGGTAGATGAATGATATACATGTACCTCTCATACTAGTTCTTACGCCATCTCTTATTTGTAATGAATGCATATACATTCCTCTCATACTATTCTCCCATCTCTTATTGTAGAATGGAATGAATAATTCCTCTCCCTACTATTCTTTCCCCATCTTCTTATTTTAGGATGATGATATACGCCTCTCATACTATTCTATACCCGATCTATTATTGTAGATGGATGATAATACATTACTCTTCATATGCGTATTCTAACCCATTTCTTATTGTAGATGGATGATATAGCTCTCCTCATTTTTCCATCTCTTATTTATATGGGATGATATACCTCTTTCTTACCAAATCTCTTATTGTAGGATTGAATGATATCATGTAATCTCTCTATACGTATTACTTACCCAATTCTTTTGATTAATGGATGATATCGTACAGTCATCTAACTAATTCCTTCCTCATCTCTACATTTGTAGATGGATATATAGCTCTCCTACTATTTCTTACCATCTCTCTTATTGTAGATGGATGATATACATGTATCTCTCAACTATTCTTACCCATGCTCTTATTGTAGATGGATGATATACCTTTCCTACTATTCTTACCCCATCTCTAATATTGTAGATGGATGATATAACCTCTTTTTCTTAACCACATCTCTTATTGTAGATGGATGATATGACATGTACCTCTCATACTATTCTTTCCCATCTTTTATTGTAGAATGGATGATATACATGTACCTCTCATACTAATTTGCTTACCCATCTCTTATTGTAATGGATGATATACCTCTCCTACTATTCTTTCCCATCTTCTTATTTTAGATGGATGATATACCTCTCCTACTATTCTTACCATGCTCTTATTGTAGATGGATGATATACATGTACCTCTCATACTATTCTTACCATCTGCTTATTGTAGATGGATTGATATACCTCTCCTACTATTCTTTCCCATCTCTTCTTGTAGATGGATGATGATACTCTCATACTATTCTTACCCATGCTCTTATTTTTAGATGGATGATATACCTCTCCTACTATTCCTTACCCATCTCTTATTGTAGATGGATTGATATACATGTACCTCTCATACTATTCTTGTTCCCATCTCTTATTGTAGATGGATGATATACATGTATCGCTCGATACTATCTTACCCATCTTCTTATTGTAGATGGATGATATATACTCTCTCTAACTATTCCTTTACCCATCTCTAATATTGTAGATGGATGATATAACTCTTTTCTATACCATTCCTCTTATTGTAGATGAATGATATACATGTATCTCTATACTATTCTTACGCCATGCTCTTATTGTAGATGGATAGATACCTCTCCTACTATATGTACTCATCTCTTATTGTAGATGGATGATATATCCTCTCATACTATTCTTACCCATTCTCTTATTGTAGATGGATGATAAAACCTCTCCTACTATTCTTTCCCCATCTCTTATTTTAGATGGATGATAAACCTCTCATTATATTCTTAACCCATCTCTTATTGTAGATGGATGATATCTTCCAGTACATTCTTAGCCGGATCTCTTATTGTAGATGGATGATATAACATGTACCATCTCATACTATTCTTTCCTCATCTATAATGTAGAATGGATGATATAACATGTACCTTCATACTATATTCTACACCATCTCTATTGTAGATGGATCGATATACCTCTCCTACTATTTCTTCCCAATCTCTTATTGTAGATGGATGATATACCTCTACGTACTATCTCGTACTATTCTTTCCCATCTCTCTTATTTTAGAGTGGATGATATACCTCTCATACTATTACTTACCCATCTCTTATTGTAGATGAATGATATAATGTACCTCTCATACTATTCTTACCCATCTCTTATTGTAAGATGATGATATACATGTACCCTCTTCATAACTATTGCTTAACCATCTCCTTATTGTAGATGGATGATATATCTCTCCTACTATTCTTTCCCATCTCTTATTTTAGATGGATGATATACGTCTCCTACTATTCTTACCATACTCTTATTGTAGATGGATAATATACCTCTCCTACTATTCTTTCCCCATCTCTTATTGTAGATGGATGATATACCTCTCAAACTATTCTTACCCATCTCTTATTGTAGATGAAATGATATACATGTACCTCTCATACTATTCTTACCCATCCTCTTATTGTAGATGGATGATATACCTCTCCTACTATTTTTTACCCATCTCTAATATTGTAGATGGATGATATACTTCCTCTACTATTCTTTCCCATCTCTTATTTTAGATGGATGATATACCTCTCCTACTATTCTTACCCCATCTCTTATTGTAGATGAAATGATATACCATGTATCCTCATAACTATTCTTACCCATCTCTTATTGTAGATGGATGATATACCTCTCCTACTATATGTACTCATCTCTTATTGTAGATGGATGATATACCTCTCATACTATTCTTACCCATCTCTTATTGTAGATGATGATATACCCTCTCCTACTATTCTTTTCCATCTCTTATTTATAGATGGATGATATACCTCTCATACTATTCTTACCCATGCTCTTATTGTAGATGGATGATATACCTCTTCTACTATTCTTTACCCAATCTCTTATTGTAGATGGATGATATACTTCAGTACTATTCTTACTCCCATCTCTTATTGTAGATGGATGATATAACATGTAACCTCTCATACTATTCTTTCCCATCTCTTATTGTAGATGGATGATATACCTCTCCTACTATTCTTACCATCTTTATTGTAGATAGATGATATACTCTCCTACTATTCTTTCACCCATCTCTTATTTTAGATGGATGATATACCTCTGCATACTATTCTTACCCATCTCTTATTGTAGATGAATGATATACTGTACCTCTCATACTATCTTACCATTCTTTATTGTAGATGGATGTATAACCTCTCCTACTATTCTTTTTCCCATCTCTTATTTTAGATGGATGATATACCTCTCCATACTATTACTTACCCATCTCTTATTGTAGATGGATGAATATACATGTACCTCTCATACTATTCTTCACCCATCCTCTTATTGTAGATGGAGTGATATACCTCTCCTACTATTCTTTCCCATCTCTTATTTTAGATGGATGATATACCTCCTACCTATTAGGCTTACCCATCTCTTATTGTAGATGAATGATATACATGTACCTCTCATACTATTCTTACCCATCTCTTATTGTAGATGGATGATATAATTTCCTACTATTCTTACCCCATCTCTTATTGTAGATGGATGATATAACATGTACCGCTCGTACTATTACTTTCCCATCTCTTATTGTAGATGGATGATATACCCTCTCATACTATCCTTAATCATCTCTTATTGTAGATGGATGATATACCTCTTCTACTATTCTTACAACATCTCTTATTGTAGATGAATGATAACCTCTCCCTACTATTCTTACCCATCCTTATTGTAGATGGATGATATACCTCTCCTACTATTCTTACGCATCTACTTATTGTAGATAGGATGATATACCTCTCATACCTATTCTTACGCACATCTCTTATTGTAGATGCGATGATACTACCTTCCTACTATTCTTTATCCATCTCTTATAGTAAGAATGGATGATATACCTCTCCTAACTCTTCTTTCCCATCTCTTATTTATATTAGATTGGTGATATACCAGTCTCATACTGATTCTTACCCATTCTCTTATTGTAGATGAATGATATACACTGTACCTCTCATTACTATTCTTACCCATCTCTTATTGTAGATGGATGATATCTCTCCTACTATTCTTACCCATCTCTTATTGTAGATGGATGAATATACATGTACCCTCTCATACTATTCTTACACCTAAGCTTCTGTATTGTAGATGAATGATATAACATGTTACCTCTCATATAACTGTTCTTACCCATCTGCTTATTGTAGATGGAGTGATATACCTCTCATACTATTCTTACACATCTCTTATTGTAGATGGATGATATAACATGTACGCTCTCATACTATTCTTACCCATCTCTTTATTGTAGATGGATGGATATACCTTTCATATATCACCATATCTTATTGTAGATCTAATGATATACCTCTCATACTATTCTTATTACCATTCCACTTATTGTAGATGGATGAGTATACCATCTCCTAACTATTCTTTCCACATCTCTTATTTTGATTGGATGATGATAATACCTCATATACTATTCTTATCCTCCGTCATATATTGTATGGATGATAGATATCCTCTCTAATTGCTTACCCATCTCCTTATTGTAGATGGATGCTATATCATGTACATCTCATAACTATTACTTACCATCCATACTCTTTATTGTAGATGGATGAATATACCTTCCTACTATTCTTACCCATCTACTTATTGTAGATGGATTGATATAAACAATGTACTCCCTCATATCTATCTTACTCATACTCATATTGTAGATGGATGATATACCTCTCATCTACTATCTTCTTACTATCCATTCTCTTATGTACGATGATAATCCTCTCATACTATTCTTAACCCATGCTCTTATTGTATGATTGGATGATATACCTCTCAATACTATTCTCTACCCCATCTTTAATTGTAGATGGATGAATATACTTCTACTAATTACTTAACCCCATATTTTATTAGTAGATGGATGACTATACCATCTTATACTGGTTCTACCCCATACTCATGTATTGTAAATGGATGATATATTCATAGATTTCTACACATCTCTTATTGTAAGATGGATGATATATACCTCTCCTTACTATTCTTACTCAATCTCTTATTGTAGATGAATTGATATAGACCTCTCCCACTTATTCTTTTCTAATAACAATCTCTTTTTGTTAGATGAGAAGGCATTTAAAGGCTCTTCAGAATGACAAAGCAGTGGAGGGGCAAAGCCATTAACACACAATGGCTTGGCCCCTCCAATCCTTTCTTTTTCGCAAGAACCTTCCGACGCTCTGTTGTAAGATGGATGAATACCTCTCTTACCCTATTCTTGCAATCTTTTTTTTGAGATAGATGTAGCTCTCCTATTATTTTGCCCAATCTTTTTTTTAAGATAGATGTAGCTCTCCTAGTATTCCTTACCAAATCTCTTTTTTAGATGGAGATGTAGCTCTCGTACTTAATCTTACCTATCTGTAGATGGATGATTTAGTTCCCCTCAGATCCGCATTTTTACCCCACGTTATAATTGGTTCAACCCCTTTAAAAAGTAATCTGGTATGCCCTACCCCGATTGAAAAAAATTCCTAGATATTAGTGTTGTGAATGTGATTAGATGAAGGTGGATAGGGTTCTACTACATGTAAGAACTTACACAACATCGTATATTCTTCTATTAAAGGAAACTTTCTAAGCCATGAGCTGGCGCTAGAATCTGCGAAAACTATATCAAGCAGAGCTTCAAATTAGGGAAACGACTGCAAGGAATGGGAGAATGTGATGAGGCAGACAGGACTTCCATTTCATCATTATCCTGTATTGTCATTATAGTTGAATTTGGGTGGTTGCAGAGCTTATGTACCTAGGTTAAGGCTAAGGCAAAATCAATACAATATTTTACATGGCTTAAAAGGTAATGCTCACAATGTATTGATTTGTATACATGGTAAGGCCGCGTGTATGCCTATGAACTCATGAAATTTTTTGAATGTGTATTCTGCCCCCCCTATAATGTTGTTACTGTGAGCAAAATCATTTTTTTGACTGCTCCATTATATAATAAATAATTTGAGGAGACGGAGATGAAATTTTATTACAAATATATCAGTAAAGCATCATCTCTTGGCAGCATATGAAGACCAAGTCTATCACAAGCTATTCCTCAGGTCAGTACAACTTCCAGATAGTCAAGAGCGGCATCAAATTCTTAAAGAATATTTGGCTTGGTTGTCTCTTAATACACGAGAGTAAAATGAAAATTTGTTATATGATTCATCTGGATTAAATATTAAGTGTATCAACTTGACTTGCAATTGATAATTCTGTGGCAATTTTAATATATATATATTATACATATAGGGGAGTTGGACATGCAATCCTATCCGATCAAAAGACTAGGCTAGTCTATTATCAAAAGGCAATGATTGAAACAGACAAGCAACTTCATGATTTGTGAAAGAAAAATGTTGACATGTAGAACAATGAACTTTACTTATTACTCATTGTGCTGTTGACGCTATAGTTCTGTGGACCATGAGCCAGATTTATGATCCCTCTGTCCTCCACATCGCTTCCGTACTATAGCTGTTTCCCTTTCTAGTGTAGGATGGGGAAAAGTGAAGAATTTCTGGCAAATTTGTCAGCCATGCTAGGGGGCAAGCCCTCGTAAGTATCGCTTCCATCCCTGCGCCCCTCCTCTACAAAGCAACACAGGCCCCCGGTTTTCCTTTTAGTTATCAAAGCATGCTTGACACCCTATTCCCACCTGTGGAAGCTTTCTAAAACAACTATTTTTTACAGAGTTTGTGTGGAGGCTTGTCGTCCACATGCAGGAATAGTGGCGTAGTGATTTGCATGGGAACACGATCACGGCAGAGCTGCCAGATCTATATTTGAATTGCGAGGTTGCAATTGGCCGGGATGGTGTGCGAGTAATCGTGGTAGCTACATGTCCTGGCAGATATGTCAAGGTTGGACTGGCAGAAATAACCATTTCGCTGCAATTTGGTGGAATAGAAGATGGATTACTTCGTCAAGACCTGCCCTGGAGATAATCGAGAAGGGTTGGAGGGTGCTAGTTGCGTGGATGATAGTAGCTCCTGGGGTGAGTTGCGGCAAGCTCCAATTCCTTGATTCCTCTACAGGTCAACAGTCCAGCAGTACTGCAGGCTTTCGAAGGTACCTTTGAAAGGAGAGGGACACAGCATCACGTGCCTCAAGGGTGTGAAGGGGTTGAATCATCACCACCTTCATCCAGATCGCTGTGAACATCATCAAGAGCACCAAGAGGCATGTGAAACCTCCCTGCTCCTTCTGTAAACATCTGCATACATAGGCCTGTCTATGATTAAGATGTGGTACACACAAAACTTGGGAATAGCAACTCCCTCCTGCAGCAAAGCCTGAGTAACTGGAGCATATTGGCAAGGGAATTGAAGAGCAAGATGAAATCAAAGAACCAAGTCAGGTTGAATGTCTTCAATTATATGAGTTGTCTAGGATCCAAATGAAATCCATGAAGGTACATGTAACCCAGAAATTCAGAAGAAATTAAAGTAAGGGGGGGTGATCCCCAGTTGCTATCTCCATGAAGTCATGAATATACACCTGTGCTTAAAAGTTGATTTCTGCCTCAATCTATACCTAATTGAAGGGCTCCTGCAACTTGCACTGTTCAGATCTCATTCATATTTGTCAAAGACACTACTTACATGCTGTACATTATTTCTCAATTGTCGTAATAACACAGTTGGGCCTCTGTAAAGTTTGGATGAAAGTCACCTTTGACTTTTCATACCAAATGTGTCAATCACTTCAATATTTACTTCAATAGAACTATAAACATTTTGCTACCATTGGCTATTCGACTACGATGCCCCAAACCGAAATTTACATACCGAAATTTTTGACCTAAATCATTCGCCTATTTTACCCCCCAACCCCCCATTGGAATGCGCCCTCCATAGACGAGGAATTGCGGCCGAAAGCGATCCTATAACCTTCCTCTTTAATCTCGTTCGCCTTCCGTCGAGATAAGTCGTGTATTTTGCCCGCGCAAAAATAGCAGTGTTTTTTCTTCCCTTTTGGGACTTCCTTGGGCGGTGTTTTGCGAGTTATTTTGCTTCAGGATAATCTTTTTGAGTATTCTGGAGCTCCTCTTTTTTGGGTCTAGTTTTTGGTTTTACGAGATTTGATAGTTTTTAAATCTCTCGGTGATCGTTTATTTCACGGCTTCCTCTCCTTCCGTAGATTTCGTACGTTCATTACTGCGTGTATGTAATACGTGTCGTGGTTTACGTTTGAGTGTTGGTGTGTTTTTGCGTGCGCACAGGAGTGTTTTGTGCTCGCTTCTTGCTTTAATTGTTAGAGCCCGCCTATTACCCTCCCTTCCTTTGTGTTTTAACACCTTTTTCTTTTCTCTTTGTTATTACAGATTCAGTTTGTCTTTTTTCTTCTTCTCGTGTCCTTCTTCTAATAAGAAGAAGCGGGGGAAGAAATTAGCGAGCAGCGTGTGTTTTCTTCTGAGAAAGTCCCCTTTGCAGGGGGTGAGAGATTGTCTTCACCACCTCTGGATTTTGCGGGGTGAGTATAATTGGGTGCGAACACTGGCGACCAAACTCGCTGCTCGGAAATCGGGTCGGTCCCCTCCAAAGTACGGGAACCGTTGAATCTGACAGGTTGGCTAAGCGGTCCAGGAAAATGACGGCTAACGGCCCCTCGTGCCGGAGTAAGATATTCCTTTGCCCCGTTCGACTAACGGGAGATCTAAAACGGTTTAATACATCGGTTATCAGCAAACCGGTTGCCGGGTTCACTGGCTATTCAGTTCAGGCTGAAGGTGCTGGGTTCATTTCTCTCAGCGTGCCTGAATCCCATTGTGCCTCAGGCTTCCGGCCTGGCATATCTCGGATCGGCTCAGGGTTTTTTCTTGATGCGAGTTTGACCGGGGACTCGGATATCGGCGCCGTACCCTTTAACTGAGGTAGAATCGGATCGCTTAGTCGTTTCCGTAACCGGTTTTGGGGGTGAGTACCGTTCAAGACGGACCTATATCCTCGGATAGTAGGGCCGCCTTGTCGGTTACTCACTAGCCACCCGGGATGACATGTCCAGAGCATTCGCCTCTGTTACTTGTCGGCGGGATACCGGCAGAGCGGACGTCCCCGACCATATCCGGTCGCCCACCTTTGGTGGGGGGGGGGTCCGTCTCTCTCCGTTTTCAATACCGATTAATCGGTCGCCCGTTCCCTTAACTGGGGTAAATCGGATCCTGCAAGTCGGTTCCGTAAGCGGTTTGGGGAGTGTATACCGCTAATGGCGGACCTGTATACTCGGATAGTAGGGCCGACGGTTGGGTTCTCACTAGCGCGGCCGACACGTCCTAAAGCCGTCGCTTTGTTTCTTGTCGGCTGGGTATCCCGGTAAAGGCGGGACGTCCCCTGCATATTCCGTCACCAACCTTTGTGGGCGGGGTCCTGTCCTCTCCTTTTAAAATCTCGGGAGTGTGTCCCCTTTCCTTTTCGGATACTACGTCGGTGAAGCGTGAAGGTGTTCGGATCCCGCTCTGTTTTCTTTTTCGGAGCCAGGGTCCGTATATGGCGGGCGTTTCTTCTTTTTGGAGAAAACCTACCACCTCCCGTCTTCCAAGCGGTTTCTTTTTCGGATTGGCACAACCCGCATCTGGCGGGGCCTCTGTTCCGTAGTGAAGCCGTCGTAGACGCTTTTCCCGGATCCCCGGATCCGGTTCCCCCGGGGATCAGCGGCCCTTACAGGCGGGCACTTCAGGTTCAGAGCGACTTCGTTTTCGTTGCCCGGGGGCTCCGAACCCGGATCCGGCTTTGATTAGGAACCCTGTCCCCTCAGGTGGACCTTCCTTTCGGGTGAACATACACTTCTCCGATGCCCAATCCGGGTAGTTTGGGTGTACCTCTCGGGAGGTTGCAATGGTTTAAAGCTTTAGGTCCACTTCCGACTCACTCTATGGGTGGTCCATCCTTGTGAAGAGCGATGCGTTCCCCCAGACGAGAGATCTTCGGGGCCTGATTCTCACGACTTCATGTTGAATCTCATTCCTGATCTCCATTGTACCAAGTGCCATGCGTGTTATGTGATTACGCGGGAATCCCTCCGGGTTAATATTTTTTCGGTGGATATTTTATCCCGACGAAGTTGGTTCCTTGGATGTCGTTGGTTAGAGCTCTTTTGGCGAAGGCGAGTCACAGGCTTATTTCTTCTTTTTGCTTTTTCGTCCGGGTGTGAAGTGCCCCTACTTGTGAGGGGCGTTAGGTGGTTTTCTCTCTTCGATAGGTTCGAAAGCTATTTAACGTCTTTTTCAGTTCATCAGCTGAGTATAGGATTA
>CALNVZ010000174.1:22559753-22670662 GCA_940671915.1 Paracentrotus lividus
CAGGGAGGATCAGACAACGGTGGTCTTGATTGCTCTCTACTGGCCGGATCGGGCCTGGTTTTCAGGATCTTTGCTCCTGTTAGCAGGGGAACCGCTGCCCCTTCAGGCCGTACCAGACTTATTTTCTCTTCCGTTGTCGGGGTTCTACATGCGAATCCGTCGCACCTTCATTTAACTGCTTGGCCTCTTTCGGCCAGACGGCTAGGGATGAAGGCTTTTCAGACCGAGCAGCTGAGCTGCTAGTTGGAAGTAGACTGAAGTCGACTAGGATTGTATTCTTTTCGCGCCTTGGGGCTTTCCTGGCCTGGTACGAACCTCTTGCAGGGTCCCCCAGCGAGGCTCCTTTGCCTCTTATTGCCGATTTCCTTATTTCTCTGTTCAATAAGGGTAGGTCTCTCTTGACGATTCGAGGGTTTTGTTTGGCTTTTTAGACCATCCTTACTGGTTTTTGCTTATGGGGGATCGGTCTCGACCGCCCCCCCACCAGCTCTTGGCGTTGCTTAGGGCCTTTTTCTTAAAACGCCCTATTTTTAAGCCCTTGACTCCAGCCTGGAGTTTTCCCTAAGTTTTGGAGGCTTTGTTTAAGCCACCGTTCGAGCCTTTGAACTCGATTTACCTGTTAAATCAGTACTTTTAGACAAGTTTTCTCCTAGCAATAGTTTCTGGGCAAAGGAGGAGTTTCGCTACATATTCTCTCAATATCACCTGGTCATATTCGTTGGGAGAGATATGTGGTTCGTCTGATTCCTTTCACATCCTTCATTGCTTAGAACCAAACAGCCTCGTCGGACTCTATCGAGATCTTCATTCGTCCTCTGACGGGGTTCTCATCTTTCAGAAAAGACATTTTCTAGTGCCCCGTCAGGGCCCTCTTATGGTTCTTCAAGTAGACTGAGAATCTTCGCACATCTTCACAGTTATTTGTTACTTCCCGTGAAACCCCATAAAGGGGTTTCTAGAGATACGTTATCCCGTGGGATAGTCTCCGCAATCAAGGCTGCGGGAGTGAAGGCCCTTAAAGAGGGAACTACTCCCAAGGCCCTTCAGACCAGGAGCATCAGCTCCTCTTGGCCCTATTTTCTAGGGTAGGGGTGGAAGATATTTGCAAGGCGGCCTTTTTGGCGTTCTGCAAATTCTTTCACCTCCTTTTTCCTGAGAGAAGTCGCTGCTAGTGAGGTGTTTTCTCCACCGCACCTCTCAAAGCAGCGGCGTCCTCCATAGTTTCTTAACCATTATGGTTGCCCTCCCGACTTTTGTCGGTGCTGGTCGTAGCAATGGTAGGCAAATGTATAGTTCTATTGAAGTAAATCATAAAAAATTACAATCTAATTTATTATTACGATTATAGAAATATACATTTGCCTACAAACCCTCCCTCCGTCCCCGTTCCGTTGCAACATACGGAAGTTCTTTGGGGCGATAGAGTTAGAGGAAGTGTATAGGATCGCTTTCGGCCGCATCCTCGTCTATGGAGGGCGCTATTCAATGGGGGGTGGGGGTAAATAGGCGAATGATAGGGCAAAAATTTCGGTGTAAATTTCGGTTTGGGGCGATTCGAGGTCGAATAGCAATGGTAGGCAAATGTATATTTCTATATCGTAAATAATTAAAATTAGATTGTAATTTTTATGTTTTGAAGAGATAAGTCTGCAAACCTGATATACCGTTATTACATAACATGGAATTAAGCTTAGTTGTATTGGTTTAGTCTAGATTCGATCTGTCTCGATTATTAAAGAATCATATATTTGACTTGATTGGCCCTCAAATTGCAGAGCAGAGATGAAAGCAAGGTTGTCTTTCATACATTTATACTCAGCACAGTTGGTATTCTCTGTGTCATTTAGTGTTTATTGTGAAATAAGTTTTTTTACATTTATAGCAGTAGAAGGGTATCTACTTGTAATGTACACCATCCCTCTTATCGCTACATAGGTTGAACTTCCCAGTTAAATTGACCTAGGCCTTTGGTATGCCTCCGGTTCCTGTTTTTCACATCAACATCAACTACCCTCTAACTAGGTCTGCCTGTTGGCTATGGTTTCTGTGGTTATGAATGGAGAACTTTGTTTTGCCATTTCCCTCTCTCGTCCTTTTCTGATTGGGCAAAGTATGTTTCGGCACGCGTCTGGCTGGTATAGCTCCCCGCCCCCTGAAGATGAAATATGAAGTTCAGCTGGACCCATGTATCAATGAAAAGGAAATGATAATACAGTTTGGTAGAGAGCAGTATTGTTTTTGTTGGGTATCCAAATGCTGTATTTGTGCTGCTGAGAACTACAAATAGATTCTAGCATTATTAGGATACTATCTATGTACATGTATGGTGTTCATTGCATGCACTAAATTGTGTAAACAGCTTTTTGTAGCCAGGTACTTGGATGTAGGCTAATACAGGTCAGCAATTGCATTTGATCTGTCTGCCATCTAATTGGAAATATTAACTGGATTTGCTGCAGATTAAGCCCTAACTTCTGAGGTATTTATGAGTGACTTAGAATCTAACCTTTACCACAACTGTAATTAGTTTCATGCACTATGCAGTGGTTTTGATAATTTTCTGTGAAGTTACAATTTATGTTTTGTTATGTTGAATTATTCTGGAATACAATCATGGTGAACAGTTTATGCCTTATACCAAACTAGATTTGCAACTTCATCAAAAGACATATGATTTAATCTTCAATTTTATGAAAGAGACATGTAATATTGGCCTTATCACCATATTGAAACAGTCAAAATTAGATATTTCATCTTTAATCATATTTTTCATCTTATATTTTTTATCCATGAAATTGTTTTGATTTAACTCTAGAATAGTTACATCCTGTAGCATGACCTCGGACATCTTTCCTCTAAATTCATGCCTCTTTTAACCAGTCTGTGCTTTAATACTTCCTCATCTTACAACCAACATGTACAATATCGTAAGCTTTTGATCATTCTTCAAGGCAGCATGTTACATAGTAACTCAGCCATTAGAGTAATGATCATGTAATGATTCCTGGTTCGAAACCAAGTTGATGCGCTAGTGCCCTTTGGTAAGGCATTAATCCACGTACATTTGTACCAAGTCTCTCAGATAGGACTTCCAGCAATAACTTGATCTTCATCTTGATAATAATAGGTCCCCCTGATCTGATCACTTACTTATAATCATTCAATGGCTCCTTATCTGTTAAGGGTTTAAATAAACTTATCACGCAATTAAAAAATTGTCAACTTGGAGAAGCAAACCATATATAGTTCTTAAAACTCATGTCAGGTCAAGTTTTTAAAGTTCTAGCTGGATGTACACAAATATTTATTTTTTTTAACTCAGAAGCCCTTTACAAGATGATATTCGTATATTACAGGTCACTATATCTTTACCATTCAATAAGTGTTCTCCCCTTTGTCCTGAATTGGAACAAGACTAATAGGAAACAAATTCAATGAGTGTCATATACCGGTAATCATAAACCATATTAAGGTCCGCCCACAACTCCAGTAAAAGATATTAGATAAAATCAATATTGTATCGAAATTTCTTGTAATAATAGAGTCATATGTTTGGAATCCTTCAACCCAATTGTGTTAGTATTAGTGACATGTGATGTTGATAAAGCAGATGGACTTGAATGAAATTCCTCTAAACATGACTGGTCGTCCTTTAGATAGTGAGTCATGGACTCCTGCATAGATCCAACATGTCAAGGGTTCCTACATGTGATGACATAAATGGTACCCTGGGGTACCACAAAAAATTTGGCCATTTTGTTGAATTATTTATTTATTTTTTTAAGCCCGTACCCTGGGTTACCAAAAAATGGGAAATAATTATTGGGGATTTTTCAACATTAAATAATGCCCAATATTCTTGAATAAAAACCCTGTTAGTCCTTAATTTTTCTGATTCCTATATCCCCCAACATGGAGAAGAGAAACGACCTCAATTTGAGAGAGGGATTGGGCCAACAGAGTCATGATTATGCCATCTGCCTGCTCCTTATCCCCGGCGTCACTGGCCTTCTGAAACACCGCTAGCACATCGGCGGCTTCTTCCTCCCCCAACTTCTGCAATGCGCGATGTCTTGCATTCTCAAGTTTTTCCTCCCTTGAAATCTTACGTCTTTTGCGGCCCTTCCCTTTGAGCATTCCGTAGCCACCATCAAATTCTGGCATTTTTACAGTTTCACACCAAAAATACGAAAAAAAAAAAAATAGAAAAAAATCCGCCGTGAAAAATCAAAAGATGTTAGACTTTAGAGCTTGTTTCGGCTGCGGGGTGAAAGCTGTAGCGCAGCTCGAGCGAGAGTGCGGAAGCCACTGCATGCAGTGCGCTTGCGAGCGAGCGCTAGAGTATCGCACACATCACATAGCGCGTGCATTGCGTAATGCCATGGTTGTACTCGAGTAAACGTGAGATGGCGCTAAACAACGTGATACCCCGGGTTACTACGATACCCCGGGGTAACGCGTGGTGCATCATGTATACAGCGGTACTTCTCTAGCAGATGTCATACACATCTACAATTCAGTCATTTACCAAGTTATATTCTACATACAGTGGGAAGTCTTACATAGGTATTTTCAAATTTCAAAATTACAGAAATATAGGATAAATATTAGATTGTGGTATACCAAGTTAATGCAAAAGTAATGACTAAAAAATACTAAATATATATATACAACACCTACATGTAACTTATTTATGATTTACTTTATAGGCCCTATTTGTAGAAAACATCTTCTTTTACACCATGTTTCTACATAATGCTGCCTGAATATTAAAGTTGTGGTTTTTAAGTGAGATAATGGTATTTAGATTTGCATTGTCTGCATTTGCCTTGAGCTGGCTCATGTTTATTTGAGTTGAAAGAAAACTGGTAGCAAATTATCAATACATAATGTGGTATGATTACTACATTTTATTTATGTGCCTACTGAGTCTATAAAGTTCTCAGTTAATTACACCTGAAATCTGGGTTTGAATTATGAAGCACAAGCTGTTGTCGGGTCAATAGTTCTGCATACTAATTAAAGAATTAGATATGCATGCATGAATGGTGGAAACCTCTTCATCAGTGTACTAATTGCTTATTTGCATAAATCATTTAAAGACAAGTGACAAAACAATTCATATGCAGTCCTTTCAGGCTCACTCAAAACTAATCAATGAAATGCTGACAATACGGAGCGGTTGAACAACAAAGTGGTGCCGAAGCTTCAACACGTTCCACTTTATGAAACTGGTGCATTGTGACTTGTCAAAATGTGGAATGCGATTTAGTGTCAGCAATCTGTCACTGCTTCGGTATGGGATTATTTGATGCTACACAACTGGCAAAGCTCTCTTGATAGAAACTCCTGAAAGAGATCTGGGAAGACGAAAAACAAAATATAGCCGAGTTCAATCCGTCAAAGGTAGAGATGGGTCGATAGTGAGCGTTTTGGTGGGAGGATAGTGAGCGTCTCAATGGGAGAAACACTTGCGATTATTACTGAAGTTGTGAGATGAGTATTCTTATTTGGGATGCCACGAAGAGACAAACAGCCTTTGGATCTTTACGAGGATTATGGCCATTCTAAGCTTTGCAATGGAAAGGAGGATAATCAGGAACATGGTTTCTACACTATTAGTCGAAATAGCACAAAATACGCCCTGCCAAAAGTGAGGTCTGTATTTTGGTATCGCTATGGGTCCTTTCTTGTGTAATCCCATCGAGGCCACATTGTGTGGAGAGTGCTGTCATTGTACAATGTAGGCCTACATGTAGCTTGAAATGAGTGTAATTATTTGGGCTTTTCTTTTAAAAAATTGTAAGTGTTCAAAGAAATACTGTTGATTGTAATTTCACAATATTAGGATATGCATTGTAAAATACCACTTATTAAACTGTGAACTATTCACATGTACAGGCCAGTTGGTAACTGCACTAGCCCTTTGCATGTAAACCATAAATGATAATAATTTGGGTGAACTTTGAAGAAAGGGAAGATGATAACAGGAATTTCTTTCAATTATGAAATGAATCTCATGGAAGATCTTCCCTGTACACTTGATACATGTACAATGTACTTCTGTGTTTAGTACCTGAGTATGTCTTATTTTATACAAGATATTTTAGAAAGACCATATAGGTTTATTATAAAAATTTATTAAATTATCTAAGATGAGCAACAGGTCCGGTGATAGTGTGTCATAATCCTCACTTTGACCTCTGACCAGGCACCTTTATGTATCAGCTGTCTTCATAAGATAGCTCATTGACATTCCCATCACCAAAGTAAGTAGGTGGGATTGAGCAAGGGATTAAGCTTTACCTTTGACTTTTTATTTACTCATCCTTCGTTATCTAGCTTATGGACCATTGTTGATGATATTTGACCAAGGTCAATGTTGCAAAAAGGAAAAAAATTATTCTGCCTTTAGATACTGCAAGTACAAATGTAATGTTGATACTTCATTGTTTTGTCTGTATGATATTTTTTCATTTTTTGATTTTTTTTTTTCATTTGTGCTGTTTGAAGTGACAAATATATATGAACAAAATATAGACACCCTGCTAAATCTTTCAACATTGAAATGAATGATGCGATGTAGAAGATTAAAGACTAATACATGTTCAAATCCGGCATATTGATAATGCATCAATTTTCAAGCATCCTAACTGGAAACACACTTGCTTTTAAAAGTCGATTAACAAGGAAGTGGAGGAATAAAAAATAAAAAGAGCAACTGTTTAGAGTTCAGGATTTCTGAATCTAGGAAACCCCCTTTCAGATTTTATGGCAATGTCCCCAAATTTACCCTCTGTTTAACAATATAATCCGTCAACCAGAGACGACTGTTCCAGTACCATTGTAAATCAGTGCCCCGTTTCTCAAATGCATGTTATAACTGGGACTCATGTTTGTATGGTACAAATAAAGAGACCTTGGAAGTTTAGGTACCCAATAAACATGCAAGATTGAAAGGCATATTTATTGCATTTGAATGAAAGCAGGACCAAAGTCCACTTATTTGTCTGTTAATTACCCCGCAAAGTTGGTATGCAGTTAAACTTCTTCACTTCCTTTTCAGTATGTGCTTTTCAGTATGTGTTGATGTTCAAGGAAGGAGTCTTGCGCTGCTATGAAGTTGTTCCAGAGGTGGACTTAACTTTTCGTGTTTCACGGAGCTAAAAGGTTTATTGTTTGGATTCATAATTTTCTATGTGACGTTTGTTGTTTGACATTCAGGACTCGCATTGAACTCTAGCACTTGTGTGTATACAGACCTGTAGTAATTGCGCTCTTTATTTGATACAGAACTTTTTTGATCAGTTAACGAAATAAAGAAAATCTAAAGAGTTCAGGAGCAGTTGAGAACCTGTGGAACGTTGTATACCGTGGATTTGTATAAAAGCATTCAAGGGCCATTATGGGGTAAATATGTTTTAGTTTTTATAAGAATGATTACTTTATAAAGTGATAAGTAACATGAAGTAAGGTATAGAAGTATTCCCATTAGAAGACCACCGGGGATGACCACTCCATATGTGGACTTGGTTGTCTTTTGTTACTGTCTACATGGTAAATTTGGGAATTAGAATTGATGTAAAAGAATATTTTATCTTAGTGAACAAAAAATATCAAAGTCGGTACTGAATCCAATGTGAAGTGTCTCACATGGCCAGGTTCATGTATATTTGGAAAAGTTAAAACCAGTTATTTTCATGGTTAATAAAAAAAAATAAAAATAGAATTCAAATAAAATAAAAAAACAACGAAAAAGATGAAAAGTCTAATCTAGGCTGTGGAAATCCATTTCTTCTTATTTGGTACTGTTCTGTTATGTTTGTCCTTGAGCGGAGTGAAGATGGCATCCAGATGTGGCTTGCATTTAAGCCAATTATATCAGTGCAGCCTCCATTGCCCAATTCATTTGGGTATTTCAGCTATGTTGTAATTAAATGCAATGACTGGTTAATATCTTTTCTCTCATGATGAGCACTTAGTGAGCATTACAGTCAGCGCTAAACATTTCAGGATCTAATGATAGTCGGTTTAAAATAGGATTACGAGCAAAGGGTTTGTTTAATATCTCATTACCTTTTCCATAATGTTTTTTCTCATCTATTCTTGAAATTAGAAAATACAGCATTGAAATTCTGTCTCATTGGTAAAATAATTGATTCTAGGTAATTAGATAAATGCTATTTGACTGATTTCATGATGTGACATATAGTATCTTTATAGAGTATGTCAATTTCATTTCAATCTAGGTCAACTATGCAATATACATTTTTAGGTTCATGATATTTAGCTGAAGTGTGTTGTATGCTGTGGTTACTGTTTAAACATTTCTGGATATATTCAATTTTAGGAAGCACTGTGGCATGTCCATTATCAGTAGTGCATGAAACAATGCAAAGACTGACTGACTGGAAAAACTTTTGAAATCGGGGTTAAGCCATATGTGTATATTTGTAGATTGTAATGAGGCAATGGTGGCTTGACCTTGAACCTGGAAGTACCAACCCACAAACATCACAGGACGCAGTCACACTGTGAAACTAACCAACTCAAATCCAGTTGATAATGTACCCCTGCATTCATTTTATTCCCGTCATCGGGGTACATTGTAGTGTGTTGACTGTTTTCCACATCCATGTAACCACCTGGTCTAATTGTAGATTTGTTCTCTTATTTTTGACATTTATTATGATAGTTCTGTTATTCTTGGTTCCAAAAGTGAGCTGTGTCTGCTCACTTACTGGTACAAGACCTACACCTTTAAACATGGCAAATATATCCCTCTGCTTGGAAAAGGAAATAAATTGAGTTTAATTCTTCTTCTTGCTTCTCCTTATAAGCAACCAAAACCCTCTATTTATTTGTTATGTAATAGAAACTCTGAGCAGATAATGGGAGAACGAAAGAACCTGTGATAAAAAATAGTTTGAAGATTTCGGGATCTGATACATGAAGGTAAAACTTCCCTTCTTATTTCAATAAAATACGTTCTTTTCTATTTCACTGTTCTTATTTGAAACACTCTTCTCTCTCTTTTAATTTAGAGGTAGTCTATTTATCTTTTTGTTATCTGGTACAATGTAATCTAGTCCAATAGGGCTTTTATTGGAGATTCTGCAAAAATTGTTACGGCCAGAAATAATTTGAATGGCCTTCTGAACTTTTGAGTGATATATTTCTTTTATTTTTAAATATGATGAATTTATTTCACTGTGAATACTATTGAGTAGAGAACATAATTGACCCATACTACTTATGACCTTACTATGCTGAAGGAAGCATTTAAAATTATGAAGTGTTAATTTTTTTTATGAAGATTGTGAATATAATTGAGTTAAAATGGGCAATAAATAGCTCATCCATGCTAACTTTTGGTCTGAATTATATTATAGCTCAGACTGTTTTTTACATTGAGCGGTGGGGAGTGTTCAAACAGTACACATATTAAACGACTTGAAGAGAATGGGTAATACTAATATTTTATTGGATGATCATGGATTTATCATTTATAAATGTAGTTGAAATATAGTTCTAGCCAATCTTACAGTGATTTTGTTCATGTCCTGTAATTGATTAAAAGCTTTTCATATGATTAGGAGTGGTGTAAATTTTGAAAACCATATTAGAACAGTAACGATCAACATAAATATGAAAAATAGGCCTATAATGATAATAAATCAGATGACTAATACAAATGCAAGTAATAGATCCTGTAAATGGTCTCAAGTTATAATGTGAAGATGACAGGAATATAAGGAATTATATCTGGCAATATATTACTTGCACTTGTAGATATGAAAGCAATATTCTGGATATGGATGAACAGTATAAAAGCAAATCGGTATAATACAAGCCTGGCATGAGGACATATCAAATTACTCCCTCCAGTATAGTTCCTACTGATTAATGACTTCTTCAATTGCTCATATTTATAACTATATTTATATGATTTACATGTAGTGTGCACATTTGACTTTACTTTTGATTTGACTTCTGTATTTATTAGCCATATATATATATTCCACGGGGGCTTTTGTTTTCAAGAATTTCGCAAAAAAATTGAAGGGTCCAACTCCTGAATTTATAATATAACATCATGCTATATGACATTTTAAATATTGCCATTTCAGACAGCGCATGCATAAGAGTGCTGAAATATGATTTTAGTAAACTAATTGGGAATCAGACTGCTTACAAAACTTTCCACTACATGTACTGTATGTCCCATTGGGGAAAGCGCTAAATGTATGGCCTACATGTACTACTGATTTTTAGATACATTGTATTTCCCTAGATACAAGCTTGATGAGCAAGTTTTTTTTATATGATACTGTAATTATGTAGTGTTATTTTAAGAAGTGCTTGCATTTTCATTTATAGAAATTAGCCTTCAGAAAATTTAATATTTCTGCTTATAAATACCATACAGTGTGAATGAACCCTAAAATATTATAAAATGCCAGAATAATGAATGAAATTGATGATATAATTTATGAGTACTTTACGCATGTGTGGTCAATGCATGTCAGACGTGAGCTTGTGTCAATGAATCACACGTGCCACAATCTGACAAGGCTGGGACCGCTGTATAATCTAGGCATGAAAGTAATCAATGATGACTCAATGTTTATCGCAATACCAAGTCTAATTAGGCTTTTTGTCTCTAGTCTTGCTGGCCAGTCCTTCCTCATATATGCACCTTGAATGGATGTTGCCATGGTTATATCAACATTGAGTTCTTGCAGTATAGATATTATCATAGTTTATTGTATGACATTCATATATGTGTAGCCTGCTATTCTTGTTTTCCTAGACCTTATTATAGATTTAGTGAATATAACCTACAATTCATATAGGAGAACTAGGCATTTGTGGTAGCAGGAATCATAACACAAGTATGGACCATAGACTAGGGTAGGCATGCTTTCAATTTGAGAAAAGACCAACAGAATTTCACTGATTCTTTTTAAATGATACATTATACTGATGAATTATGTATTTAATTCAGTTTGTCACCATAATTGTACACATAAACTGCCCCATCAATATGATTGTGTGTCCTTGCTAACATTTAAGTGCTGATTTTCATGCATGTTCTTTCCCAACTCCACTGGTTTAGGGTGTCTAGATCCACAAAAAACAGCAAAAGAAAAAAAAAATCTGCCAATCTCTCATTTCTTAGTGTTGGTGATCTGAGGTGGATAAACTTTCTCTCATGATCTTAGGGTCTAGTTATTTTTTTTTTTATTTTTTATATTTTTGTATACCTGTTTCAAGGTGGGCAAGCTTTCTCTTTTGATATCAGGGTCTAGTTATAGAGACTATCTCTCTTTGTTTACCTGATTCAAGGTGGGCAAGCTTTTCTTCTGATCTCTCAGGGTCTAGTTATAGAGACTATCTCTCTTTGTTTACCTGTTTCAAGGTGGGCAAGCTTTTCTTCTGATCTCTCTGGGTCTAGTTATAGAGACTATCTCTCTTTGTTTACCTGTATCAAGGTGGGCAAGCTTTCTCTCCTGAGTCAATGTGACGATTGAAATCAGATGAAGATGATGAATCATTCCTTCATATCTTCTCTAATTGGGGATTGTAAGTTAAATATGTGACATGTGTATTGTGGGTCATCTCTAATTGGGACGCTCTTTCATACACTTATGAGGCATACAGATCTAGCTTGTCCCAGAATTTTGAAATCGTGTCTTGAATATTGGATTTACTCTAATTTTTTGCTCTGCCCCCTCACATAAATGTAGAACTCTTGTACTATTAGTTGACCTTTATCTTGAATAAATTAATTATATGCATCAGCTTAATGAGACAATAATTATATAATTACTGCCAGCAGAATACATTGGGAAGTGATCAGTACACACACCTTTATATCATTTAATATGAATTTCCTAGAACTATATATATATATATATATATATATATACTTGTAAATTTCATCTAGGAAATACACATTCAGTTTCTTTGTAATGAAATGAATGTTCAATATTTTTATTGTTATTGTCTTGAACTAATGAACAAGATTTTTACAACACTAGATTCTTTCCCTTTTTACAAAGTTTTAATAAATTCTTAAAAGCAGGCTTTGGAATGGTGTGGAATTGTTTAATGACCAAAAAAAAAATCAATATATATTTTTTAGCATTTCTGGCAGTTCATGGTTCCAGGGGAGCATTTCATCAATATTTCTTGTATGACTAGTTGTCAGATCTGAAAACTTTACTTGATTTTGATTGGCTAATAAGCATTGTTACTATGGTAACTGTCGGATAAAATAGGACTTGTCGGATAAAACGTCCGACAATTCCTTTCATGAAACATCCCCCTGATGTCCTACATAAGTAGATCTATCCCAAGAAATGCTTCTGCTTTTTAACTGTAAAGTAAAAACATATATGTAGATCTTTATACAAAGAAATATGTCAACATAAAGCACTTCATCATTAAGGGGACATTTCTGCTTACCGGATGCTGTCCTGTTGTTGCAGTGATCTGCCTGATATCATGTTACAAGGAAAAATCTTCCATGTTGGAATGTTATACCCTTCATCAAATTAGTTTGATACATTACCTGACTCCAATATACATTGTAGCATCAAGCTTTAGAAGCTAGGTGGAATATTGTATCATACAGTATTGTGTCTTCATATTTCCTTCTCACAAGTGACCAGTGAAGAAAGTTTTCTTCATTATACCAGCCAAATCACAAGAACAATGTGTATTTTGGCTGGTTTAAGAGTTAACATACTAGTTTAATAATAATAGGAAATAGTTCTTGGTTAATTTAGATGAAACTTTGTTTACCATGGATGTCTGTGTGGAATACTCACATTTTCTACTGGATTGACTACAAAAGTTTAAGCATTGGTAATTTATTGCATTGTTGACAGTTTGACTATCATGCAGAAACTGTGCAATTATGTCTTTTGCAAGTCTAAGAAAGTCCAGTATACGCAGATCCATCAGGTAAATATTGCAATTCTCTATTGTGCAAGATATCTTGTTTACCAACTTTATCGTGAAACATTAAAGACCTTGATATCAATCACAAATCTATGGTAAATCGTGTACTAAACAGTTGCAATCGATTGTATGACTGATTGTACATGTATTTCTGTATGTGACAGGGTAACGTTTCCATGTACAAGTTACGTATTTAAACGTACATTTTTTTTATCACAATGTCTGTCATTGTTGTTTTTACAGGGCTTTCATTCATAATATGAACATTATGCCATTGAATACCATTATAGATCTACTGTAAATTTGTAAAGTCATTCATATTATGCATCCATACTTCCCTCAAACATGATTATTCTGATAGTAATAATTGATGTCTTTTCTTGTTTTTGTCATTGCAGCATGGAGAAGGCGGTGTGTTCATCGCATGCGGCGGTCATGGTGTATGATGATACAGCAAGGAAGTGGGTGGCCGTCAACGGATCACAAGGAGTCGCTAGAGTTCAAATTTACCAACACCAACAGAACAACACGTACAGAGTCGTAGGGAGGATAGTAGGAGATAATGCAGTGAGTAGATATTGTATAGCTTGTATCAAATAAAAAATCAACCCCTAAAATGGTACAAATGGGGAAATATGATTAATTAAGATATGAAATCATCTTTATAAATGATGTGTGTTTGTGGTACCAAGAAGTAAAAAGATTTGTCTTGCTGATACACTTTATTTTGTATAAAATGCTTTTGTAACACAAAATTTATGCTAATTTTTGTGCAACAAGGAGAAAATCACAATTACACAAAACCCTTTGATCATCAATGCCTTGGTCTTATCATATTGGTTTATTAAGTTTAAAACCTACATAAAGCCATAGACACAGTATGTGGAAATGGATTTTTCATGATTGTGTACACGTAGTTCTATTTATGACATATAAAGTCGAGTTTTTTTTTTTCCTTCCAAGAAACTCTATTTTTACCATGACTGCATACAAATTAGGAATATTTAAAGGTCCTGAGTTTGTGATATATTTGCAGTTGTAGGCTTTGGGTTTAGAAGAAACAACAGGATCCTGAGATTTTTCATTGTTGATTCCAGGAACAATTCAAAGAGAAAATTTTACAAGAGGGAAATATTACTGAATGTAATATTCCTGAATCGGTTTTCCTGTTAGTCCTTTACTTTCATTTTCTGGATTGATTATGTGACCATGTAGTAAATCAAGGAAGTGATTATAATTTATTTTATTATTCTCTCCTATACTTACTCCAAACACTAAGGGATTCTCCCTAGATTAAGCAACCAATTTTTTTTTCCTGTTATGTCCTACTGATAATTTTCTATTTTTTTTATGCCTCCGCCACCGAAGGTGGTGCCGGAGGCATCATGTCTTCAGGTTGTCCGTACGTCCGTCCGTCCGTACGTCCTGTTTGTTCGTTATCGCGATATCTCAAGAACCGCTTAAGATATGAACTTCAAACTGAGGAATAGTATGTATCATCATAGGAAGACAATCTGATTAGATTTTGGAGTATGTAGGTCAAAGGTCAAGGATCACAGGTCAAATTGTGAAATTCCATTTATCTCAAGAACCAGTTGAGATATGAGCTTCAAACTTAGGGGTAGTATGTATCACCACAGGAAGATCATCTGATTAGATTTTGGAGCCTGTAGGTCAAAGGTCAAGGGTCACAGAGGTCAAAATGTGAAAGTCCATCTACAAAGTTGTGCCATGTGTCAATGTGCCATATATTTCTGATCTGGCAATGGTGGAGGCATTATTTCGACTGCATGCGGTGGAGGATTCATCTTGTTTTTTATTATTACAATATATAACCTACAAAAGTTGCATACATGTACTTGTACTTTTAAACCCAGCTCTATTTCTTAAAAGACTTCAATATCCACTTGTAGGTGTACAAATATACAAAGAATGTGTGTAATATTATATTTTAGATTTTTTCTTGTCACTTGTACAAGTTTTAGAATTGGTATGTTGCTTGATTCGGTTTCTACAGGAACAGATCCTCTATTCTGATTGGTTGATTCAAGGTCCATATGACCAATTTAAACTGCGGAAGCACAAAGCCCCAAAGCAGCAAGTCATTTATACATACATACATGTATACATATAATGTTGCGCCTTTTGTTAAAACAAATGTATCTTACGTTACCCCTCCTACAGTACATGTACCTTACTCTTTTTATTAAGATCTGTAATATGTGTACATCTACACCATCAAGTGCTTGTATGCAGGTACAACTTTATGTGGGAAATAAAATATGTACTTCCTTTTACATGATATACTTACTTGAACATCCTGGTGATGTAAGGGCAGGCAGTTTAAACACACCCTACTTGACTTACTTATTGTGTGATCTACTTTTGTGTTCCAATTTAGAAGTAGGCCTATATTCTTGTGATGTTTCTGACTATATGGCATTAAAATTGATGCATAAGTTAATGTTTATGAACGCCCGACTCCCTGTTTAATGATTATATCACATACATGTATATTCAATTTAGAGTAAACTTTACTAGTTTCAAATGGCAAAGATATTTACATATTCGTGTTTTTAAATCAGTAGGCTATCAGGAACCTACAACTTTTAGTCCTATCAGAGGGACTTGGTAATTTCAGAATTAATGCACTGAATTTTTTTTTTGATCGACATAGTCGGTTTCTAACCATGGAGCCGTAGACAAACTGTTTTGTCTTGTGGCAGCCATGACTTGGGGGCTTCCAGTATGTGCATAACAAAGGAAAATGTACATGTTCACCTACGTGCATACATACGCGCACCTAGCTCATTGCGGATTGGCTGATAGCCCATTGGAAGCCCCCCAGCTACATGTATGGCTGCCATAAGTTACCTTGCTCTGAAGTCGGATTGGTCTGTTATTTTATCACTGAATTTTCTCAATCATGAGTAGAGCATGGAACTTTCTTAACCTTATCTTCATACGTGTCTGCCTATATAATGTTCACGGTCAATTTTCAAATTTAAATCAGCTGTGCACCGTTCACGGTAAAAATTTAAAGCCGCTCTCAAAAACAACTCCATGGAAGCTTTCATTCCCAATGCTCAAGATCATGAAGGTTGGAAAATAAACCTTTCTAAACGCACCTTTTTCGGCATTGAATTTCCCCTCCACATGGAGATCTGAAAGACGTTTACTTTAATGACGGGAAATGGGGGACCATGAATGCACACTTTGTTTCTCTTTATATCTGTGTTTCATAAAATTTTGTATTTTGTATTGATGATTCATGTTGCTGTTTGAATTTGATTTTTTTTTTAGTACAATGTAGAAAGAATTATCAAAGCCAGTGTCTATTTGAGTTCTTCTTCGTACATGATGTGCTGCATGTAAATCACTTTCAGTCCCATGGTTCAATCTTTGTGGTAGAGAGATGCAGGTATGCAGGTATGGTTAAATAGATTGGAATCTGATAGCAGTACGTTCTTGTCAAATATTGGTGTTGCCTACCTCTTATCACTTTACCAACTGGAAGATATAGTCATTGCTCTGCTGTGCGATATAAAACTCTTCTCCGTTATAGCGTTTCTATTAGATTTTGTCCTAATTAAAATCTTTTAATGATATAAATTATGACATAGAATTTGAAATTTGCAGTTTATCACACAAAGAAATGTCAAATGAAATCTTTTAACCACGTAATTTTGTAGCAAAGTACCATTGAACACTCCTAAACTGTTGCATAATTTAGTGGATTTTGTGCCCTGCAACATAAATACATGTTTTGATAAAAGGTAAGGATTTACTTTCTCTTGGTAGCCTCATCATGGACAGGGTGCTCCAAAGTTGATGATCTTAACCCTAGCCCTAACTCTAATCTTAATCATATCCTAATCCTAATCCATGACTGTAATTGCGTTCTAAATGAGGCTACCGAGATAAAATTGATTTTAACTTTTTATTGATCGTAAGTCTTTATTTTACAGGGCACTAGTTACATGTAGGTAATTGTTGATTTAAAAAAAAAAAAATCACAATTCTATGGAATTATTACCCTGTTCTTTGCAGTTATTACATTCCTAAATACACTGTATGTTTTGCAGTTGAAAAAAATTAGTTCAGTTTTAGTTGCGGTAAGAAAATATTATGTTGAGTAGGCTACGATAATTTTTTGTTTAATTAATAGTTTAACTGTAGCCATTACCATCATTAAGGTTTGTAATCATTTCATCATTACATGAAACCAAGGACATTAATAATATTTGTCATGCATCCTCTTACTTTCATTTTGGCCAAAATGTTACTATATTTTATTTATGAATGTTTCCTTGTTCGTGAGATATATTTCATGACCCTTCAACTAAAACTCAAACTCATCTTGTTTTAGATGATAATTGACCTGGAAATATACTTCTTAGAAAATCACACCTACATTTACATATGTACTATAGTGGTATTTATACTGTGTTAAATTGCTGTCAACATCTTAATATTTATGTGTTGTAGATGATCATGATTAATGAGACTGGAAGAGAAAATATTTTTATCAATAAAAAGTAAGTGTCACTGAATAGAGTAATGAATTTTTTGACATAATTAATCTATATTTGTTTTGAAACATCTTGTGTTGTGTTCCAGCTAATATCTGAAAGATAAAGTGAAAGATTTGTTTTAAAATACAAATTTTCCAGAGATCAAGCACTGTTTTTCATCGGCTTCATGGTATCCTGAGGAAATAAATACTTCAGTTCAGTTCAGTTCAGTTCATTTATTTCACATCCATTAAAAAATACATATTTACAAATACAGTATTTGAATAAACAAGCAACATATAGATATAGAATACAATCATGTTTTACTTATATAACATAACAGTTTACAATATATAAAAGATAAAAAGAAAAAAAACAATGCAGCGGATGGAGGGATCAGCAAAAGCCATTGGCTTGTCAAGGCTGATCCCCATTTTACTACATTGTTAAAAAACAACTAAATGTCTAAACTAACAAAAACAGAAAAGGGGGCTTAAAACAAAAATACACAAACGAACATACACAAAAAAGGCTTAACAGGCAGTTACTTAAGAGGGTTCAAATATTTCATTTTAAAATTACGTTTCAAGGAAGATAGAGAAGGGGAGTTTTAAGACTTTCTGATAAATTATTCCACATAACTGGTCCTTTATATCTAATAATAGTTCTGGAGAAATTATATTGGTTGTAGGATATAAATTTTTTCGGAGTTTCTAGTAGTATATGTATTTATGGTTTTGTTTGAGACAAAATAATATTAAAACAAGAAGGAAAGAGCATTTTTTATATACAAAAACATAAAAGAGGTAACTGATAGTTCATAAATGTGCTCTAATTTTAGAATATTTAATTTCACAAATAATTTATCAGTATGAGCATTAATGATGAGTTTGTAATTATCCTAACAACTTTTTTTTGTAAAACAAATACTTTGTTGAACAAATAGGAAGCACAGCCTCCCCATAAAATGATACAATAGTTCAAATCTGGCAATATCATGGTATTATATAAGTTAACAAGAACACGAATGGGTAACAATGTTTAGTCTATTAATGACTCCAATAACTCTAGATATTTTACAAGAGATGTAGTTAATATGATTTTTCCAAGTTAAGTTATTTACTTGACAAATAATGTGAAAGTTACAAGTGTATATTACATTGTACACCCGCACATGTAGAATGTCATGACATAATTTACTAATTATTGGCATTATTTACTAATCTTAACTACATGATTATCAAAAGTTATTTCTTTTATAGAATGGTTATTAGTAAAAAAAAAAACAATAACAATAACAGCAAAAACATAATTGTACTAAAAAAAAAAGAATAAACAAAAAAAGTACATAATTGGTTTTAAAAATAATTAAAACTGACCTTGTCACTTGTAAAATTCATCTCAATATTCAATTGTCTACCCTAGATGTAAAAAAAAGAAAAAAAGGTCTATGATATATTAACTACTTAGATCAACTTCATATGTTATATGCTGCAAAATGATTTCTATATCATGTTATTTAATGTGAAAAAAAAAAACATATGAAGGTCATGTTGTTTACTATACTTATGCATGAGACTCCTAAGTGTTCAGGTACATATCTCAGTACTATATAGACATTTTTGCTTGGATTGTATTTGTAAAGGTTGCCAGAGTATTTCTTAAAAATAAGTTTCCTTGTGAAGCATGTGAGAAATGTTTATGGCATTGCAAAAAAAAAAAAAATAATAATAATAATAATAAATAAATGGATTTTTTATAAAAAATAAAATGGATTTTTTTTTTTTTTTTTTTTTTAGGGGAGAGAAAGATTGATGATAGATTTCTGGATCTTTTCTTTTACTTATTTATTTATACTTTTGTTTCTAAGATTGTGCTTATATTCTGATGCTTTTGATTCTGATTAGTTAAATTCACAAATAGAGATTAGGTGAATATAGATTAATTAGGATGTTGTGTTGATTATTCTACTGTTTATCTTGATAAATCTATTACATGTTCCTGGAAATGACCAATTGTCTTCTCAGTTTAGAGCTGCCTATGAAAAGGGGGGCAAATGGAAAGTGCATCGAGGAAAAAATTATTTCACCTCTGTCATTTGGATTGCAATCTAGCATGTATCCTCTCATGGGAGTTGTGTGTTCCTCTTGTACAAATAGCGTGCGTTCATGGTCGATTATTATACAACAGACAACATTTGTAGGAAACACAGATATTAAAGAGAAGCTGAGGTTGCGTTCATGGTTCCAATTTCCAGCTGTAAATATAAACGTCTTTTATATTTCTATTCTGAGGAACATGTAAATCCCTAAAAAGGTGGGTTTTATAAGATGATCAGCTTTGATTTTATGACCATCATGACCTTGAACATGGCAAATGCAGCGCGCTATGCTAAGAGCACGGAATTTAAAGGCAATCCACGTATAATCAGTGTTAAATTTTCGACCATGAACGGTGCACTGCTGATTGTGATATGTTTTGTAATTGCGATTTGTATCAAGATTTATGTTCCTGTTTGAAATTTTGTTTTCAACCGTGAATGCATCCAAAGAATAAGCAGACATGTGGTAGATGTACATGTATGAGAGCACAACATGTGACAAATTGATCTAGCCTGTCTTCAATTCTGTCTCAATTTTTCTCCTCTCTGTCCAACTGAATTATATATCCAATGGAAAAAAGCACTTTATAAACTTGAGTATAATCATATGTAGTACTGGTAGTAGTTCTGGTCGGAATATTCACCAGCTTTCATAACAATCTCAGTCCAATTCTTTTCGTACTAAAAATGCTTAAAATATTCATTACATACAACTAAAGCTTTTCCAGCTCAGATTAAGGAGTATTAGAGATCTACATGTATGCACATGTACATAGAATCTTGAGTTCTTATCAATATCTTGACCGATAAATAGTTCTATTTCGGTCGCTGGATATGCTCCACAAAGATTTCGTCTGGTTCCGCTGAATCCCGGCTTCCCTACATAGACTGATGTCACCAATGCCCACCTGTGTGGTGAAGATAAATTGTGTGCGGTACCGAATGCGCATAACACACAGCGCTTGCGAGAGTGACAGCAGCCTCTCGATCTACCTCCGATAATGAATGATTATGAGTATTTAGCCTCCAAGTACACTTTCCAGAGTCAGTAAGTGGATTCATAGAAATATTCTAGATTCTAATTTCAGAATTTCATATCAAAATTGCCAAAAATATGAGCCCATGTCAGGGCTTTTCAACTGTGTACAAAGTGAACGGGCCAGATCCGGCCCCATTGACTCAACGTTGTAGCGACCCAATAACTTCACCACGTAGGCGATCGCATAGACCTCCGTCTGTTTATGAGAGGACAGTAAAAGGTAGAAATCAGTTATTATATAAGGACAAATCATTAAAACGTGCGGATTTCTCAGTCAAATAAATGTTGCAACAATTGATCGAGTGTGTTCAAAGTGGCTCTTACTCTTAGCATTTAAATGAATTAGATGAGTAAGGAAAATAAACCTGATATTTCTTGTTTTTGGTAAAATTATATGAACAATTTACTGCATCATGTGATTAATTTCAATTAGAGGTGAAGAAAAAGATTTTAAGAGTATTCAGTGGTGGATCCAGGATTTAGACAGGGCGCCATAACTTAGCTGATGGAGAAGAACAAAGGAAATATAAGAGGTCCCCTGTTGGTACTTGACATGAATCTTTCAGCCCCATGTTTTTTGATTTCTGGATGAATCATAGGTATGATATCAGTCTTTTAGAGCAAAAAAGGCTTTAAACCATAAAATTCAGGCATGATTTTTCTCCGCGGATCCGTGGATTTCCGCCGATTTTGAAATTCTTTAAAAAAAATAAAAATAAAATTTAAAAAAATCTATAAAAAAAATATAATTTTTTTTTTTTACATGTACATGGCGGAAGTGTTTTCGGCGGTGTTTTCATTGTGTATTGTGGAAATATTTTCCGCTCTCACTGTGTGTAGACTTGGAACACGAGATTGATTTAACGAAGTTGCAGCCAAAGAAATTGTGAATTTTCTATACCTAAAATCTGCGGGAGGGGGAACCCCCCTCCCGAACCCACCCCCCAGGAAGTTCGGTCGCTATGCTCCGTCACTGGTACCAATTTTCCTCTTTTATCAAAATTTCTCTGTCTCATGCCTGAAAATTAATACCCTTTTAGCCCTCAATATACAATGTATGATGATATACCCTAATGGTATGATAGCAGCTACTGCTCACTGATTACTTGCTAGATCAGGTTACGTTTTAATCAGGGAAGATTCGGGCATGTGTTGAGAGCCAGAACGATCTTAACTATGCAAAAGTACATGGATTAGTGCCCTTATGATGCTCAGCATCTATTTTATTTATAAAAAGTGTTTATATAACCAAGTGGTCTCAAGAAGAGGCATACCCTCCATATGAACAGAATAGGCTACCCATATCAATTTCGCATCAACATTTTAGGGACTAAATGGGTAATATTGACCAATGAAAGGCCGATTCAAATTATTATTTTTTTTTCATGTTTAATTTTTTTTCTGTCTTGACTATCACATCATCCTAGGTCCTGCATGCCTTTAAATTCATAGTCAAGATTAATGAATTTTTAAAAACCATTTCAATTAAAAAATTAATATTTCATCTAGTCTTGGTATTAACTTTTCCTTTGGCAGTATCTCACTTGCTATGAGATTGAACATGTTGGAATCCATGAAATTTTTCCTGTTGCGGACATGTCTTGAAGACGTCTTGGAGATTTCTCTTGGACGTCTCTAAAACTTTCCCCAAGTCTTGGAGATGTCTGTGTGACGCGAGATACTGCCTTTTCCTTTCATCATCTACATGAAGGCCTATACCTCCTTCCATCTCAATTCTTTGTTCTGATCTGCCATCCTATCCACAGTGGGGGGGGGGGGGAGAAAGCCTATAGATAGAAGACAGATCCCATGTGTGTAGTCTTGTGTAATGTGATCTTCTTTGTCCTTGATGTTTGCCTAATGTTTAGGTGTAACCTCAGTCACAGTCATGTCAAAAGACAACATGAGACAGATCAACAGAAATGATATTACCCTTCATGGCAAGTGCCCTTGGTTGTTTGGAGTCCGTTTCCTGGTATGACTGGGGTGCCCTGGTGAGGGGTATCACACATGTCTCAGTCAGATCAACAGACAAACATTGAGGACCGCTCAACAGAAAATGATATTACCCTCCATAGTAAATATCTTTGTTGGTTTGGATTCAGCGTGCTAGTATGACTGGGGTGCCCTGGTGAGGGGTATCAGCATGACCCAGTCATGTCAACGGGGTCATCCCACAAGACCGACACCCACGAGGACCGACGGCCCACAAGTCCGACACTAGACAAAAAAAATCCTATTAGACCGACGCCTGCAAATAAAGACCCATTAGACCGACACTAGATCAAACAGGTCCACGAGACCGACACCACAAATAATATGACCCACGAGACAGAAAATTCGCAAATAAGGCCCACGACACGACGGTAGAGCAAAACAGCCCACGAGACCGACGTTACATGAAATATACCCACGAGTCAGACGTTTCTACAATTAGGCCCATGAAAACGAAACAAGCGAATATCCTGGGTATCTTCGGGGCACGAAGCCATGCCCACCCCCCCCCTAAAAAAAAAAAAAAAACATTTTCAATTGATATAAAAAAATTAGGCTCTCAATATGAATGATTTTTCCTAGCTCGCTATTTGCGCTCGCATATCAACATTCAAAAGAAATGATAAAGCACACACCCACACACACACACAAATAAGTAAATAAAATACAACGTCTTCATAGAATTTTTTACATCGTAAACATCTTAGCTTAATTGATTAGGTCTACAATTTATTTTCCTCTTCTTCTTTTTCACAAACCTCTATCAACGTGGGGGAGGGGGGGGATAATGAAAAATTCCCGAAATAGTTGGTACAAAAATTGAGCCCCCCCCCCCCCTCCTGAAAATCTTCCAAAGCCTATGGATTGTTCGAACCTGCCATTGGTCACCTGCTTCCTTAGTTCTTTTATTTCATTATCTCTCTGTTGCCCTTCCACCTATTTATTATTATTTTTTAAATTTTTTTTGACTTCTCGACCCTTGCGAAGTCTCTCTCTCCCTCTTCCACCCCTTTCTTGCCTTTTAGACGTCCCTTTCTGACTCGTGGTATACTTCATGTAATGTCGGTTTTGTGGACTGTTTGCTCTACCGTCGGTGTCGTGGGCCTTATTTGCGAATTTTCTGTCTCGTGGGTCATATCATTTAGTGTCGGTCTCGTGGGCCTGTTTGATCTAGTGTCGGTCTCGTGGGCCTAAATTGTTTATAGTCGATCTCGTTGGCCTATTTACTTTACTGTCGGACTCGTGGGTCGTCGGTTTAGTGGCCGTCGGTCTCGTGGGTGTCGGTCTTGTGGCTGTACCCATGTCAAAAGGCAAACATGAGACCAATCAACAGAAATGATATTACCCTTCATGGCAAGTCCCTTGGTTGTTTGGAGTCAGTGTGCTGGTATGACTGGGGTGCCCTGGTGAGGGGTTTTAGCATGGCTAAACTCATCTACTCTTCATTCTTCGTAACCTTTGATTCTGGTACATGCTGGGCAATGCTATGTCAATTCTTGTCAAACATATTACCCTCGTAGCAGGGTATATTTAAGTGATTCCACACTAAATTTTGCATACAAAGATTTATTTTTTTTCTTTGTTACAATTGAACTAGGAAATTTTTACGTTATAGAATATCAAACATTTTTACCACACTCTCAATTCCCTATCTCTCGCTCTCGCTTTTCCCATTCTCTCTAGATTCTCCTTCTCTCTCTTTCGTTATCTCTTTCTCTTTCTCTTTCTCTTTTCTAACTTCCCTTCACTCTCTCTCCTGTATTTATATCGTTGCTGCCTCTGCCCTTCTCTCTCTCTCTCTCTCTCTCCTTCTCTCCCTCAGCCCTATAGCAGGCTATCACATGTTTTCAGTGACAACTATGAAAAAAAAGTAAAAACAGATAGGGCTTTGGACAACCAACAAACTAGTTTACATACACGATGATAATATAGCCATGGTTAAAAGATAGCATGGGACAATTAACTTCAGAACGGTTCCTCCTAAATGAATAGATGTTGGATCTGTTTGTTTGTCTTCATTAGATGTAGATCTACTTTGTACATTTAACTAGTCCCATTCATTAAAAATGATATAAGATTTTTTTCCTTTTTTTTTATAATTCTTTTAACAATTGACCTGTATTCATGTTTATTTTGAGATATATGACAAATTTCCAATGATAATGGTCTTTAATCATAGTTTCAATTTCGATAGAAAGAATAGATGTTAACTTAATGTCTATTAGCATTGAACTTCTGGCATGCTCCAATCTTTATTTATATTCTTAGGACTCTAAATCTATATCTTTCACCCTTATTACAAAACAGAGTTTTTAAAAATCTATTAGAATACAAGTACATTTGCTGTTGTCTTATTAGAGAGAAAGCTTTATCTTGACTTTTTAAATTACTGGACCATTAACACTTAGTCTTGGTTCTCTAGTATGTATTCAGATGTTAAATTATTGGGTGGATAAGAGTCAATCGACAATTATATGACGCTCAACTTCGTGTCATGAGAATAACAGTGAGAGAAAAATGAGTCTAGTTGTAAACACTTCCATATGTCATTGCTTTACTCTCTCAGCATCTTTGAACATAATTCATTAATTGTTTTTGACAATATCATAACTCAATTTCACCCACTTCCTTGCGTAAAATATTTTGACCAATCTTTCAGAGTTGTATACGATAACAATTTAAGATGGTTGATAATTGCGCACACCTGTAGTTACATCTAACTAGATACATGTATGTGTGGAGTACCAGAAGGCAGGACTTAACCTTCTTCCTTTAACATCAAGTTAACACCCTTACTGCTTTGAGCAGTCAAAGAAGTGTATAGTTTCTGGGTGCTCAGGAAGAAACTTAATGCCAATAATTATGCCCCAATTAGATAACCTAATTGCATAAATCCTTAACTTTATATGGTTGAATCAGAGAGAGGGGGATGAGGGAGTTAATGAAATTTGATTAAAGAGCTTGAACAACAAATCTTTATCTGCATACAGTATACTTAAAAAATAAACTTTTTTTTTCATCATCTACGGTTAGCATTCAAGCAAATTTCATCTTTTGATAGGAGGGAATCTATAGGTTTGAATTTTCTCTTAAACAGCAGTAACCACATATTTTATGCTCCTTTACTATTAAAATAAGATTAGATTCAAACGTTGGTTTCCTTTTACTGCTGATATGAGGTCTTGGTGTATTTTCCATACTAATGTAGTTTGAATGTTGCATAATTGCATCTGACCATCTCCTAGCTACCCCTGTATGACCATTTGTACTGATGATGTTAGGAAGGAGTGTGTTGCCTGCAGAAAATAAAACATCTTCAATGGTTAGTGATAGCATGTTGATTTTGCAGCAATAACCAAGCCTCCTTTTTTTTTTCTTGATAAGCAGACAATTGAATAAAATTCAAATGATTTTTCTTCTCCGTTACTGTCAGTTCACCATTTGCTTAGGTCTAGTTTCATCACTATTACGGCATATAAAACGTAATCTAAAATAAAGTGTACCATCTTCGTTGTTTCCTCACCTACTATGCTACTTACATTACATGAAGGGCCTCAAGTCAAGAGGCGATTTACAAACAAACCAAAGAAGTTACATTTCCTTGTTGTTGACCTACACGGAAGTTTACACACTCTCATGTGTGTCTAGAAACGATGATTATATGGGCCTAATGTCTACATCTTAACCATTGACAACAGACAGATTGAAACAAAACATACGTTCTTCTCCTGTAGGGGCCTACAGCTGAAAACTAAAGATCCATGCTATTAACTGACTTTCTTAATACTGAAATGTATCAACAATTTTTGTGATACATGAAATAAATGTACGATTACAACTAAAGTTGAATTATGAGCTACTTTAAGACAATTTTCAAATAAAATAAGGGTGGGGAGAATTATTAAGTGCCATATGCCATAAGGCCTTCATGTCTGTTTTTTGTTGTTGTTGTTTTGTATGACAATATGAAAATAGTATCAGTAAGATCTCAGACATTGCCAGCTCTTAAAACCCTAACAAGGATGCATTTCCTTGAAGTAAGAGCTGTCTAATTTTGGAAGTTATTATGAGAAATGGAAATTTGCCAGTAATTAATCTATTAATTTTGGTTTCATATGTCATTACTAATTAGCTATAAAGTGTTAATGAGCAACTCAAGTGTCATTAGGGCATGTCAAGCTGAACACGGAATCAAACATTCAATCTCCAGATGAAATATTCCTGTTCCTGAAATCTTTCTTTGATTTCTGGTCAGTTTCCTTCGGTGTTCAAATCTTTCTACATGTACATACACTTTATAAAGTGAATAACATTTGACAAATATTTTGTTTAATAACCATTGTGGGCCAACATTTTTCCCCAGTTTGTTCACCACTTATTATTTTTTTGGTCTGTGAAATTATACTCTTTGATTAAGAGCTCACATTTTGTTCAGTTTTGAATGTGTCAATAATCAGTCAATTATCACACGTTGGATCTAACAAATTGAAAAAAGCCTGAAACCTGTAAGGTCTGGATGTTGATGTGCCTCTCAAAAGTTTGTTTGGGAAGTCCTTGTCATGATCAGAAAAGATAAGAAATTTGGATGTCTCTATTTAGATCATTTCACCCGCTACAAGTACAGTACTACTACATACAGCACAACTTGTATCTATAGATAGACTCAATACATTACAAGCTAAGGGGTGGTAAATCAATGTTCAAGTTGAGGACCTAATACCTTCCTAACACTCAGCAGGCATATTTGAGAAATGTAGGCCTATATGTTTCATTATAAGGGCGCTCCGATGGTCTAGTGGTTATGATGCTGGTCTAGCAATCCAGAGGTCTTGCGTTCAAATCCCGCCCGGGCAGTCTGTGATTTTTTTTCACAGCTGTCTGGCTCAGATTTGTCAGACAACAGTTGCGTGTGTTTCTACCATTGGGGGGGGGGGATGCAAATGAATAATTTCCTTGTCTTTATAAATTTTGTTGTTTATCTTTCTTTTTTTTGTGTGTGTGGTACATGTACCATACAGGATATACCTGAATTCCAGGATATAGATATCTTTTAACCCACTTTTTTTACTTTTTTTTCTTCAAAATTGTAATTTAAATGTTAATTCTTTGGGTTTTTGTACTTCATTTCCAGGTTAGCTTCACAGAAGAAGAACGAATCGATAATATTATAAACCTTGTTCATAATAACAATGACATGGGTTATTTATAGTAGGTCTTTTCAAATTCACTTCCTTGTTGGAGGATGATTTATTGCATGACTTTGATCAAATGGTGTTTTTTGTAGAATTTAGTTAATTTATAACTTGGAAATGTAATAATAGATGAATAATTTTTTATCTGTTTGCATGTATTCAAACTGTGCTTAAACATGATTAACAAAGATGGAATTTCATATTATAACTTGTAAAGGTCAGATTGAATTTCATATAACTTTTAAAGATGTACTCTCATAAATGTCAAATGGAAACACAAGAAGACACTTTATGGGCAAATAAAAACTACATACATGTATTCACAATTTTCATTTATGATAGACAATTACTTGTGATTATCTTTTTAAATTCCTAACAAGTTTTTTTTCTTCAAAAAGTTGATTTACTTACAGCAATAATTTCAACCTACACAAAACCAAATTTAGGGATTCATTCCCCCGCTTGTTTATTTTCTCTCTGGAATTGTCACTTTTGATGTTATAATTGAGATTGCAGGATGTATCCCATTTAAACAGAAATGTTTTCTCTTTCCATACAAATGTTGTGTTTGTGAAGTAACTTTTTTTTTTTTTTTAATCTAAATTAGATATGTCAGCTTGTACTGTATGTTTTTGATAAAAATATAATTCCTTTAATTTTGTAAGATGAGAATGTGGGGCACAGAGGAGTCCAGGAATACAAAAAACATGTAAAAAAAAAAATTATGAAATATTGCACATTAATGACGCATACACATTTCATAATGATGATTAACATTTGACAGAGTATGAATGAACTAGATTTCTAAAACTTTGTTCTCTCTATCTTCTTTTCTTTTTTTTTTCTTCTTTTTTGATTACTTTTTTTTTTAAATCACTTTTTGCTGACCCTCTGTATTCTCCCTCTCTCTCTCTCTGTTGCCCAACAGGTTGTCATAAATTCCGCCATTTTAAAAGGCCTCAAGTACAACCAAGCCACACCCACATTTCATCAATGGAGGGACAGTCGGCAGGTCTACGGTCTCAACTTCCAGAGCGCCACCGATGCTACCGAGTTTGCCGCTGCCATGGTGTCGGCGTTAGACGCATTAGATCAAGCAGGTATGGCCATTTGAGGTGGTTGTTTTTTTTTTATTTACGATATTGAGTCGGTTTTGATAAAAACGGAAAATTAAATGAAAGAAACGGATCAGGTCCTTGCATATTGAGTCACAGAGTGTCCAATTCGCCACTCTCAAAATAACTCTCAAAATCTGAGTTTTCTCATCTTTCAGATTTAAATTTGAATACTGATCTGTTTTTCTGTTTTTGTTTTGTTTTGTTTTGTTTTGTTTTGTTTTGTTTGTTTTGTTTGTTTTTTTGTTATGGCTTTTATCAAAACAATCACAATATCCAAGAGGAATTTGTCTTTGAAGTCTATGGTATTGCCTGAGGGTTGCAAAAAAGGATGAGGTGGAAAGGGGGTGAAGGGGTTTTTGTTTCTTTGTTACATCGTCAGAAGCTTGACTAAGTAGGTAGTTCTTGCAAAGATTTTAAATAGCGTTTGTGATATTGCATCCAAGACTAGGGGATTAGTCCCGACTCAAATTATGTAATGATGTGGCTTCAGATGAAGTACTGTAAGTGGTTAGTTTTGTGAATTCCAAGAGTCCATCCTCTGAAAATTTCCACTTAGATATTAGGCTATTAATAGTAATGAAAACATCACAAAAATTGTGAAATTAGCGACTTTAGAATGAGTCCAAAATCATGAAAATATCTGTACGCGAAAATGTTGGCTTGTACAGTGTTGAAACTTCCTGTAAGCCTGCTTGTAGATCGGAATTGACTACAATGAGAGAAATTTCTATTCTTTTGTCCACTTCACTTCTAATAGTTCTTTAGATGGAAGATCAGGGAGTAAAATTATGTTAGAAATGATGTAGCAAGATATTCTTTTTATTCCTTTTAAATCCCCTATTAACATTATATCGTCGGCTTGGAGCCAGAAGGGTGCTATTGCAGATCAAGGATGTTCCGTTTGGAGCCAGAAGGGCGCTATTACCATTGACTTTGTACAGTAATAGCGCCCTTCTGGCTCTCAACGGAACATCTATAAGATGCAATAACGCCCTTATGGCTCCCAACAGACGATATTATGTGTTCATAGTTGCCTGTCTTTTAACAAGAGAGGGCAGTAGAGCATATTGGTGAAACTGCATGGAAGAGCAAGTTTGATGTGGCTCTGCAATTTTGATTCCCTAAACTGTATGAGAATAGTATCTACCACTGACTCTAAAGGCATACATGTACACTTCTGGCTCATTGAATACAATATTTACAGTTTGCTTGATTGTAAAATTATATAGGGCTACAGCACAAAGGGGATCACTTACATGTACATGTAGTATGATCACTATGACCACCTTCAATAAGCAGATCTTATTTTTATCTACAGTGTGTATAAGCAATTTGTTTGCTTATCAAGGACAGCCATAATACAGTTTGAAACTATACAAATATAATTCAGATAGACTTTAAAAATTCTGACAGTTTAAGCCTAAAAACAGAAAGTGTGTCATGTAATTTGGTTTCGTTTCGACTATTTATACCACTTAGAAAGGTAACACTTGGCCATGTTGTTATTTCAAAGAGGATTTTGGGGTCACATCTCGGCAGGGAAGAAAACATAATCATGATAGACAGGTCATAACCAGGTTTTTAAAAAAGTAAAGTTCCGTCTGAGCTATTTATATTTCTAATTGCTCTAATTCCTTTGCTGGAAATTGTATCATGATCATGACCTACATTGTTGATTGCAAATCTGTCTGGTTCTTGTTGAATAACAGAAGGGGTTGGTGAGGATATCATTGCTTGTGGAATTAAAGGTATGGCTTTTAGAGGGTCTTCACATCAGGCTAAAAAGGGCATTGACTTTCTGAAAAGTGATGTTCATTTAAGCCTTTCTGGTCAAAGATGCTCTTTCACTGATACTTTGTCAATCATAGAGACATTGTTAAAAAAATACTTTATTGAATTTATTCACATTGAATTATAACTTATAATTGAAGTTTAGTTGTAGGAGACTTTTTGGAGGTTTATGCACACTACTGGAAGAAGAAGTCATATAGAATGATATGATAGATTTAAAGTTTTCAGATTGAAGGCATTTCCTCTGCTGTTTGAGATTCTGATATGTCTGTAAATAAAAGTTTTAAAGGCATCCTGATATCTTGAAAATATGCATTACATCAAAATCAAATGACATCTATAAATAAGTTTACAGTTAAATGAAAGTGCTCTTTAAAAAAAGACATTCATTGGGCTAAATTATCTCATGTTGAGGTTAGTAAGGCTCTTCCAAGCCACAAAGCTATTTGAACACCCTCATTATAAAGTTTCTAAACATAGAGGGCAGTCTCCTGATAGATCTTTGGAGCTGCATTACACTAATTAGCATATTCAAATTGGGAAAATACCCCGACCGCGTATCAAAGATGAGGTAATGGTTTGGAAAAAAATTCATATAAAATCAATGAAAGGTATTGGAAGAAATTCTTTTTTACTTTTGTAAAGAGTAATCATTAGTGCTTCAGATGAGCCCTTTTTGAGAGCTAGAATAGGTGCCAGTTGAATTTTATGGAGAACTTATTTCATGGTGTAAGAACCCTCAACCGGAAGTCTTGATGGCACCAAATCTGGTATAGTCTCATTCCAGGCTGATTTTATTACAAATGAGCCGAAGAATGTCACTTGATATTTTGATGAGACAAAGAGAACATTACTACCTAATTGTAGAATAAGTGTGAATATTCTCATTATAAACAGTTATTTTTGAAGATTTTTTGCATTTTCCTTTTTAACACATACCCCTATGGGAGTGGAATTAGGCTAATGGGCCCTGAAAGCAATGTGCGGATGAATATCAAAATTGCAAGCAATCGATACCAAAATAATGACAAAAACATAGCAGATTCTAATTTATTGAATTGACTTTTGGCAACTTCTGAGTCCAAATCTATTTGTATCAAGAAATAGTGAAAATCAGCCTGTATTTCTATAACTACTGTTTTTTGACAATTTAACAAGGGAGATTGCAATGCATTGTGGCCCAAACTTGTTTTTTAATCGATACCTTAGCTGATCGATCTGCATGTTACTTCCGGTGTTTCTATATCTTCAGCTGAAGGGATGTAAGTTGAAATTAACCTATGAATTATTCATCTAGAAGATAAGATAACACTACAGATGCCTAATAGGCCTAGAGTTTAATTATAGTTAATGAGGAGATGAGAACGGCTCATTAAAATCTAGCCTGGTTTTTGTCCACAGCCTTCGGCTTCGTTTAGAAACTGTCTTTAGTCCCGGTACTAGCTTCTATGGAAGCAAGCTTAGGCTTAGCCTCAGTCAGAAAGCTAAAAAAGAAGAGGAAAAGAGAGAGAGAGAGGAGAGAGAGAGAGAGGGGGGGTAGCAGTTTTGGAGTGTGTGGAAAGAGAGAGAGAGAGGAAGAGAAGGACAGGTAGAAGGTCTGATTTTAAATTAGAAGTCCCTTGTCTCATGCTAGTATGGCCCGGCACTGGACCTGGCCTTTCTGGTCTTGACATGATTGAAGGGGGGGGGGGGTTACAGTCTCCATTGCCTATGGCAAGCTGATTGGCTGGGGTATAGTATTTGTATTCATATAGCCAACCACTGCCCATCTGTGCTGTTGGGTCTACAGGAAGCATCAATATTCAATCCAGGCCAGGCATCCAGGCATCTCCCCCCCCCCACCTCTCTCTCTCTGCTACTCCTTCCACCACTTTCCATGCTAAATGTTTTATTAACCTCTTTAAATATATGTATAACATTATAAGGTCATCCCCTCCCTTTTTCATTTACCAACACCAGATTCCCAATCATGGGCACATGTGTATCACAAAAGAGCAAGTTTCTGCATTTAAGGAATGATCTCTTTGTTTTGTATTGTTTATCTTTGGTTTCATCTTCATAACTAGTGTTATCCTATTTAAACACATCCTAGGTTTACTTCATTGTAGCTAGAAATAAGGTAGATATCTAATCTTTAAAGAACAGTCACAAAACAACTTTATTCAAAGCTTTCATTCCAGTCTAGTGTGAGTGTAGTGTTTTGTGCCAATAATGTGATATACAGGTGCACATTGGTACAAACAATTACCTCCCCAGGAAAAGGGTTGATAGGTAGAACTTTTTAAGGCATGGAATGTTCTTATAATATCTAAAAGGGTTGCCATCGTAAGTTGAAATTTAAACATTAAAGGTGATTCCTACATCTACAGGCTGCATTAACTAATTAGCATATTCAAATTGGGGAATACCCCGACCGCGTATCAAAGATGAGGTAATGGTTTGGAAAAAAATTCATATAAATCAATGAAAGGTATTGGAAGAAATTCTTTTTTACTTTGTAAAGAGTAATCATTAGTGCTTCAGATGAGCCCTTTTAGAGACTAGAATAGGTGCCAGTTGAATTTTATGGAGAACTTATTTCATGGTGTAAGAACCCTCAACCGGAAGTCTTGATGGCACCAATCTGGTATAGTCTCATTCCAGGCTGATTTTATTACAAATGAGCCGAAGAATGTCACTTGATATTTGATGAGACAAAGAGAACATTACTACCTAATTGAAGAATAAGTGTGAATATCATCATTATAAACAGTTATTTTTGAAGATTTTTTGCATTTTCCTTTTTAACACATACCCCTATGGGAGTGGAATTAGGCTAATGGGCCCTTGGCTATGGAAGAATGTGCTTTCATGTAGGACCTGTATTGTGTGCCTGACATCGCTTTAGACTTTGTCTTTGCATGGTCATTTTGTATGGAAGTATTGAACTTATTAATTACAGGACTTTTATAAACTAAACCATAATTTAGGAAGGGCAACTAATTTTGAAAACCTAAGAGAAATACATGTAGGAAGGTGATAAGCACTATGGTAGATTAAAAGATTACAGCAATCAAAATGTCTGAAATTAGTGAAAAGCTTCCATTGACTACACTGTCTAGAGGGCTGTTTGGGGAAGAAGATCCCTCATTAATTCTTTCGGAATCCAGCATAAAGCGTTCTCTAGCCCAGGTGATTCAAGTCTGCTATTTGCGCATGACTTGGGCAGGATGTGCTGATAGACTGTAGTAGGGCGGTTTCTCTGTGGTTTCTTTCTTCTTTTCTCTTTTCTTTCTTTTTTTTTTTTTTTAGGCTTGGACCATTATAATCCTTGCATTAGACCTCCAAGATTTTGGGCCCATACATACGAACCCTATAAATTCAGATTCTAAATAAAGATGTTTGATGCTTTGACACGACGTTTGCTCCTGCTGCAATTGCTCTGGGCTTTATTTTGTCTAACATTTAGGGTTAGGTTTGCAATAGAGTTTTATGTTAGGTTTTAGGTTTAGGTTTATTAAGGAGGGAATAGTGTTAAGTCCAGGGTTGAAGTTAGCCATTCAATTAGTGTATGCAATTTTGAGCGGAGTAGATGTCATAGAATTGTTTGATGCATATATATATATACATTTGTAACAAGATTGATCAGTATAATGGAGGTATCATACACAAACGATCTTTCTTTTATTGTTGGTTTCAGTCTCAGCACCAAATAGAAGCTACTTAATTAACCCATATTTCTTTGTAATTGTCAACTTCCTTTTCATTGCTTTGTATGGGATCATGCTCTAGAAGTTAACCATAAAAGTTTCTCAATCATCATGTACTTGTATTGTCTACCTATTGACTTGCAATATTTGTTTAATAATAGGAAAGAGGACTTGAAAGGTGATAGACATGACATCATATTTCATCAGATTTTATTCGTGCAGCTGTAGAATATCATCCCCTTCATGGCATTGTTTCCTATCAAGTCTGTGAACCATTGTCAAGAAATGCCTGGTATTTGTTCTTGAAGCCAAGGGCCATGTACCACATGCTCTCTGCAGCAGTCTTTCAGAGAAAGAATACCCTCTGTGAAATCTTAGACTTCAATGACGTCACTGGTTCAAAGTTATACCTGGTATTTGGTTTCATCTTGATGTTTTTACATGTAGGCCTTCTGTCCAATGTCAATTTTTATTGACATTTTTATTGACATTTTGCTCTTTTTTTTTTCTTTTCTTTTTTAATACAAGGCTATGATTGCACAAAAATCCAAGGCAAAAATCACTGACAAATTTAATGTTTTTTTGTGTAGAAATATAAACTTAATAGTACTGAATAAAATATTTTGTTGCAGGACAATGATGTTAGATTGAAAAAAAATATGACTAAGCCAATTTGATATGGAAATGCTGATGCATTGGACAGACCTTTGGACAACTCTATGCTTCTATTACCTCGTTTACACTGTGACTCAGGTCGCAGGTTCGACACGGCAATTTCATGCCATGTAAACGGGATCAGTGTGATCCGCGACCCAGGTTCGATACGCCTTTTTTGCTCCGCCAAAATCGTAGGTTACGATCCGGGAGGCGGGTTCGACGCGGCAATTTTTATGTATGTAAACAGAAAATTGTGTCAAAGTCGATGACCTTGAGGTCAGATTTGAAATTTGGCTATACATCACAACACACATTAATGACGTCCCTTTACTTCCGGTCATGATCTGGGAGCTGTGTTGAACTCTCATTTTTTGTTGTGTATAAACACGATCACAGGTTAAATCTTTGCAGTGTCGAACTCTTCCTGAGGATTCGACACGAGAGCTGAGTCACAATGTAAACGCGGTACATACTACACTCACTCATGCCGAATCACTGCTTTTGTTTGGGGAGTCTCCCTCCCTCTGTGTTACTTTAGATGTGGGGGCACGCTTCCAATTACAAACAGACACAGCTGTGCCGCCCAGAGGATGACGTCAAGGTTATAAAAGAAATTGAGCCAGTCCAAAAATATCTAATGTTAGGCTCTCTTAAATTGCCATACCAAACAGTTTTGATTCAATATAATATCATACATTTTTTGTTTAGTTTGTAGACCCATGTTGATCATAACACATTATAAAGAGTTTGAATTGTAAGAAAATTTAGACCCAATCCTATAGAACCTGTCTAAATGACTGGTCTCCTACCACAGTCGAAGACTTACAAAGTTGGGCAATGCTCTAGAATTTGTGAAAGTTTGTTTAAATTTCAAAATAGGGACTGTGTTTGTAGACTATATGACAAACTTTTGTGGCAACTGCCCCCTCGTTAATAGCGCTGATGTCATATTGATCAGGTATGATAAATGTAGTAATCCAGGTATATTATCATCATTGAGTTTATAGGCGGGTCAGATTATTTTTTAGTGATGGGTAGGATAACAGTTAGATAAGAGCCATTAGAGGGTGTTTTATATAGGGCAGGGCTATCAAGGTAAACAAATCATATCAATCATCATGCCCAGTGCATGGAAACTTTCTATTAGCAATCTCTAATCCTGATAAGTCTAATGGAAATGATTTTTAAAAGTTAAATTGATATTATAATGACCCAAATTCCTTTCCTTGTGTTCTGATTTTCCTTCAGATATTTGTTTTTTCCTTTCTGATTCTCTAACCAGGATCAAAATAGGGACTTAAAACTATTTACCCCTCCCCAAGTAAATTATAAGCTTTCACAAACAGTCCTTCATCTTGGAAGCTCTGGACCCAAAATAAGTTGCTTTTATAAAAAGCAGAAAAATTAGAGAAACGGAATAAAAAGAGTTTGAAGAAAATCAGACTAATGCTAAGAAAGTTATGAATATCTTTAAGATGCAAAAAAAATTGATCGCTATAGCAAATTGGCAACACTGTCACAAAGCTGTGATGTCACAGGGGTACAACTTTTCATGCATTTTCTATATGGTTTTATGATAAATTTTCACTTTATTTGTTGAGAAACTGTTTTCCTAATAACTTTGGACAAGATATATTGATGACAATATGCTATTGCATCTATACATATATTGTAAAATCAGCATCCCATGTAGAAATACAAAAAACAAAGATTTTAAGGGGTTTTCAGGATAGAAAACAGATATTCATGAATGTTGAATTTTATGAAAAATATCACTTTTCTTTTGAAATGTCATTATGATTCTCATTTTATCAAAATACATAGATGCAATAACATATTGCCATCAATGTATCTTGGCAAAAGTTATGAGGAAATCGGTTTCTTAACAAATAAAGTGAAAATTTATCATAAAACCATATAGAAAATGCATGGAAAGTTGTGCCCCTGTGACATCACAGTTGTGGCCAATTTGGTATAGCGATCAATTTTTTGTGCATCGTAAAGATGTTCATAACTTTTTTATTTTTAGTCCGATTTTCTTCAAACTTGTTTTGATGTGTTTTTCTAATTTTTCTGCTTCTTATAAAAGCAACTTATTTTGGGTCCAGAGCTTCCCTTTAAAGCACTAAATTAGGTTTTGTTTAAAAGTTAGCTTTTGAGATATAATCTGCTAGTCCTCCTTCTTCTCAAGTCCTTTCTCACAATGCTCTTTTGGATGTATTATCATATCTGTTTACAGTACTTCGTACTTTTTCATTATTTAGCTCTATTAATTCATTTTCCTTAATTGTCCCTTTATCTTTTGTGATACTGTGGTATTTCACATTTCCCAAGTGTTTACCATCCGCCTAGGCCCTACATGTACCTACTCACCCACCCCTCCTTCCATTCCAGCCACAACACACACAAATAGATACACTCGTATAAAAATACCTCCGAAATAAGAAGGAATGTTATAGGCCCAGGGGTTGATGGAGCTACTTCTGATAGAGCAAGCCATGCTATTTTGAGATTTGTTATTATCATCATCCTCCTCACCCCAGTAGAGACCTTAGCAACCAACCAGGCATCCACCCAACCAGTCCTCTTCTTGCTTCCAGTCTCAGACCAGCTGGCTTAGTATCAACATTCCATTCCAGTGTGTGTATAAGTGGTCTGCCTCCATCCAAACAGAAATACCGCCGACACCAAATTAGGGTTGATAATCTGATCTTTCCATCGACGTCCATCATCACCATTCCATCCATGTCCATTACGGGAGATTAAACTTGACCAAACGTAAATGAGTGTTACAGGCACACGTCATATTTGATCATCACAAATCATATTCCATTTGATTTGTGTTAATTTGGGACAATTTTGACCATTGGTGTACGATTTCTGTATGTGTCATTTGGATGCACTTATTTTGATTGTGATAACATATCTGTGGGGCCATGATGAGAAGATCAGCTGTTTCCATTTCCTTGGGTAAGTCTTTCAATTGTATTGCTGTAAATATCTATTAATCCTACTCACTGGGTCACTTTTCGTTATGCTTACTTTAAAAGTGAATGCCCTTTTGCCAGCAATCAGTGAAGAGTAAACAAATTTATCATGTATTCTTTAAAGCTCTCCAACATATTCACACTTTAACCATCTACATGTAGTGAAGTTATGATTTAAGTAGAGGTAGGTAATGAAACTGAAATGTTGATGGTAATTGTTGACATGTGGATTGTGGTAATTTTTTATACATACATGTATTTCAACTGTACAAGACTAGTTCCATATCTAAGGTAGACAGCTGGGTTAGAGTCAGAAGGAATCAAGTCCATGTGTTTTGCTGTAGGGACTTACATTCAAAAACTTCTTAGCTTGTAAAAATACATTTCTATACACCTTATACATCGAGTTATCGCAGATAGTCATGAATTATTATTATTATTATTCGATATTCAAAATTTCATTTCAAAATGTGACAGATAGATATTATCTTGGGTGGATATCTGTCTGTAATATTAGCAAACCGTCAATGTAACAATCTGAATGGTATAGGATTCAATAGCACCCAGGCCCCTTTAATTATCACATCTTCAATTATCACCCCCTAATAACAATCGTGACAGTTGGGGAGCTTTTCAAGGTGCCTTTACATCAAGTTATTACTATTCCATGTGCTATGTCATTGAATGAGAACATTGCCAAGACCTATGCATGAATTGCATCATTCTGGATGAAAGATATTTCTTCTTCTTTTTTCCTGTACCAATGTAACATACATTGTCAAATACAATGTAGGGATGCCTGCCCAGCCTTTTATTGTGAGTTATATCATGAATGTAGTTGACTAGAAGCTGATAAGACTCAAGAGTAATTAGTATTTTTAATGATATTTGAATAAAGATGCACAAAGTAACCTGCTAAAGTCACTTAAATGTCCCTGATACAGTTTACTATAGTTTTCTAAAGTTGTCTCTTTTGATCAATCTGTCTCTATCTCTTTCTCTCTTGTTAACCTTCTCAAGCATTCCATGCTTTCAACCTCTGCTGTTAAATTCTCTCACTGTCTTCATCTTTGCGTCATATTCTATCTTTGTATTTAACGAAAGGGGATCGGAAGTGTATGTTTGCATCAAGAATATCTCTCTCTACCTCTCTTCCTATCCTGTACAATAAAATTCAGTCAAGAATGTTGTTGATTGTCTTAACCCGCAATCCACCAAGCAGGCATGTAAGCCATGTGAACTGGTATGCAGCTGTTTCTATAATCACATAATGTTTTCTGGAAAGGAGAATTCAAAACTGCGGAAAGATGAAACCAAAGGAGGTTGCTTGTATGTTAGGATCAGTCACACATGCGAGATTGACACCAGATAGAATTTTAAAAATAGACTAAACAAAATGATATATTACCCCAAAAGTTTGTAGCTTGTCAACTGATTTTGCCCTGGTTGTAAGAAGAAATGTGACAACAAAATATTATGCTTCCAGATATTATTGAAATATTCATGCAAGACACCCCCCCCCCTTTTTTTTTTTTTTTAAGCACTTTCCCTTTTAAGCCATTCATTCGGAATAGAATCATTCACTACCCAATCTTTATCATCTAGATTAAGTTCTGTCTTAATTGTTAATGACTGAAAGATAACTGAATCAATAATCATGTCAGCCATGTGAATTTCAGTCAAAGTCATTTTAAGTTCCTGTATGGCTAATCTTACCTTGGATTGATTGTCTGACAAATAATTAATTAATGAAGTACTTGTCTTTACCACATTGCTGTAAACAAACTAGGTGACAGACTAACACACCTGTGACCTGTTCTTGTGAAATCAATAACAATGAATGAAGCTCTCACTTGTGCCCCCCCCCCCTCCCTATGTTTTCTATATCTATATTTGATAAATATCTTTATATTGGACTATCATAATAATAGGCACACAACATCTTGCTTTATTGTCTGAACATGTTAGTTATCACAATATATTACCTCTTTAACACAATATAGAAACTTTTCACAGAAGGAAGAAATTTTTGTAACATTTGAGTTTCACGCCTCTGGGCCATTTATAAACTTTGATATTCAAAGCTTTTTTTATCATTTGATAACTTCAATAAATTTGAGTTTTACTGACACAAAATTTCCAGGAAAATGTAAGGTCTCATGCCGTACAAACGTAAAGCCTCCAAATAATTCGTTTTCAAATAAATGGTATTGAGTTATGCTGAATTGTCACACTTTGTGGCCCAACTCCATGGAATTATCCAAATCCTTTCAAAGTCAGCAGGATATTACTTTATTAGCTATTTTTTAAAAATTATTCCTTAACATCCTTCTGCCACTCAACAGACAAGAAGAGGTTCAAGCAAGTTCTGTAAAATGACCTAATTGCCCAGTAGAGTCATTTTGTAATGTTTAATAGTCATTTCCATTCAATTCAATTCAATTCAAAAATGGTTTATTCATAAAAACATGTGTCGCAGCCAAGGCTGAATAAAACATAATTCACATTATATATCATTATAAATATCAATAAATGAAGTAGACAAATTATAAGATAACTTTTAAACATTAAGAAAATATTATTATCACAAATGACAAATGGAACACTAATTTTGATTGCCACACAAAGGCAAATTGAGCATGTACGTAAAATTATATATTGGCAGTGTTCAGAGAACTGCACGTAGTCCAGATATGTGTTGGAATAGGCTGCCTGCCAGAATAATGTCATAGAAAGAAGGAGGCAAGTCACGTACAGTCATCAGTGATACATTTCAAAGCTATGTCATATCGGTTGAACCAAATTTCTTTCATTGCTTTGGAACGTGTTGGCAAAGATTCTTAGAACTCACAGATTGACATTAGAATCAGTTGATACTTATGCGGCGGTCACAACTCGCTGTACCTTCGACGTGCAACTCCCTATGATGGATTTCGTAGAAAAATTGTGCAGCGCAGGTACCTCGGAGGCACGTTGCATGTACGACGTGCAGGAAGTTTTTCCAATACCCTTACTACAGAATCGCAGAAATTGACCAACGACCTGTGCGTGCATTGCACATGCCACGCAGGCTACGTTGATGGCACGTGCCCCGTAGCCTACGACGTGTTGTGACCGCCGCATTAGCTATGTAAAATATTACTCTACTTAACCTTTCTATTAACATTGATCTACTTGCAATGTTATAATTTTGTAGCTTTAAATTAATCAGTTGATGCTCTAGTTAATTGCCATATTTTCAGGTATGAGTGGCTCTTTAATGGTTAGATTTTAGCCGTGCATACCACCATATCCTTTCCAATTGAAAGATATTCCAGCTTTATACATGATTTCTTCACCAAAATATTGAAAGCTGGAATCTCAAACATCTAGAAAACTTATTTGTTGAATTGTGACCAAGATTAAAATATACTTTCAAGTGGTCATTTCGTCGCTGTTTTTACGAACCGTCATTAACCTAATTTTAGGTCAAATTTTCGAAATTGAGTTTTTTGGATATTCTGAAAACCTATGGTATATTTAACTCTATCGAATAACCAAATTTCAGTTCCAAATCTGCATTATTTTCGGAATAATAGAAGATTAAAATTTCTTTCAAAACGGCATATCCATTCCAGCGACTTTATGAAGCGTTCTAAACCATTGTTTGTGTACTATAGCAGTCTCCTGAAGTGCGCGCAACCCGACCTAGATGTGCATGGGCGTTGCGCGTATGCATTGAGTGATTTTACTAGCCGTCCTATCTCGTGGGTTTATGATGCTAAAAAACATGCGCGTGTTAAGCGTGATTTTACGAAGTGACCTAGACCCCCTGTTTTTCGTAAAAACAATCGGTTTCTAAAATACCATCTTCCATTTTATTCTAAATATTTAAAAAATCAAACTCCAATTGCAAATAAATAATTTCATATTGTAGAATTATAGAATTTATCCTGTACATTGATATAAATAATTGCTGTGGTTTCCTTTAAAGCACGAAGTTATGAGCATCAGAAGAACATCCAAACTTTGAACGCGATTATCTCAAAAACTGGTTTTCGGGACTCGCCGAGGTCTATGACAGTTCATAAAATCACTGACGATTTGATTAAGATATTATTAGCAAATGAAAACTTTAGATAATTTAATTGCAAAATATTTGAGTTGTGTTGAAGGAAAGAAAGAACTTGATATTTTTGCACTGATTATATTGCACAAATTGATGGATAGGGGCCGTAACGAAAAACTGTATGAATATGTTAGGGGAAAGACAGGATTTTGTGTATCGGAACATGTCCACATCTGATAGCTAGCTCCATATTTTATGTTGAGAGCTAGAAATAATTGAAATTAAAGCTTGGCTATATTTTCGGAGGAAATCTCAAAATATCTTTCGAATTTTAAATTTACTCTTGAGATATAAGGAAAGATTATATGATAAAACATGTGTCTTTAAAATGAGATCTACAGTCTGTGTCAAAAAAAATGGTACAGTCGGGGAAAAAATCATTTAGGTGTGAAATCTTTTCATATAATGCGTGTTTGTGGTATCAAATTAAAGCCAAAAGATTTTTCTTGCTGATGCTTTTTGTCCTGTATAATTTGCTTTTGTAAAACAAAAGTTATGCTGAGTTTTATGTGACGAGGAACAAATCGAAATTACGCACGTCTATTGTTCTGGAGCGCCGAATTCACGGTCATTATGCGAAATCATGCACAAAGGCATGGGACGGCGTGCGAAAAATGGATTATTCTTGATTGTAGAAAATTAGTCGTATCTCAAAAAATACTGCGCCAAATGTGATGAAAAAAATTGCAGAAGAAAGTCTGATTTTCTAGCTTTATGAAAATATCAAACAATTCCAGGTTGTTAATAATCTTCATACTATAAAAAAATGTTTTCCAACTGTACCATTTTATTTGACACAGACTGTATAATAATGTCCCTACAAAAATATCTTCAAAAGTCAGGGTCTTGGGAAATTGGCTTTATTTTCTTTTTAATGTAAAACAATTTTACAGGCATGGAGGGGAAGGGAAATTTTAGGATAATATCTTTGTATATAGCTTTCAGGTATCAATTTAGCAAAATCTATAGAATGGTCATTCAAAAGACCTATTTTAAGGGAAATATTGGTGCACCAGTCACTTTGTTTGTTTTATAGTCGAAACGTTTCAAAGGAGATCAATGTAATTGATATATTGCTCAGTTTTGCAAAATTATATCCCAGCTTTAACACAACAGAAAATGCCTTGATAGACACCTATAATGGCAAAAATAATGTCTAGATTTCACATGACTATCAATAACGTGGTCTGTCCTCCCACTGTACCTTAGCCCTCTTACCTCCCTCCCTCACATCCTTTCTCTCTCTTACATGACTTTTGTATATCTTTTTATTTCTTGCCTCTTCTTTTTTTTTTTCTTTCTTACCAAACCCGATATATATTTTATTTGCTATTTCTTTCTGTTGTGCTTTCTCTGCAATATTATTTTCTTCCCTTATATTGTATCTCTAAGTCATTTGAAAAGCAGCATTCCTATGTATTAGGTTTAAATGAGATCTCAGTTTCATACATAACAAATTTTGTATGACCGTCGGACTGCAAATGGATTTCATTGATTCTGATTTTTTACATTTTTTATTGAACATAACTCTTTAAATGACTCTATGCAAGGCTTATGCATGCATCTACATGTAAAACACAAAATTTCTGCATTGCCGTTTAATGCTCTCATATTTCTCATTTGTAAAATATGTGGTGGAAAGGAATTATGGACTTAAATTCTGTGGCGCTAGATCTAAATCTCTGCTTTCCTCTCATACACATATCTTTTACAACATGCCCGAATGTGACTTGCTTTGTGTAATATATATATGTAGATACACATCATGGTTTGTAATAATGTCTAGACAATGTTATACAATATGGAAGGAAATACTGAATCCATTCATTTGCTCTTACATATCGTTCTCTGATTTTATCTCAAAGCTTAGAAACTTAAACATGAAGTAAGCTTTAGGAAATGGGACAATTTTACATTGTTTCCTCCTCTTTCTGATATAAGCTTCATTGTATGAATTATATATTATTGAGAGACAAATTTAGCTCATTTAGACGTTCAGTCATGTCTTCGAAAGAAGGGATTTGAGCGAGAGTATGTCATTACATTCTAAATATATAACTTGAGAAGGCGTTTGGTTATGATTTCAATAGCATTTGTAGTATGACAGGATATCTCTTGTAGAATGAATGTTTCCTATCTGGAGTGTCCATTGAGTAAACTCAATTGACCATGACCATCTATTGAATGCAGGTATTAATGGGTCACCCATGTGGACATGACATCAACCATATTCCCTGATGAAGTGCCCTTTCCCCACGGAGTATGGTTTAGCAAAGGTGAGAGAGGGGATGAACGATGCCAAGTATTAAGTGAAGTTCTTTCGCCACCTTCAATGAGATGGTGCTTATCAGAAGACAGTCAGTGCGAGATGATATGAAGAAGGTGATGACAGTGATGTTTGCAGTACTGCTGCTGCTGCTATTACATTCCTAGAAGCAAAGGGGTCCCTGTGACCCGCCTGGAATGGGGAGCATGCATGCATTTCTTTCTCTAAATAATTGATTTAATAGGGGTAGATAACCCATGCGCATGGTTGCAGCTCAGCCAGCTACGCAGACGTCGCTACAGCTTGACGCAAAAGTGAGCCCGCGGTAGTTTGTTACTTCTGTCTCGTGATCCCACTACTGAGGTATTCGGAGAGCAGACGAGTGATGTTATCATAAGCTCTTACTCATCATAGCTGATGGCTTTATGACTTGCTTTTGTGTTTAGAAGCAAAGTGACATTCGTGAGTGGTGAAGAGAGCATTCTGGTTGCAAACTTTTCATCACCTTTTTAACACGGCTTCTCATTCGTTGATTTATTGAGAAGAAATAAACCATGGCGTACCGTGGACAGGAATGTTTTAATCCTTTTGGAAGCAAAGTCGGTGCGGGTAAGACTGTGTCAAAGCTAACTGTTCAGCTAGGCAGCAACAACAACAGGAACCTAGCAACAAGTGGACCTGAGGATGCCAAACCAATAAATAAGGGGAAGAAAGTAGGGTTTGCCATAAATCAAGCCAGCAAACGGGGAGATGACATTGATGTTACTGACATTAGCAGCAGCAGCAGCAACTTCCCCTCATTAGCCTCCAAGTTGGCCAATAATTGTGCGACAGACAGAGGATATTCACAGGGTGGAGCTGAGGGTGGAAGTGGTATTCAGAGTCAGGAAGGGGGATTAATCACGCCACTCGGGGATCACGAGAGAAACGTTAATGAGCTTGGATCCTGTCATACTGTTAGTATGTCAACAGACAACATGAATGACAAGTCAGTTAAGGATGGTCTATTGCCCGCATTAGACCAAGGTCTTGTTGCTCCGTTACCTGAAGCATCTGTCATGTATCCTGACATTGAATCCAATGGGCTCCACCCAGTCACAAATGGTGATTCTATCAATGAAGGGGATTCATGTCCCAATGCTATCGAGGTACAGCCCAAGGATACTACTGTTATTAACAGTGATCCCAGCCCAGCAGAAGCTGTAGAGAAAGCCAGGGAATTAGCAGTAGGAGCCATCGAGAAAGCTCTTGCATCACAGCTTGTATTATCAGTGACTGAGGCTGCAGCCAAAATCGTGAGTGACGCAGTCGGTGAAGCAACTGACCCCACCAAAATGGACACTTTGGAACAAATGAGTACTTGTGAGGAAACACCAATGGAGGGAACTGACAATACGAAAAATACAGAAGAGATCCTTCACGTACAAGAAAAGCCAGCCAGCTTGCAAGATGCAAATGCAAATGATGTGTCACTGAAAAATATGCCGATGCTTATCCAGAATGGTTCTGTTTACAACAACAGGAATGCTAACAACAATACACAGTTGCCACCAGTGCCTCCAAAACCAGTTACAGTTGGATCAAAACCTCTAGACATTACAGGACAACCTATCTCAGAAGCTGACCATAATCTGCCACCTCCTCCATTACCTGGAAGAGATGGAGAAGTGCTGGAGTTCTCTCCCCAAATATTAGTCCCTGATGATATCATTGATTGCCTACCTGAAGTGGAAGAAATGAGTAATGGGATGATCCCATCTCCACCGGCTCTAATGGCCAGTCCTGAACAGGATGCTTCTGAGTGTCCAGAAGGGGTCATCAGTGAGGATGCCATGTTACCTGCACCAGTCGCTGTGACAGATGAACAGGAAATTAAACTCGATGAAGACAGTGACAAGCTGACAGTAGACACAAATCAAGGTGAGACAATTGACACAACAGAAACCAATGCTCCAAAAAATACAGAAGTCTTCAGTGACAGTCCAATGCCCCCTTTGCCTGCAACTCCAATGATTGCAGAGGAACAACAATGTGTTAATGAAGGTGCAGACAAAACTAAAGACAAAACTGAAAATAATGTTGATAACCACAATGAAGTTCAAAGTGATTTTAATCAGGGGGTTGAGGATTCTAAAGTAGTAAATGATGTTAAAGAAGAAATGGTGGATAGCTCTCTTAAATCTCCAATGAACGAGGAAGCAGAAACAACAAAATTTACTGAAAATCCAATGAAAGAGCCTGAGAAGGTAAAAAGAGAAGACGAAGAGAAAAAAGGATGTGAGAGTGCAGAAGTTCAAGATGATGTAAAACACGACCAGCTGTATGATTGCCAAGATAGCGATGGAGGCGAATCGACACCATCTCTAACAACAACAACAGCAGCATCATCGGCAGAGATAGGGATGACGCAGATTCCATTATCGCCCATCACTGAAGAACCAAGGTCACCGGCCAAGACAGATGATCATCTTGATCTGTCAAACACTCCTTTGTCATCATCCTCCCATCAAATGCCAATACTCATGGACTCGTCATCGACAGAGAAGATGGACGAACATGAAGCAGCCGTCGGCAGTGGAAGCGTTGAGTGTGCAAAGGTTGCAACAGCAAGTATTATGTTGGGATTGTGCCCCACTGGAATTACTGACGGAAATGACACCTCTGTCGTGAACGATGACCATGTCGAAAAGCAAGACGAAGGTATGTATCATTGTTTTATTGTGATAAAATAATCAATGTGATTTTGAGGGAAGGATGTTTACTTTCATGATTCTTGGAGGTACATGTAGAACATTTGGTAAAAACTAATTCATCTAAAATAGGCCTGATGTATTGTCTTATTAAAATACTACCAGACTCAGATACGTACATGTACATGTATTAACTCAAAGAACAAGATATCAATTCCTTTAAGAGGATTTATTTCAGAGATTAAAAAAAATAAGTAGGAAAGAAATGATGCTGAATCCATTAGTGCAAAACATCAAATTCATGGTAGTGTTTAAAATTGAGGTCTGTATTAAAGTTTATTAGCACTCACTCTCTTTTTTTACCAGTGAAGAAAATGTATGCTTTATTTCTGAAATATCAACTAAATCATAAAATTCACTAGTCAGAAACAAGACTGCATGTTCTGAACATCAAATTTTTTTTAGAAAAACCCATTATATCACCGCTTCTATCCCTCGTAATGTGTACTTGAATCTTTGAACTTATTTGGCATCGTCTGAAAACATCACAATGTCAGAATTGATAGGCCTATTTGTTTGAAAGTATTGAAATCCCTGGACATGATTTAGTTTGATTTTGATTTGTATTGAACTCCATTTGAATGGCTTCCAACTGGATTCAAAACACAGAGGAAACGCAGCTGCTTTGGCACCATACTCGACCTACAAATTGAGGTACTTTTTAGCCCCTTTTTGCAGACTATATTTTTCCAAGAGGGGCCTTCTTTTTTCCCTTCTTGTCTACATCATTGGTGAATTGAAAGGGACAGAAATGAAGGTTTTCGGAAAGATATTTTGCTTGAGATTGTTGCCATTTAGACAATCGCATTTTGTGTGTTGCAGCTTGATTTTTGTACGGAGAGTAAATTGCAAAATGACAAGGACAAAGTTTGGAAGGAGATCATTTCGATCAATGATGTTGCTGCTAAGTAGTGGTATGTACATGTTCTTGTATCGCAGTTTGCTGAGGAACAAAAGGACATTAACCAAAAGTTAATGAGCTAACACAGGTCTTTAAGTCTCTCTCCAGTTTTGGCTGATAATTTTATAGCAGTTTTGTTACTTGCCTACATAGAGTGAGAAGGATTTTAACAAATCTCCTTTACCAGTAACAAAGAATATACATGTACATCCTTTTTCTTCTCCATCGATTTGCTTTCTTCAATGATTTTAAGACCAGTCTTGCTGTGATATTTAACATGAAGTTGATGGACTTCAAGTAAAGTCTCCTTTCTTTCAACTTAATACTTTAGTAGATATCAGCAAGGTATGCATACAATTATTGCAATAAGTGGCAGTTGTCCTTCTTGATCTAATATTTAAAATGATTACTTAACTATTTCAGATAGAGCTACCCAAACAGGAGGTTCGGTTTTCATCCCAATTTCAAACTTTAAAAATGACCATAAAATGAAATGTCAATGTTCACGTAGCTGCATGACTCATCCCATTGGGTTTGGTCTGAACGTATACTGTACAGAAATGATACACCATATTAAATCCCAAGTTTTTGATTGCGAGATAAGAATGTATCTCCAGTACTGCTTATCGACAGGAAATACATGAAATAGATATTATGGTATTACTGAATGTTCCACAATTTGTGAACCTTCTTTAGCTTTTTTTTTAGATGTAAGTTACAGTGTAAATTCAAATGGATAAATAAACTGTATGAGAACGAGTTAGGCATGAACTCAGAAATAAATCCTTTTCTGGTTCACATCATAAAAATTATGTTTATTCCTACCATTTTAACCCATAAAGAAAGGAAAGTGTTCAATTTCTTTCATGTTTATAAAGTAATACACAAATCATATAATCTTGTATAAAAACTGGTAAAGAAAATCATTGCATAATGAAGTAATGATGCTACATTTGTACAAGTAGAATGAAGAAAGATATATTAGGGTGTTTTTTAACAGGTAATTTAACTTTGCTTTTTGAATAGATCGTATCATCTTTGATTTGTTCTCTTCCCTCTACACTAAATTTGAACCTGAAATTTAAAAAAGCTGGGATTTTTTTTTTTTTTTAATTTAATTTTTTTTTTTTTCTTAGTGGGATACGAGGTAGTGGGGTTGGTTTGTGATGTAATGTGCTTTTACTGAATGTCAATTTATGTGAATGGTGAATGGTGTAACTTTTCCAGATACAACCTACATGTACATGTATTTGATCAATGTAGAATATCTAGAACATTTATTCGTTAGCTTTTACAAAAGGATGGCTCTTCCACAGACATTCAACTTTTATTCTGATAACCTAAAATTAATCTTCCTGATTAGCAGAAAATACCTGTCTAATATGTAAATTGATAGCATCTATTTGGAAGGAAACAATTTCATTTGACCTGATTCAACGCTGCCCTCATTCGGTCTCCAAATTTAGGCGTATCCTGTAAGTTCATCCCCGCAAGTCATTCTTCTCGCAAGGCTGTGGTTAGTTAAGACGATTATCATCACAAGACAAAGAATTCCTCACGAGCTTCAACAAAGCTAGATGGAATGGCAGCCTATAAAGTTTCCTGAACTTCATAGAGGCTGTCCAGAAGCATAAAGGCATTAACTCTGTATAAAACAATGAGCTACAGCCCTTTAGCTCTCAAGCAACAATGCCATATAGATCTCTAAAAGATATGTGAATGGTGAACGTGAAGAGGTAAATGATTTGACAGTCATGTCTAGCTACTAATGCAGGAACCCCTAGGAGGGATTCTAGATCTAATGATGAACTCTATCTTCTGCTAATTGTTTTAATTTTGTCCTTCTTGTCAATCTCCCAAAAGCAGAATAGACGTTGCATGCTGAGAGCGAATACGGATTTTACTTGTTTGCAGTTAATGCTGTCTGACTCTCAGCAGATAATGTACAGTACTAATAACTTTCCAAAGCAGATCTTTTTACCATCAGAGCTTGGCCGTATAGGATAGCGTTAGTACACAACAACATGCCCCAAATATTCATTGTTACATACAGAGTTAGCCAAACTATGTGTTTAGAAATCCGTTCTAGAGGAATGTCGCCAAGGAGAGCTGCATAATTAAAAACGTTATTTTTGATACAAATCCGACCGGCATCGGTCATTAGAACTAAATGAACTGGTACTTATATTTCAAACAAATACTTCCTTCAGATTTAATTTTACAAAAATAATTAAGCAGACTATGCAAACATCCATTAATTAGCCCAAGAACAGCTTTATAGGATTATTTATATTTTTAAATACTTACTTTCATGTACCTTAGAACTTAAATGTCATAGATAGTAGTTTCATTTAAATGGGATTCTTGACTTCCACACCCCTTTGTTTTCATCAATACAGTCTATTTTTAAAGTGTCAGTGAAGCCACATCCTTAATTAGCACTCTGGTATTAAGACCTTGAAGCATTGGTTGACATTGGGATTATAGTTTTGACGGAGCTCTGATTCTGGACTATATACATGACTTCTCGCTGAACTCTTTTTTAGATTTTTTTTATTAAACAGCGCCCTGCTATACCCTAGTCCCACTTGCATCCCAGTACCAGAATAAGTAATGAATATTGCATTACCCCTAATGATGAAGACTTAACTGGTTGATTGGGTTTGGCTTGTGACTTGGTATTGTCTCGGGTGCAGGATGATACCCAATTAAAGAAGATTAGACCTATATTAATGATGGCGAGTGACAGGAATATGCAAGCTTATTAGGAAACTATTTTTATGGAAATTATATTATCCTTCTGGAAACAAAATGCTTCATTTTAGTAGGTGGTGCATGATAGGTACCTAAGTCTGATTAGTAAGTAAAAGAAGCTGGTCGAATGACAGGAAATGCCCTATGAAACAAAGTTTGGCTTCAAACATCTCTTTCTGACCCAAACTTGGATAGTTTCTTGTTACATAGATGATTTTGTGAGGATATTCATGATACATCCCAAAGTTTATTGGTCATCATGAACAGTGCTTATGAATTACTCATCTTCTAAATATACAGGCTCATATGAATTCTGCTTAACATTTGCATTTTTGTTGTTATTTTCTCTTCAAATTAAAATCAAGAATGAGTATATACAGAGCATTTAGTTCACAAAAAAATAGGCATTCTCAGTTGTGTATGAAAATTCTTTGATATTTTATAGCATATAAAATCTGCTTCTTCCATGTAGCATTTAGGTCAACATCTGTTGAAATCATTTTTAAAGTTTTTAAAGTTTATCAAATGAAATGAATGTTCAGAAGGTCTATTCTAAGGGAAGAATTATCAATGCAAATAGAGAGTGTTTAGATTGGCTCTAATCATCAATTTAAAATTTTCCCTAGACAAACTTTTAATGTCTTCAGTAGATATGAAATAAATGCATTTTACAATAAGCCAATATTTTCTCGATTTTGGACTAGTTGGGGAAATTCGCGAGAGCAAAATTTCACGATTTTGGTGATGACTTCATTACTATAAATAGCCTTGTAATGAAGTGGAAATTTTCCAGATGACCGACTCGCAAAATTTGCGAAAATAAAGTCACCGCAAAAATAACCACTTATACAGTAGATCATTTATACAGTTATTTATAGCAGCAAGTTGTCATGATATTACATAAACTGACAATTCTGGATTTATCACAATTTTCCTGTTCCTTCTTCTTCCCTTTCTTTTTCTTCTCTCAACTTATCTCTACCTCACTAATCTTCTTTTCACTGAATCGTTTGATTTATTACAAGTGAGTCAAAGTTGTATGATAACAATGACTGTAGCTTAGATGAAGTAAGTTTTTTTTTTCTGTGTCAGTGATCAATGAATTTGTATATTGTATTGTAAAGTAATGTAATTTCTATCATTTGTGTGAAATCAATGTCAAAATAATTTCCAAACGGACAATAAATATATTCAATTCAGTTCAATTCAGTTCACAAGCCATAATAACAGGACAAACTTCTTACAACACTTACTTAAAATAGAAGCGTAATGAGACAGGATAATATATAGTCTGCTGTGCATCATCTATGCTATGCCATTACAATGTCACATACCATGAATGCATGTGCATCATTCTATTAGTCATGCCATGGCATCTAAGAAATCAGCCGTGTTCCCCCTGTCATACTGATGAAACCTAAATCAAAACAATAATAGATGTAACAATAATCTACATTACGCTGAATAAGCCAAGAGTCTGTTAGTTTGATGTAAGTTTGCTGGTATGACTTGGGTATAAGCTCTTGGACTATCTTTGTAGGCCCCAAGATTGTGTCAACATCTCGCGGCATGCTTGAAGACGATCTAGTTGAAAAGGTGAGGTGTGATAGACTCTCGGGGTATATCTAGACCATGATGTCATCGTCGAGACGGATACGCTGGGGTACTGTCTTAACTTACCGAGAGATTTAAAAGCAGTATGCTAAGTGATATTGTTTGTGTATGTAAAGCAATTCTCAAATTGTATTATTTGTTCCAGGGGCTTCTTTGATGCATTGTATTCCAAAAAAAAGAGACTGTCTTGAAGAAGAGATTTGTTGGGACTATCTCAATGACTTGTATATAGGCCAATTTCATTGGCTCATGTTTAGAATCATTCACATGTACTACGGTATATATTAAGTGTTGACTAAACCCCTACCAAAAAGTTCCGCAAATCGACTTTGGACCATGATAACTTTTTAGGTACGCTTTAGTTTTTCCTTATATTCATGCCATTGAAAAGATAATTTATTCCCCTTTTTATTGATATCATATTTGTAATGATTATGTCATGCTTCAATACACCGATTATCAGAAAATGGAGAAAAGTAAAAAGTCGAATGTTGTAAAATGCACTTTTATTGATCACATTGAAGTTCCGCAACTCCAATTTAGACCCTAATAACTTTTGGGGTATTTTATAATTTTTATTGAATTTTATACCATCGTCGGGTTCATTTATTCTTCTTTTATTTGATACCTAATTCGTCATAGTGATGTCATGCCTGGGTCCACAGAACCCCTGAATACCACCTTAATGCTATGCAAAGTAAAAGATTATGTTCAGTTTAAATGTTCTGTAACACAACTTTGAACCTTGATACATTTTAATGTGGGTTTTAATCATCATCAATTTTTGTAGCATTGAAAAGTTCATTTATTCTTCTTTTTATTGATACCCTATTTTCAATGGTAACATCATGTTTAAATGCACATAATTCATGGATATAATGCAAAGTAAAAAGTGGAAAGTTGCGAAATGCATTGTTATTGCTCAAAATGAGTAACTCACAATAGACAATAATAGTCACAATAGGCATTAAATTTGCAACATTTGACTTTTGACTTGTCCTAACATTCAGGTGGTCTGTGCATGCATACAAGAACAATACTTTTGTTACAATTAGGGTATCATTGAAAAGAGGAATAAATGAACTTGACAATGGTATAAAATTCAATAAAAATGATAAAATACCCTAAAAGTCATCAAGGCGTAAAGTCGAATTTGGGAATTCAGTTTGATCAATAAAACTGCATTTTGCAACATTTGACTTTTTACTTTTCTCCATATTCTGACATTCTGTGCAATGAAGCATGACACAATTATTACAAATAGGATATCAATAAAAAGGGGAATAAATTATCTTTCCAAAAGTCTGACCATCAGGAATAACTAAAGCATACCTGAAAAGTTATCATAGACCAAAGTCGATTTGCGGAACTTTTTGTGAGGGGTATAGTACGAACATGTCATATCATGCAAGGAGTGATGTGTTACATTTAGTTCAAATCACTTATCAAGGTCTACCTTATTTAGGATAGGAAATACATTTTCTGAAGATATTTTCTAGTTTTATCATTGCTCACATGTGCCCCAAACAAGGCTTCTTTAGTGACATGATAAGGCTATAAATTTCGCAATTACATTATTAGATCATACCACTCCAACTTCTATACCAATATAGATCAATCGTTTTGGGGTTTAGATTCTTTTTCTTTAAATGGAGTGGAATTGAGGCCTGTATACATGACAGGAAATCTTTTTTATTGAATGTAACTCAATTTGCTCAATGTTTGCCCCCTAAACAAGGAATATCCAAGGATGCCTCCTATTTCTACAATTATAAATAGATGTTGAAGTAATGTCAGTCAGCAAATGCTGGCTACAAAATTCAAGTGAGTAGTGAGAAGGAGAAAGCGGCACAAAATGGAATTACCCGGGTTTTTTTAAATTCATTTATAAATAACTTTCCGAAATACATTTAAACTTATGGGTTAACAAGCTCAACTGCTTTACCATGTAAAATGGTAGACCATCTTGATGTATTTACTCCCTCTACGCAAGTCAACTCTTTAAACAGATCTTGGTATCTGGGGAATGGAAAACATTTTGAGACGATGAGGAAGATAAGATGCTCATCCGTGAGAGAGATAATGCTAAGAAATACCAAACGGATTAGAATCTCATCTTCTTACTCCCTTTCTCTCCCTTTCTCTCTCTGTTTACCAGTAGACCTGTAATCTGGGGGGCGTTTCACGAAACCGTCATAAGTCTAACTTCTTGACTAAATCGGAGATAGTGAACAACTTGTCCACAAGCGGGTTCCACGAAGCGCCCTCTCTGACAAGATCGTGGGCAACAGATGACTAAATACTTATGACAGCTCCGGACCTGTCATATCTTTTGGAGAGCGTGATACGTCAATCAAACGCAATTTATGGCAAGCGATCGGTTTGGGCGAATTGCATTTGGCCGCGACAACTCGATTTTCTCATTTTTGTTCATACAAAATGTGGCAACCTCAGGATTTTGGTCTAATAATCTAGAAAATAAATGGTTGTTAACAATTAAGTGATTTTTATATCGCAATAAAGAAATAAATATCTCGTAATATATCCAATCAAGAAATAATATTTAATAAATTGCAAAGGCATTATTTAGCTTACCATAAAGCTAAATAAAAGACCCGCAGAGACTACGTTGGTAGTTAAAATCGATCTATTAGTCCCAAAATTAATAATTTGAATAAGATTTCTTTTTAAATTACAATGCACTATTAATTTCTTTTTGTGAGCAAACAGAAAATTTAGGAAAAACCTCAATCTAGCTCCATTTTCAGCTAGCGTACTTTTTTATAGTCTGATTTACGAAACTATGAAATTAGCGCATCCGGGGGTACCCATCTCATGTTCTGACGTGGTCTATTAATTTCATGATTGACACCTTGTAATATATGCAGTAAGAAACATTGTGCGTTTTAATTCATATTATATAAATTATACATAATTTTATGAGCTTTCATACTGTTATTGACCGATTTTATCACTTCAATTTCGATAATATTGAAAATTTTGCTAAACCACAATGTCTAAATATCAACGAAACCGTGATTAAGGCTATTGCTCATGACATCATCTCCGATAATATCGATATTACAAATTGTCGAGCTTGGAAGAGCTTTTGTGTAACCGACTTAGTAAGATTTGGAGCTAACTACGTGGTTGGTGGATAAAGATATGACTAACTTGTCCATGGTTTCGTGAAACGCCCCCCTGGTTTTTAAAAAGGTGTTGTATTTGTGGCTGCAACATAGACTAACAAAAGTCATGCCAATCTAGAATAAATCAGGGAAGCATTTCAAGTATTATGCTGGTAGTAATTGTTTGTTGTATTAAAGTAGAACCTAATTGAATGTCTGATGAGGAAGCTGATGTGTTTATGAATTTTACATCAATGTACAACTTGTAAAAAAGATTATTACTCCAAATCATATACGTGTAGGAGCTTAATATGATTTGTTATGTAATTACTTTTATTAAAGCTGTATGTTAATTGCTCCAATTATATACCATTCTTTCATTTCAATTCATTTTTCTTTCCATTTCTCTTCATCATTTTTACCTCAGTCACATATAAGTTCTCTCTCCATTTATCACTGTCCTGTTGTGTATATTAGATGCCTATTCTATCAATGATAAGTTTGTAAAAGTGTCAAACATAAACAGTGGCAATATTTTTATTCTAAGGTACTTATTTTGATAAACTATTTTCCACACTGTCAATGCATTCATTTCTGAACAGTTTACCTTGTATTTATTTAATTTAATACATTTTTTTATATTACTTTCAATAATTATTCTTTTCTCATATTTCTTCATTTATTTTATTGTAGCTCCTGCAAGGCCACAGCAAGCAGCTCCTCCAGCTCCTTCACAGACTCAGAATGGACCTTCACAAAATGATAGGTAAGATTGTTCTTCAACCGGTAAATTGCCAATTGGTCTAAACCCAATTTGACTAATGATCGTTTAGCCTCATCCTACATGGTCTAATTCCATTTTGTCTATAACCAGTTTGTCTAATTACCTTTAGGTCTAAATGTCACTTCGCCTATTTACCATTTCGTCTAAATCCCATTTGGTCTAATGCCCGTTTCGTCTAATGTCCAATTGGTCTATTACCATTTGGTTGATTCCTGTAACTGACTAGAAATATGCCAAATATTCATTTGGGAATTAGACAATTAGACTATTTGGCTATAGATGAATCAGCAATTAAACCAAGTGGTCATTAGACCTAATGGAAGTTAGACCAAAATGGTAGTAGACCATATGGGTTTAGCCCGTGTGGTAAAGAGGATTAGAGAATTGGGCCAAATGCTGTTAGACCAAGTGGATATTAACCCTTCAGCCAGGGTTATGCAAGACAATTTCATGAAGAAAAAAAAACTTTCATTGGTCAAATTTATGACTTACAATACTAAACTATTAAACTCTTAAAATTAAATGTTACAATCAATTGCTAATCAATAGTAGCAAATCAGTATCTTCATAGTACTACAGCCCATGAATTGAGAATATTTATAAATTTTGAATGACAGCAGGCTACAAGTTCATGAAGTGTCCAAATCAATTTATCTAATACCACTGGAATGTATAGTATGTATGGTTGGTCAAGTTGGGAGGAATTTAAATTGATTTACAAGAAGGCCTTGAAAATGGTTTTATTTGTTTCTAATAGGACCACAAAAATAGTCTAAGGAGATCTGAAGTACAATATGATTTCTTGGGTATCATGTAATGGGTTATTCAAATTTCTGTGTAACATTACACTATCTTGGAGGGGATCATGTAATGGGTTATTCAAATTTCTGTGTAACATTACACTATCTTGGAGGGGCGTGTAAATGATGACTCAAACATCGAAAGATTCAAAGTTTTATATGTCTAGATTGCAAAATTGGATCATACAACGATTTTACATTCAATCCTGTTCAAATGCTTTTGCTTTCTCTTCATACTTTTATATTGATATTTCTATACATTTTTAATGTAGAGGAATAAACTTATTTGTGGTTTATACCTTGTATAAGAAAGAAAAAAAACGATTTGAACTTTTACATTTGTTAAAGTGATGAACCAGTATTAAAACGTTTCAAATGGCAATCAAATACCTCTCTGTACCTCTGCCAAAACACAGACAGACAAATTGATGCAATCAAAACGGTAATGCTGTCACAATTGTCCAGCATCAAAAACTCTTGAAAACAGTTCTGAATCATGAATCTATGACTGATCATGAAACATAACAAATACATAAATAGATGTTAACAGTTATGACCCATAATAGTGAAGGCCCCATGAGGCAAAATTGAACAAATTTGAGATTCTCTTTATCATCCTCACTTTGCAATAGAACATTTGCCAGGATAGTAAGCCTTGTAGCTTGTGAGCTACGTACCCCGCAATGGTTAAAATTAATAATGGAGGATATGTTACATTGTTATGCAGGTTGTACAATCAGCAGCAGCAGCATGAAGATATAAATAGGAGAAGTGGAAACCTAGATAATCACTCCATGCCAGGTGAGTTAGTAGAGATCAGAGTTTGATTACAGTTTTGATATTTTTTTATGGGTCACTATGTCATTATTTAATCAATAAAAAATCTCGAAATGAAAACTTACATATAAAGTTCTGCAATACTTACAGGTAAATCAATATTATATCTTCATGGTCAGTGCATATATATTTATGTTCCCCTAATTTGCTTTAGGAACATTAAAAACAGGTGGGTTTTTTTAATACAAATATAATACAGGAAAATAGCTTTACATGTTGCTTATGGAATATAAAGTGTAAGCATTCAATTTTTTTTTTCATTTCTACAAATAAAATTAGGTGTGAACATGAATAAAATTAGGGTTTTCACATGACTTTGTAGCAATGTCAAGATCAATTCTCTTATCAAACCATCAAACAAATAAACAAAACGCAAAAGAGCTCTAGACAAATGTATGATAATGAATATTTTCTTTGCAAATATGGTTTAGGTTTAGTTTGATATATCAGGATTATTCAGACTAATCCTTTTGGAATAGAGTAGGAAATGATAACGATTAAATATGAAAGTGCTTTTTGCCAAGTTTGAGGGTAAGACAAGCTTTTTGTATTGGCAAGTGATTTACATTCTTACTCATCGTTGAAAAAGTTGAGAAACCTTTGGATCAGTTGGGCTTGTGTTATAGGATGTACACAATGTATAACCAAGAATTCAGCCATTCTAATTGTTTCAGTGCCTTTGATATTTTCCTGATGCAGATATTAAATATGATGACTTACATTGTATTTAGGTCTGAAATCCAAAGATTTGGCCACTCTGCATGTACAATTGAATGTCCCTAAAGCTTTCTTTTCTACAGAATTTTGAAGTTTGAATTTAAATGTATTTTTAGTTAGAATGAATGATTATATGATAAAACATAAACAAGATCTAGAAATCATAATATTACTTTGAAAATGTCTAAAATAAAAAAATTGGGGTCACTTCCAAATGAGCTCTATTTTGTTATTTTGATATAAAAAACAACTTTACAGGCACTGATCGGGAGGACTATTTCAGGATGATATTGTTATATATCTTTTTTAGTATAGATTATCTAAATTTATGAAATAATTGTTTGGAAGGGTGTTATTAAAGGAAATAATATCACTGTCAATAGACGGTGCAAATTCCACGGTCAAATTCAAATTTTCACAAAGATTCAACTGGTAACAAATTTGTGTAATGATCAGATTTCTTCTTTAAGAATCGAGTCAAAATAAGCCTGAGCTTTCAATCCTGTCAGAACCTTCATCAGAGACAAAATGAACAGTCATTTTAAAGTTTGAATGTTTCAAAAGAGAACAATATGAGCGATATTATTAAATCTTAACAAAACTAAACCCCAGCTTTAACCTGGATCACATGCAGCAATTTTTTGTATTATCAAACAATTTAAGTGTCCACTGTATTGTTTACACTAGACCTTAACACTCTATATAATTAGACCTAGCTACATGTACGTCATATAAGACATGTCTAAATGATATGATTATCCATAGGGGATATACCCCCTACCTACCTATTATACCCTAGTTCCCTGTTAATAGACAGCTGATGGTACAACTGTTTGGGAGCAGCACTGATTTAATTATACATTAGCATCTTTGAGGACAGAAATATGTATGGAGGCATTGGTCATTTCCATGATCTATACCGTGATTGGGCAAAGAGTGCAAATGAAGTTTATTGTTGACAAACTGGATTGTATGTGAATGTGCAAAGTACAGCTTGGGCAAAAATTATTAGACCACGTTTTTTTTTTATAAGGGTTTCAGTGTGTGTTTTTCTCGCTTTGTGTGGTAAGAAAACATGATAAACACAAACCAACTCTGCTACATGTATACAATCCTCAACAATTTATTTTATTTTTTTTTTTTTTTAATTTTCATCTCTATTTTCAAAACATTTTTTTTTGCAGACTATACTGACATTAACCATTTCCTCTCAATTCCATCATCTCTTGTAGCTACAAGACCAAGTCCACCAGAACCACCCAGTGGTCCACCTGCTATATCAAGACCAGCACCAGCAGCTCCTCCAGCCCCGCCCCAGCCTCCAGCAGCACCGCCAGCCCCTGCAGCACCCCCAGTACCAGCTGCACCCACACCCCCAGCAGCTCCACCCGTCCCAACTGGACCCCCTGCACCACCGGCACCACCGGCAGCAGGTGGTGGTGGACCACCCCCTCCCCCACCACCACCACCTATGGGTGGCCCTGCAGCATCAGGGGGAGGTGGTGGTGGTGGTGGTGGTGGTGGTGCAGCACCAGCAGGAGGAGGATTAGCAGCAGCATTGGCTGGAGCTAAATTAAGAAAAGTCCAAAAGGTAGGTCCCATGGAGCTTAAAAGTTCAAACAAAATATTTAAAACTTATGTCAGAGCAGTTTTCATGTGTTTACCAAAGCTCGTTGTCAAAAGAAATTTTGTTCTTATTTAATGGCATGTATACATTGTCCTTCTGTAAAGATCTCACAAAGTTACAGTTCAAAATTGTGTGAGGTAAGCATGTAGCTGAAATGGTCTGCTATACCCTAGCTACAATGATGATGATAATCACAATAACATTGGTTTCTTAGAACTCACATCCACCGAGACAAACTGTTCAAGGTGATTAAGAAATGACTCTATTTTACCTAGTCACAAATCCAAGTGCACACATAATTTAATAAATTTCTACCTCAATGTACAAGCTAGCATTTTACTTCACCTGAAGAGAAGTGATGCCTTCGCCACCACACTAGTTGCTATGTAGGCTTAAAATTCACAACCTGTTTGATTATTTATAACGTACCAACTTTTTTTTTTTTTTTTTTATTTTTTTTTTTTTTTTTAATTTCAGGGAAAGAATCAATGATTCTTATCAGCTAGTTCAGGAGGGGGGTGGAGGAGGCAGTGGCGGAGACGCTGTGGTGGTCGGTAACATGACCAGCCCCCTAGTGTGGTGGTGGTGGAGGTGGTAGACCTCAATGAATGCCTTGCACAGAAACTAAAAAAATAAACGTCGCCAAGCAACTCTGTAATTACCCGACAACACTTTCTCCTCATTTCGCCTCCTCATACCCCCCCCTTTCCTGTAGCTGCACCAACCCCCAACCTTTCCTGCCACCCCCCCCCCCCCCCACCCCACCCTTTCTGCTAACCCCTTTCTGCAATATTGGTCTTTTAAATATTTTCCATGCTACCAGTCCATCTTTTAGTAATCAGTGGCAGATTCAGCATCTACACAAAGGATTTACATGGGTTATATTGTGTGAAGATAATAACTGTTATTGTCCCCAGACTATATGATCCATGTTAATACCTTGTGAGAAGCAATGATGGCTCTGCCACTGAGTAATGCCTAGCTTGACATATCCTTCAGGCATGTAAAGAAGAGTTGACATTTATATATATATATATTTATAAACCATTTGGAATTCTTCTAAATTGCAGTCATGGTCTCATAAGTTGCACAGTTGCTAACAAAGACCTGCCAGATAAATATGATTTCATTCAACTTTATATTCAACTTTATAAACAGTAGTTTTATGAAAAAAGCTTTCTTTTATCTTGATAGTTGCATAACACAGAACTGAATCCACTGTCCACTGTTTTTTGTTTTTGTTTTTTTTTTGCAGGAGAATCCATCAGGAATGGATACAAATCTTAAGCCTTCAGGTAGAACATCTCCACCAGGAGCTGCTACGAAAGGTATGCATGTTGGTTTTCAGCTCCATGGTTTAATGAGCTGTAGATTAATTGGTTGAACAAGCAAAATAATAGTAATAGTTGCGATATATACAGTGCCTAATATGATATACTTTCATCTCTAAGCGCTTACAATCGTTACTATTCTGACCCCTGCCCAACCCCAAAGACATCATTTTGCACCATGGCAGCCATTAAGGTGCACTCATTTCAATTCTACTGCATACTTATTGACACCTGGGTAAGGAGAAGGGATGTAGATAAAATGCCGTGCCCAAGGACATACCATAAGTACCATAATGGGGATTGAACCCAAAACCTTTGTATCCCGAGTCAAGTGATTAGACCACTCAACTACAACACTTATAAATATGACTCTTAATTAAAAAAATCCTGAAACCTTTGCTGGGACATCACCTTCATTTAGCCCTAATAACATCTTGGGGTATTTGATATATGCATCCTAGGAGCTTTATTTAGTGATTTATAGCAAAAAGTATGATTTCTTGAATAAATTAGTATAGGTAATAAATGTATGATATAAGATTTTTAAAAGATAATTTCAGAAAATCTAACTTTACAGTCTTGTAGATTACAAATGTAGATTTTCAAATCTAAACCCCCCCCCCCCCCAGCTAGAGGTAATCTTTAAATGGTGTACATATGGAACGATATATTGTACTTCACACAAATTTAATGTGGATGTTTAATGTTTTTATGCCTCCGCCACGAAGTGGTGCCGGAGGCATTATGTTTTCGGTGTTCTTCCCGTCCGTCCGTCCGTCCGTCCGTCCCGTTTCGTTCTTTTCTCCGGATAATTAAGAACCGTTTGACGGATCACTTTCAAACTTGGATCATGTATGCATATGGTAGGGACAATGATCTGATTAGACTTTGGGGTCATTAGGTCAAAGGTCAAAGGTCACAGAGGTCATTGTATGCATGAAAATGGCTCGTTCTGGCCATAACTAAAAACCATTGACGGGTCAACTTCAAACTTGGGTAATGTGTGCCTTATGGAGGGGCAATGAACTGATTAGATTTTAGGGTCATGAGGTCAAAGGTTCAAAGGTCACAGATGTCATTTATACATGAAATGGTTCCGTTCTCGCAATAACTTAAGAAACTTGTGTGACGGGTCAACTTCAAACTTGAGTAATGTGTGCATATGGGAGGCGGCAATGAACTGATTAGATTTTTGGTCAAAGGTCAAAGGTCACCAGGTCATTGTGTACGTGAAAATGGCCTCTCGTTCTTTGCGATAACTTAAGAACCGTTTGAGGGATCAACTTCAAACTTGATCAATTTACATTATGGGAGGGAACAATGAACTTATCAGATTTGGGTCATGAGGTCAAGGTCACAGAGGTCATTGTGTACATGAAAATGGCTTGTTCTCGCAATAAACTTAAAACCGTTTGACGGATCAAATTTCAAAACTTGGGTATATGTGCATATGGGACGGACAATAAACTGATTAGAATTTAGAGGTCATGAGTCAAAGTTCAAAGGCCACAGAGGACATGTGTGTACGTGAAAATGGCTTGTTCTGCGATAACTTAAGAACAGTTTGATGATGAACATCAAAACTTGGGTCATTTGCATATGGTAGGGACAATGAATTTAATATATTTTTGAGTATGAAGTCAAAGGTCAAGGTCACAGACGTCATTGTATACATGAAATGGCACGTTCTTGCTGTAACTTCTGAAACCGTTTTATGGATCAACTTTCAAACTTGGGTCATGTGGGAGGAAAAGATGAACTGATTGAATTTGAGGTCAGGACATCAAAGGTCACTGGTTATTTATGTAAATACTCATTTGTGCAATTTCTGAAGGACCTTTGACAGATCAACTTAAACATGTTTATCCTTTTTATTACATCAGTAGCCATCCTTCCTGAGTTGGAAATAATTCTGATGATACAACTTTAATAGATTTGGGGTCAATATCTCAAAGATGTCATGGTATAAATGGATGAAATACTCAATCATGCGCATGCCTTTTTTTCCCGATGTGGCAATACGGAGGCATGCCTTCCGACCGTGCGCGGTCGAAGATTCATCTAGTTTTTTTCATGTATGGTTAGTTTCACAGTAACACTATTATCATGTGTTTTGTACATGTGGTAGTACTGTTTTGACAAAATAAATATCTGTGATTTTCCCATTTTATTATAAAAGTGTATACATTACAAGTAGTTTGTGATTTGTGCAATGCCTTTCAAGATATTCTTTTACTTGATATATCATTTCAGCTACTTCAAAACCATGGGAAAGAAATAATGGTGTTGGTAATACCACGTCTAGTGCCTCGCCTCAACTGAATCGGTAAGTATTGATTATCAGCCCCCTTCCAAACAGGTTTTGATTGTAGTTGCATGCTACACTTAATTGGACTGATTGTAGATCTGATGTGGGAATCCAATTTTGGTTGATGTGTATGTTTATTCTCCATCATATGATAGAAACTTATGTATTTACCTTAAAGTAAAAGAAGCTTGTATCTTATATCATCCATACACATAGCGTGAGGTTGTTACACATTTTAATCCAAATCTACATCAGACGAGCATCATTATTGCACGATGTTCTGCATGATTCTTTGAAGTGCTGTTTTGTTTGTTTTCTTCTTTTTTTTTTTCCTATTTAATATTGTTCTTTTTCCTAATAGTCAAGATTTTCTCATTAATCATCACATTTTGAAAGTATGATTTTGGAACAATTTTGTTTTACTCATAAAAGTTTTTTCTTCTTTTATTGCATCATCTTTGATATCACCTTAATCGTTGGTCATTACTTTCATCTTTCCCCTGGTATATGGTATATTAATCCAATATTCACCTTTCGTTTTGTTATATTTGTTTTGTAATCACTTCACAATATTCTTCATTATCATTATAATCATCATCATCATCATTATCATTACCATCATTGTTGCAATCATCATCTTTACAACCATCATCATCATGGTCATCATCATTATCATCATCATTACCATCATTGTTGCCATCATCATCTTCACCACCACCACCACCACCACCACCACCGTCATTATCATCATCATCATCATCATCATCATCCTCATCCTCATCCTCATCCTCATCCTCATCCTCATCCTCATCCTCATCCTCATCCTCATCCTCATCCTCATCATCATCATCATTATTATGTCATCTTTATCAACATCATTATATCACCACCACTACTGTCCTCAATATCATCATCATGAAATTTACCATGATTATTACTGCCATTTATATCACTTCATTGTCTTCTATTAACTGAACTATTTCCTTTTGAAAATGACCTTCAATAATCTTGGTAACCATTGTCACTTTCATCCTCTTCTTTATTAACCTTTCACAAACTTCACCACACCCTGTATATTAATCTTCTCTGATGGGAATGGTCTTCGTCATCATCATCACCTCTCCCCCTTGCCCCTCCCTACTGCCCCACCGGTATACCTATGTAGCCCTCCTCCTCCAGTCTCCAACCGAAATAGTGTGGCGGATGGGATTAGGATCTCAAGACCCCCGTCAGGAATTGATCAACAGCAGTCACACACTACCCCTACATCTCCAGGATTTTCAGGAGGGTAAGAGGTTCTTTGGCAGAGGTGTTGGGAGTTGGTACTGTTGGTGACGGGCGGGGTCGGTGTATTATTTAGAAGGTGATGGGCCAATTTTGAATGTACACAGCTGTGATGGATTTTTTCTTTCTTTTCTGCTTGGCAATACAATTTAAAGTGTAAGGGTATTATGGGGTTTATCAGAAAAAAGTTGGAAAGTTGTGGGTTGGTTAATTTTGTTGTCATTGGGTATGAAGATATTTATGACATAGGTTGGTCATCCAATGGGGGGAGTGGAGCCCTCTATGTAATAAGTCCTGAGTGAAGAACCCTTTTGTTTCGGGATGAGATGATTATTTTAGCACAAACTGTTGTCTTCACCATGAACCACCATAGGCTTAATCATTGCACAGCCGACAGTTCTTGGCTAAGGCCTCGTTATAATCATACATGTTTGATGCTTGCATTTCTCCACCCATTTCCTAACCTTGTCAAAGTTGTGTTTTTATAGACTAGATCACATTTATATTGATTGCATGAACACTTAGGGTGGGATGTTTTTAAAACACCATGGGAATCGGGCAAATGATATGGTGCATCATTTTCAGGCAGAAAACCATTCATTCTTTGTCAGCAGGCAAGATTTTTTTAAACGTTTTGTTTGCTGTATATTGAAAAGAGAATAAAACACGTTTGGAAAATATGGATCTATGCAATGGTCATCTGTGCAATATTTTATCCATATGTGAACTTGTCCATAGATACATTGCATTATTTGCATTTTCATTGTCAATATGTTAACAACAGACTTTCATAGAACTGATGATTTGCAGTGTATTTCATGTGTGATTATTTTGTTTATAGTTTGCTATTTGATGTATCCTTGTGTATAAATGTCATGCCTGAAGTTCTGCATACGTGTAATTATATGCCTTGTTAGCATTGATATTGCTTAATAAATGTATTGCATGCTTTTTGTAAAACATGCGTTTTTAACAAGACTTTTCACAAATGCTGACAATTTTGCAATATTTCTTCTCTATTGGTGTTACAGTTCTTCTGTTCAAACAATGTGTACTATTTGGAATTTTATTGAGATGTTGCAGAGAGTAGGCAACGACATTTAAACAAAAATCTATTTATGTTTCTCATGATCCTGTGCCCACAAATCTTAAACCACGTTTCCATGAAACAATATTTGCCGAATCGTCACCATTTGAATTAAATGTTTATTTCTGTAACTTTTTTTGCCTTAACATGTGTAAACTTATTGTCTAATGTGCTTTGGTATGCTTGTGCTTTCATGTTTGTTCCATTCCTTTGTTAAGTCGTCCGCATGGCATGCGACCTCCGCCTACCAGCCCTTCGCCTGGGAGTCAGTCCCCCAGGCTTGCAGGGTAAGATAAGTCCTCTGCATCATATACCCACCAGCTGGTACACATGTTGGTTTCCCTTCACACACACCCTGCCCATACTATGTATGTTGTGGTCAATTTGGATGGTATTCATGTAGGACATGGTATGGCAGTTAACTTCATGAGAAATTCTAACATTTTGGTGAACTTTTGTGTTTTATTACAAGCGACTCTAAACTGAATTATGTGCAAACTACACTATTCTGAAAGAAAGTTTATTGCCATATTATGTCCTGTGTGAATAAATGCCGAGATGTATTTACTGTGGTCCGGTTTTATATAATGGTAATACATAATTTGCATCTCTGAACATGATTTAACTCTGTTTTACAGCACATGTACCATATTTGCTGCGCGCCTCCTCCTCCACCCCTGACTCTCGTTAATTAACAGACAATGATGACATTTTAACATTTTTTAAAACATGTACTTTGTTGCCCTACATGAGAGCTTTAATTTAAGACCAAATTCAGCTATATAGCTTGTATCGTTTTTAAGTTAATCAATAAACAAAATCATATTTGAGGAGCAGATGTCACAACTCCACCATTTTTTAAGGTCCCAACTCAAAACGCATGGCCATATTTGAATGAAACAGTTGTAGGATTTCATTGATTTATGATCTTGATGCAAGAGATGTTCAAATCTATCAAACCACACCACATGTGAAAGATCTCTTCCACCTGCACACTATAACGCATGTCATTTTGTCCCAAAGCTGTTCACACCAGCACAAAATATTTATATGATTTGTACAGGGTATATTGCATTATATGGAAAGCTAAATGGGCAGTGCAAGGTATTATATTTATTCATGCACAAATCAAAGGGCTGTCTATGACATTCAGAAGGTCACAATGGGGCTATGCATTTTATTTATGTTTGATACAGGTTTGATCTCAAATGTTTCTGATTCCTTTATATTTTGTTTACTTCCTTTTTTTCCTTCAAGATGAGACAGATACAGATTATACATTGATTTATACTTTAACAATTAACATTATGTTCATTTATGTATAAATGCTTTATACATTTTTTTAAAATCTTCTATTTGTTATCTTGATCTGGATTATTTTGGGAGCATCATTATGTGTTTGAAGTGATTTTTTTTATTAAATCTCAATTTTTATTAGTTTGGTGATATGAATATATTTGGAGATGATTTATATTTGCCTGTCTTTCTTTTCATTTGCATAATATAGATATCTTTTTTTTAAATCCTTTTTTTATTGATTTTGTTTTGATTGTTTTATCTTTAAAAAATTCCAGCTCTATATGACAGGAATAAAATTCCATACATTTTCTTATCAATGTCTGGGATATATACAAGTACATGTGTAGCAATCTTAATAATATTTCAGTCCCCTCGTTCATCATTGTAAATAAAAGTTAGATACCACACTAAACTTGCCTCTGTGGACCACATACAAATGTTTACAGTACCATACATAAATTGGCTCTATACATCAATTACAAATGCAGGGTCCAGAGCAGATTATTATTATTTTTATTTTTTTATTTTATTTTTATTTTTTTTGGGGGGGGACTTGTGAACTGCACACCTACACATAAGGGTAAAGTCCTGAGTGTGAGCATTTCATGAAAGACTTGTCTGATTTTATCTGACAAGTCCTGTTTTATCTGACAGATACCAATGCTTCCCAGCCAATCAAAATCAAGTAAAGATGTAAGATCTGACAACTTGTCAGCAAGATATATTGACGCAAAGCTCTCCCGCTCTATTTACATGAAATCAGTAGGCCCACATTTATAATTATTTATTTTTTGCACCAATTGAAACACATAGAGTATAGCACTGTCAATCCTACCTTCACCCCCCCCCCCCCGAAAAAAAAACCAAAACATATTCTATATACCAATTCAGTGATATACAGGGCATATAAAAAAAAGGGTAATCCATCTTTAGAGGGCCCCTATTCTAAGCTCATTTGTTTTTGTTGTAACATATATTTAGATATGAACTCTCCACCTTTCCAATGATACCTTTCTTGAATCATAAATGTAAACGATAGTTCAGTAAATTGCAAATGAAAATGAAGGGACAGAATACGTTTTTTCAAAGTTTTAAGAAAATGAAAGAAGACTGAGTGAATGCTGTCCCTGCTGTCCTAGAGCATCGAATAGGATTGCGTGCGATGATGTGTGACTCCTTTGAAAGCAATCCACTCAGTCTTTCACCTTTTGACAAGAACTTGGAAAAATTGATTTTGTACCTGTCGACTTAATTTGCAATTTATTCGCTTATGTGTTACATTTATGATTCAAGATTCAAGAAAGGTATCATTGTAAAGGTGAGGAGTTCGTTTTCAATTATATGAAAGAAATGAATATCCAAAATAGATGAGCTGGGAATATGGCCCCTCTAAAAGTGGATTGACTTTTTTCGCACTGTATTGTGAAATTATTGATTTAGATATTGAATCACTATCAAGAGATGCACACACTAATTTTGTACACTTTGTATTAAACATCAGTATTCTTTGACTTGAGTAATTTTACATTGGTCATTTGATTGTTATTAATTGAAACATTAGAAGATGATAAGTACTCATGAATTGATAAACGTAAAACAAACTTCATCAGGTATCTATTCAAAATATATCTTTGAAATCACTATAGTTTGCAAAAATATAGGCATACATACAAGGTTCTAAATTTCTTTTTCAACTTACATGTAGTTGCAAAATTTCATTTATATAATTAATTCTTAAAGTGAGAAAGATGCTGTTCTTTGGTGAAAGTGTTTTTGTTTTTGTACACCCCTTTTAATTTTGCATGATAATTTTTCAAACTGAAAATTTAGTATGCCAAGCAATATGTTCAATATGCTTCCCTTATCTAGAAAACATTCGTAACAATCACCTTGAGAACTTCACTTGAAAATTAAAAAAAATAAAATTAAAAAAAATTACAAGAATCTCAATGCAAAGTTTTGTGCATTACAAATATACCTATATTTGTGTTACAGTAAAAATCTTGGTTGGTAAAATGTTATATAGCAGTACTACTAAAATTGTGTTTAAAAAAAAAATATGCCTCATTTGCTTGTTAAATCAACTGTTCCTTCCCTCCCTTCAGCTTATTGAATGCAAACCCTATTAAATATTAGCTATTGTGAAGCATCTATGATTTTGAAAAATAGAGGAATAGTAATGTTGTGTTTAATCGACAGCTGGTTCAAATGAAAAAAAAGGAAGTTATATAAGGGTAAATCAAGTTGTGCTGATTATATAAATGTAAAAGTTCTTGTTTTATAATGTTTCTCATTTTATTTTGTTTCTTTTATTACTGATGTCTCCCTCTATAGACGAAGACCATCTCAACCTGCCATGAATGGTAACGGTGGAGGTGAGAACTCGCTGGATTACGAGAAACTCAAGCAAGATATCCTTACAGAGATGAGGAAAGAACTACAAAAGACCAAACAAGAAATCATTGACGGTAAGAGAAAAACTCTGAGAATACTTGTGACTCATCATATCAAAATCAGACATAAGTCGCCAGAAAAGAGTCAAATATTGTAAGAAAACAATCCATTTTTAAAGTTTTCCCTTAATCATTTCTACTGTGTGTATCATTTTTTTTTTTTACAGAGCATACAAGAAACATTGAAAATTCAGAATTTTTTTTTTTTTAATTCCCCCAAATAAGACGAATTTTATTATTTTGATGATTTCCTTGACACTGTACTGAATTTCCTCGGCGACTTGTGTCTGATTTTGATGTGATGCATTACACTTGTTTTGGAATGGTTGATCTATTTTGATTGATTGAATGTGTAGGTTTGTCGAAAGATGAAAAATGTGGAAGTGAAAGAAAGAATTGATTAAAATTATGGAGATAGGTCAGGAATAGTCATCTGATGAAAGCAAAATTGTGTCGACTCTTTTCCAAATAAATTCAGGTAAATTATATTCGTTCAAGCATATTGAACTTTCCTTTGTTTTTTGGGGGGAGGGGGAGGGGGGGGGATGGGGATATTTTGATAATGTAAAGATAGGAAAGTTTGAGAATATATTGCTACACTATTCATAAAGAAAATTACTTGTCATTATGTTTGAAATAATTGATCATAATACTTACTCTCACATTCTGTTTTCTCCTGTCTGTTTCTGTCCAGCCATCAAATCGGAGTTGAGTCGAAGGTAGAGCCCACCAGCACCTGAATAAATCCAGGCCCTTCCTATTGGTGATAGTCCACCCCCTTTGGTCTTTCGCATGACCCCTGGTCACCAGTCCCCAGTCAAAAAGAGAGAGAACACAGGACTCTAGTGAACACTCGCAGTCCCACTCTATGGGAATCGTGCAGGGTTGGGGATGGTTTGATTGTGAACTTATCGACAATGATTTCAAGAATGACTAAAGCAGATTTTGCACTTTAGACCAATCGAGAGAACAACCCTACAGGCGTTTGAGACAATGAGATGAATGGAAGCAAACTCTCCAAGTTCCACATTTACGCTGGAGAAATTTCTTTACAGATTTATATTCTCCAACAACTATTATTGTGGGTTGTAATTATTTGATGATAGCATTTATCAGCATAATGTTGACTACATGTACTTGTGAGTATTTTAAGCAAAGGGTATTATGTAAGTCTCCCTTTTCAAAGGAAATTTGAGAGTTTTCAATGTTAGTCCAAAAAATAATAGTAATGCAGCATTAAAGCTGGTAGTAAATCTTGAACTAATTGTAAACAAAAGTGATAGGTTAAGAATAAAATCCGCCCATAAGTGATCTACACCTGGTATTTTATCGGATCTGTGGCTTTAGGTTTGGTTACAAGAAATCTGTCGCAGTTTGAATCTACACACAATATAAAGTATTTTTTAGCACCCTTGAATGATCACATATGTTCCTCCAAATATTTCAAACTTTTTTTCTCTCAAAAAGCAAAACCTTTATCTAATGTAGTAACATAACTCATTGTGTGTGCTTTATTTAAGTAGCGCTTTGCATCTAAATAAACTAATAGTTATATTATTTTTGCAGTGTGATCCCACAAACATGAAATAAAATATTAAATTATTTCCATCGTTGAAATCATTAATATACATGTATATGGTTGGATTGATTTTGCACATGACATGTTGATTATTTATCATTTAATCAACCTCCACTATTTTGTTTTCTCTATATTTTTATCCCATGATATATCCATCAAAATCATTTCACATCTTAAATGCAAATTGATTGAATTAATATGCGGTGTCTGATTGTAAATCGATTTTATTTCAAAGCAGTTTTTAAGCACGGTTTGTTTTACCCATGAAGTTTACTACATTTTAGACTCACCGACTTCAAGATATTAGTAAGCGAGCTACTTGATAATGAACTACAATATGTGGCCAGGTGAGTCACACATTAGGAAATCACCTTTGGTTCCCCACCCCCAAATATTTTATCACGTAATATATCCATCAAAACATAAATTGGTTTAAATCTGCATGCAAGTTGAGCATGCTTTTGAATTTATACTGTTTGGGCATCCCAAGCTGGTTATGGTTAGAATAGAAAGCTAAAGAGTTTAATTATGTGATATGTAAAAAAAAATTAAGAGCGGGAAATTTTTTATCAAGAAATAAAATTTTAATGAGAAATTTGTATAATTATGTCTTGTATTTATTTATGTAACACATTTGTTCTTGTTTCAATGGGAATACATTGCCTATATTACTATATAACTCATTTGTATATTTCATCATGCATTTTACAGTCTACCACTATTGCTTCTATTCTTTTGAACATATTTTCTTGGCATATATCTAAGCAATACTAGTTGACCATAAATACGAGCCAGGCATTAATCTAATTTGATGATGATAATGATGTGTATATGTTTGTGTTTGATGAGTGGGAGTTTGTAGAGGTATATATGCTGGTGAGTATGTGTATGGATTTTGTACAGCCTTTCTTTTCTTCTATAAATTGCATTATTATTATGTCAACCGGTGCATAGTTATCTATCTTCTCCATTGTTGTAACCAAATTAAATGGTTCTCTATTGTTGAGTAAAAATGAATTGATTTGATTGAATATTTTGATTTATGGAAAATATTGTTATGGCACCATATTAAAAATGCATTTTAACACTGAACTGAATATTTACAGCCAAACTTCAAATGGAATATATGTTCAAGAATGCTGTATTTAATTGTTTGATGCTTTCACATTTATTGCACTATTGAGCATGATTACATATGTTGCATTAATATTATGGATTTTGTCAAAGCATCTGTAAGAATTCAGCAAATTTCTATGAGGGAAAGATTATGTGTTGTGTTTGCCCATTGCATATATGATTGAAGTTTTGTTGGAACATTTCATAAATGTATGTTTAATCCTCACCAAAACTGTAACTGTAAGCCACCTTTTTCCCCCAAGATATAGATTGTTATAATAAAAAAGAGCAAATATATATAAGTGAAATGAATGTGGCGATATATATAGCTAGTTGAGTTGTACTGTAGAATCATGCCATAATGTAGCCAACATGGCCCAGCTTTGTATCATAGCTATAAACTCAGCCTGTTTATTTAGAATGATATGTATATTGAACATGTTACACTCTGTGTCTTTGTATGTTTTTATAGAGGAGTTTGGAGGAATTAATAATTCTGAAGTGCAGAAATTTGTCTTCCTTGTATGTGTAATTGGAACACGATTTTGGAAGGTGATTTTCTGAGAGAACATTTTATATATATTGTATTTTCACCACAAATGACTACTAACCATGATAATTACTACTACTTTATAAGAATTCATTTCATATTCACTTGTTGAGCATAATTTTTTATTCCAGTTGTAAAGATGAAATTTTGTGAACTTATGTTGGTAAGTTTTATGCAAGTACATGTGTGAGGAATGACTGATAAAATACAGAAAGCAAAAGGAAATCATAGAGTTACGATTAGCATTTTAAAGACTATTTGTAGACTTATATCCCTTTCTTTTACAAGACCAACATATAATGAGGAAAAAAAGGTTAAAACCCAATTTATAAGTTGCGAGAAAATTGTTATTCTGAATGTTCAATTATTGAAAGTAATAATTCAATCATGCCCCCTCTAATGGTGACTTCCACCATATCTTTTGCAATCATGTGATGCTGTAATAGGACCAGTAGAAAGTAATATTTGGAAGACGAATGTAATTACTTATCTTTTTTGCAGAATTTGAGATGACGATTGTATCATTCCATTTTTTTTTTGTGTTGAAAAAATTTTATTTCAGAGCTTGCTACATGTAGCTCCCACAGCCCCTTTTAAACCCCAGATGCCTTAAAAGTGATATTTGCTGCAGTGATTGTGTCATACATGTAGGAAAGGATCATGGATTAGTGTGAATGTTAATTAGTTGACATTGTAAGGACTGTGACATAAGTACAGTATTTCCACCCTTTACATACATATTAATCTTGAATTCCCTTGCAAAAAAAGAGTGAGTCAGGTTACTCAAAAAATAAAAATACCCTCTTGAGCCATTGATGGTAGTTTTTATAAGGAATCATTATTGATCTACATGTATAACCCAGGAATGCTCATATCTGTTTTGGAGAGTATGAAATAAAACCATTTAAAACCCTTTACAAATAACTGACATACATATAACATTCAAGTTTGTGCTTAGTCCACTCCAGTGATAATGAGCACTCGTACAAGATTTTGTTATAATCAAGCAATTGTCTTGGTCCCAATGTGGATAAACCTGTGTGGACAGTGTCTTCATTTAAATGATATTCCATTATGAAAAAGGTAATAAAGCTTGGTCCCGAACACCCTTGTTACAACAAAAGGAGTTCAAAGTTCAACATCTGTGACCCATGCCATAGGAGTTTGTAGCTGAGAGGATTGTCTAGTTTGCTAATGGTGTTTATGTACTTGATAGATCATCCTCATAGATGTACTTCTAAACTGAATCGATTTCAGGATCAAAATATTGTTGATTGATCATGCAATGTGTTAATGGCTTTATTCATTGATACCACTCTAGTAGGGTACGTAGGTCTCTATGTACATGCGCTAGTTGACTGCACATCAGCTGCAAACAATTAACTATGATAGAAATAAAGTCACATAGCTTAATTTTTGCTAAGTAACCACGTTTGTGTGATGTTGTCTTTTATGTTGTCACATTTTTACACACCAGTATCTTGAAAAGATAGGATAGCATATTTGATTTTTTGTGTGTGTGTGTGTTTTTTTTTTTAAGTTTAGAAATAGCAAAATAAAAATTTCATGTTGTAATATGAGGGAACTGATGGTGAAAATTTGAGCCAAAATGATCATTTCATGTAACGGCTGTTTCAAATTCTTTCATCCACAGTTGGAGCCAAAGGTTGATACACCTGGGCTGTGTTTCACTAAGTCGTTGGTAAGTTATGAATGACTTCACGGATAACTGGTGATCAGTTCTTGTGCTAAATGATTATGCATGTGATTAGTATAGCACCTGAGAACATGTTCCAGTTGTTCGTAAAATCATTCTTAATTTTGAGAACAACTTGGTGAAACACACACCATGGGCTGAATTCAAAAGCTACTTGCCTGATAAGACCAAAGAATATAAAGTGGGACTCTGCGCTTTTGGTGTAGTACTATGGCATGGGTGGATCTGATTGAGCAACTGTGCAGATCAAAAAGTTATGGTCATAACATATGAAAACAGACTTTTCCCTCCCATCATGTTTCATATATTATTCCACCTTTTTCAGTTTTGACTTTTGGAGGAGAGCAAGGATTGAAGGCTAGACAGTCATCTTTACAACCTCACATTCCAATGACGGAGGGGGAAAAAATTGTTTTCACGTGTTATACATATTCACTCATGCCGTGTAGTACTACACCAAACACACCGAGTTCTACTTCTTCCCCCTTAATATTCTTTGGTCCTAATAGGAAAGTAGCTTATAAAGCTTTTATGAATACGGCCCCTATAAAAACATCACTAAGATTTACACAACCATGAAAGTTTTTGGCAACATTTGATGAAAATGGTTAGGTTAGGTATGATATCGGCTTTATTTTCAATGTATATAAATTCTTAAAAGATTTTTAGCAACATATACATGGACATTCCACTGGCCTAAGTGGGATCTGCAGGGACAGAAGAAATAGCTTTGACATTAAAAAACAAAATTTTGAGTTATGAAGAGTACAAAACAATAAAACACAGCATGGCAAATAATACTTAAACATCATAATCATTCATACCTTTACATATGGGACAATCGGAGTAAGGCATTAGAAAAAAAGTGTTTGCCGTAACCCGACCAACCCTTGTGAAACCTGTCGATTTTTATTTTTTGAATTAAAATCTGACCCCCAAAATAGATGAAATATGCCAACCGACCCTTATTTTTAAAAGTCTTGTCTACATTATTTTTTTTTTCTTTTTAAGCTATTATAAACTGGCAATTTGCGCAGTAGAATACATGTGTCATCCTAATATTCAACAGCTTTAGCAGGGTACAGGTCTTTGAATCCCTACTGCATGCACAATCTCAAACACTATGACCATAGTACGTGTGACGCACGAATACACTGACCCAGCATGTTATGGCAGACAAACCATTTTTCTAAAGGCCTAAGAAATAAAGCACACTTGTACATCATCATCATTCATACCTCTACAAACGGGCCAATCAGAGTAAGCAATAAAGCACACTTGTTCATAGAGATGCCACATCATGTGTTGCGTTTATTTCTGTTATCCTGGAAATAAACAGCCATAATTACATCAGCAGCTTGTACTGGATGGATGTTACAAGACAAAAGATTTATTCTAATCTGTACCTCTCCATCTACCATCATATTAATTTGTCATTATCTCCAATACTTCTTTTAAAGTTTGCCAATCTGTTATTATTAAGAGACCTTATAAGACATAACATTTTAAATCAGTACACTACAATTTTTTTTTCTGGAAAATGTTCATCATAATGAAGCAATTTTTGACAATTTTTATGCAAATGCAGAGAACATGTCTGTACAGATATAATTGACATAGTAGTGATAATAATTAACAAACAAAATACACCAGAGTAAAATTCCCCGATTGAAAAAAATAATAACACACTTGTCAGTACAAATCACTCAAAATTGCTGACTTTTAATTAATAAGCTATATATTCATTCTACATTTTGGTATAAATCTGGAAACATCCTATGACTTTGTACTCTTCTCTCTTTTATACAAATCCTTTAACACACAATAAAACTAAAAGCCAGCAATTCTGGTGCATGGTGAGATTGTAACTGACTCGTCCATACATAATTGTACTGTACCAACGTAAACTTAAAGTGACCAATACATACTCCTTACCAAACACTCGTATAAGTATTCTAACTACGTTCTGTGTTGTGAGGGAAATTAAAGCATAAAAAAGACAAAATCTAATTCCAGAAATCTACTTGTACCTTATCACATTTTGTGGCAAATTAGGGTATATAAAGTATGACTACTATTACACAAATACAGTAAATAATTATATATATCATGTTATATATATTAACAGTATATATATAGTAGGAAAATTGTGTGATAAAAGCAATTACTGTACACAAATATACCTTGCGTGTATACCATTCTAATTTCTTTAATACGGCTTATTGGTAAATTAAGGAATGACTTGCACTTGAAGGAAAATCTGTCGATTTCATAAGTAAACTTTCTTTCTTGAAACCTGTATTTTTCTATTGGTAAATGCTTCCTTATACTAACACAACCTAATACTACTTTCTATAAAAGTGTTTTCCCTTTTTAAGTATATCAGAAAGAAGGAATTACTGGTTAGCTGAATGCACAGCGCTTTGCCCCATGTGCCTAAATTTTATGATTTCACAGGGTCAACCAAACGGGATTAAAATTTTAATTCATCAGAAATAAGATTACTGCGTTAACAATTTACAATTCAAATCTCCTTTGCACAAAATTCAGTAGTTATTGAGAGTAAAACTCTAAGAATTAATGCAACCTTATATCCACAAGAACAGGAATTAATGAAGTACTATTAGCTGACAATTAAGACAATAAATGAAAGGACGATTATATCATAGCTGACAATATCATTATCTTCAGCTTGGAAGCCCATATCTGTCAAGTACAAAAATGAGCATCTCTGTACATCTTAGTTGGAAATCGATTGAACAGTCTCTTCAATAGAAACGTTTAAATTTGATAGTAAATTTATCAGTAATACAAAGGTGAATGATGAATCCTTTATTGTAACCCAGGTGTTTCATATTCAGAAGAGTCACCCCCCCCCCCCCAAGGGAAATAAATGGGTAATTTTAGGGTAGCATTTGAGTTGGGGAAATTGTACACGCTAATTTTTGTGTTGTATAAAACCACAGGTTTTATGTGCTTCCCATTCTGCATCTGCATCTGAAAAGTATCTTGGAGTGGAGCTTAAAATAGGAAAGAAGTCGGACAAAAAGCTCATTCCAACATACAGGCAAATATTACTGGTGTCCATGCTTAAATGCAGACTGAGATTACAGCCATATTAAATAAGTCAACACATAGAACTACCAGAAATATTCTATGTACACAGACATACACAATACGGGCCGCATTTCATTCACCCATATGTAACAAGCAATTAAAGCTGTCTAAAGGTACGTAAGAAATTACACTATCTATAAAGACAAACAAGGAAAAAGGATGTATGGTACCTTACAAACAGACAAAAAAGCACTAAATCCTTTTTTTTCCAAGAACAAAGAGAGGTATAAATATAAATCCACTCTTTACTGATACTGATCATCACTGCCTCCATTGCTTCATACATAAATTGTATGAAGCATCTTATTTAACTATGATATTTGTACAGATTTAACTTGGAACACATAGCACAGTACATTGTGAAATATTCTATTCTATAATCTATTTAATTATCATTGCTGTTGCAAAATATGAAGGAAATACATAGACGACCAACTGCTTTATGTTATAAATATCTGTTAAGACTTCAAAACATTGGTCTTGTAAGCACAATCTGTACATTCTGAAAACATAAAATCAACAGTACATTTGGCTTAAGCATGTAGACCTATTCAAAATGGCCCACATCAAGTACAAAAGTCCCTCAAACATTTACAGAAACACACAAAAAGATATGGACATCAATTAAACAAACTTTGTGAAGCATCTAAAGATATGTATGAGTCAGAATTTCAATATTGTACTTGGATTGAGGAGCATATAATGGTTATTATGCTATTTAAGTCATGTTTACTATAAACCATACTGCACGATTCAAAATAAATTCCAATGCTGTAGCATACTTCCTCTATTAATTGCATTTTTCAATGGCTCTGACCCCAGATATTATGCTATGCAGTCTTTCAATGGATCAATCCTGGCTGAGGATAGCTTGAAACCTTTAGTTAACCTGTTGAATATCAGACAAGCTGATTTTGCTATAACAAACATTTCCCATAGACCCCAGCCGAAGTATACTTGGGCCCAGCCTTCAAAGGGTGAAGTACCTTAAATCACTGAGAATATTAATCTTGTTTTCACAAAATAACCATTACCCTCAGCCTGAAAATAAACAAATGTAATGCATATCCCCTCTATATCGAGCAGCAAATTTGAACCAATGTTACAGATATTAGAAGAATAATAGAAGAAGAAACAGAAATGCCAGGCCACATGCTTCCAAAAAACAACAATATCATCTTCATTATGGAATGGTACAAATATATCCAAAAAATGTAATTAAAGCAAAGACTAATAAAAAGACCACAAAAAAGCAATGATTTATAATGAATTACTGGTATAAGTATATATATAATAAAGTGTATTTATACAAAGATGCTGATGTGCTCAGGTCTAGGTTTTTTTGTATCATCCACAGTTCATCATACCGGTAATTACATTTACAACACATGTACATATTCTTTTGTGTATTTATATTATCTCATGGAGCCATGGTCCTCTGAAAGCAGAAAAAAAGCAGAATGCCCAGAACCTGGCACATGAACCTGATTATAGTTTGTGGTTACAAGACTACAGCATATTTGCTTGGGTAACGCATAATGGGGAGGCATTGAGACAGAACTGAAATCAAACACCTTACTCTGAAAGCAGATAGGCTTACCACAGATCTGAAACAGATCTTTAGGGGACCAAGGGTGTCACCGTCTCCGGGAAAATAACATCGGGTTATGATCTTTTTAGCAAGCAACATGATATTTATGTCTCGCTGTGAACCGCAGCCCAGTATCATCATAGATAATGTTCATTCCTATTCTCAACATCTTGCAACCCTTTTAGTTTAGTACAGGATGTCCCTCGTGGTTACTGACCAATGCCTGTCCCAGGATTCTTAGTGCATGCCACAAAATGGTCTATGTCATTAGAAGACAGGATTTTCTGCCTATGCTAGCACTTTTATTTGCAAAAAATCACAAGCATACATCCACTGGCATAAATAGTGTAATCTGGGTAACAGCATTTATTTGTAATGTGCCAGAGCTAGATAAATCCTGCGAATTTCTCATTTAGATTTGTCGACAAAAAACCAGCATAAATAAAAACAAATAACAGAATAAATTGAAAAATATAAGGGTTGAGATATTATTTCTATGCGGATCTTGATAATTATTACTGCCAGCCCCAAAGGACACAAAATAATCATATAACCTGTGTTATGAAGCTAATTAAAAGAAAAAAAAATAAAATAGTGCTTGAGCTATTAAGAACAGCACCCGCCTCCACTAGGTTTGACTGGTGTAGTGCTAGGATTAATCTTATCATGTGAGCTCCCTGATGGTACACTGCCTGGTCCCATCCTGTTCTTGATCTCAGCGGCCATTGTCATGAAAGCTTGCTCAACATTGGTGGCGTTCTTTGCGCTTGTCTCTAGGAAGGGGATCTCCAGTTGGTCTGCGTATTCCTGAGAGTGAGACATGGATTGGGAGGGTCAGTTACACAGTGATAATAATAACACATATAAACAACCTCAATCGCAAAATTGCATATAAGAGATTTGAACTCATTCCCTGATTGCAGAATTGCAGGCTTTACCTTCTCTGAACATGTGACTTTCATGATTTGAGCATGTCAATTCCAAATAATACTTTTCAGTTTTAAATCATAAGCCATTTCCTAAGAATAATAATTAGTTAAAGAATTTCTGATGCTATATGCATACAATATAGAATCTTCCATTGCAGCGATTTTTGACACAATAAGGTACCTGATTGGCAGAGTCAAACATATTTTGTTTCATAAGAGTCATAAAAACCTCACAATAATACGTACTTTCATAAAATTTTGACAGAAGAAATACTCTGCCTTCCCTTAAAGCAGTAACTGATAATTAAAGAAGGTTGATTAGTAAAATATAATCTTTATCCTGCACCATTTACATATTACAACTGATGCTTGCAAAGAGAGATGATAGAAATGAAATGTCAATTATTTTGCGTAAGTAATGGACAAACAATAACTTACCTTTGCCGTTGTGTAGTCTACAACTTTCTTTGTCGTTAGATCACATTTGTTGCCTACCAGTAGTTTGTTGACATTTTCTGATGCATATCGGTCGATTTCTTGTAGCCATTGTTTGACATTGTTGAATGATTCCTAAGAAACAGAAGGAAGCAAAAATTAGATTAAGTACATGTAACACACTTTACTATTTCTCTTCTTGAACTTCATTTACACAGTAAAGTAAAAATGGAAGAGTGTAAATAAGTTTAGAGAATATCAAATGAATACCAATAATGCAGAAAGTTCTTTTGACAGAACTGCTGTTTTTATTACTTCACTGCTAGCCCTAAAAAAAAATATTAAAAAATGAAAATAAAAAATTGCCCAGTATCTTCTAAACTCTGTACTCCCTCTGTCAATTACATCAAAATTAACTGAGCAAACAACTGGAGCATTGCATAATGTCATGCACATAATTGTAAGAAGAGATAATACATGAAAATGTACATATGTACATGTAGGTCATATGGTACACCAATTGGTACATTGAGTTTAATAGCAAAGTAAAAATTAGAATCATAAAATTCAGATAAGTTGAGCTTATCTTGACTTTATATCAATACTAAACTTCAGACTAAGTTCCAAACTTCCATCTTTGCATTTCATTGTATAAACTATTAGGGAGGATACAAAGTTACTTAAATGTTTGTCATATCTAAACAAAGTACAGAAAGCATTCCATAATAACTATATTTTTTAGGACAACCTCGTTCAATCTGCTGCCATGTACATACATGTATACTCTACATCAAAACTGAAACATTTTTCCATAGAGCACTAAACGTTGACAAAGCAGTCAAAGACCATGTCTGAATAATGGAGTTCTGTCTATGTGCTCATTCAAATTAAGATTTGTATAGCATTTGTCTCGCATGAGTGATAACCCCATACTGAAACAAATCTTCTTGGGAGAGATTATGCATATATAAGCTCTGGCACAAGAAACATCTCAAGCCTATTCAAGCATTATAAGGACATGCTCAAAAGAAGTCTTAGAAACTTTGGCACCCATTGTAAGGCATGGGACTAGACTGCTGGTGATGAATGCAAGTGGAGACAAACCATGAGCATGGGGCAATCAAATACATGATTCCCAAATACACTACAGACAGGGCCTGCTACAGACATCAAACAAGTACTGAGAAATAACAGAGAAGCACCATGCCCAAATTTATAACTTTAGCCAAACTTATCCATGCCACTCAAGGGCTCCATTACATGAAGGTTTGCAATAAAATGAAAGTTTCAATAGCTAATCACAATCATTGTAGCATGCACGTTACGTTCAAAAGAAATCAGTAACCAATCACAATGGTTCTTTCAAAATTGCAATTGATCGTAAACTTCTTTGTTACGGACCCCTGGTTTAGCCTTTTCAGGCAACAGAGAACACAAACTCCTACATCGTCCTGAGGAGCAACTGGACACGCTCAAAAACAAAGAGTAATTACATACTCACTCTAATTAATTTATATGTCATAAATGCCATTGTCAAGGGTCTGCAACTAGACTTTACTCAATTCATTATTGCAGGTGTATTCAAGTATTACAAGACCATTGCAGATCCATTAACTTACTTTTAACTAACATAAATTTAGGCTTTCAATCTCATATATGTTTAATCTAGTTTAGATTATTCCTGAATATTGCTAGAATTAAAGATACACTTGAGTTGTAGTAATAATGAAAAAAATAATGTCCAACAGAATCAAAACAAGTTTATACTAGAATTACTGGAACTGAATATAAATGATAATTGCCAAATGATTCTGGTAGAAAATGTAAATTAGCAGAGTAATGAGCAAATAAAGGAAAAATGTCGGGCCGTCACCACATGGTCACAACTCACAGCCGCGCAGTGACCACGTGCAAAGCAAATATATTATGGAACAGAGACATGCCCGAAGTTCGCACCGTATGTATGCGATGTGTGCGGGGAGTTCTGGCGAGATAGCAGAGTTACGAGCTGCATCAATTTAACCATCCTGACCACAATTTACTCTAAATTTCTCCTGAAATCATGCATGGAAGATAAATATAAACAGGCATATTTATATGTCAATGGAACAATCTGAGGACATATTTATACAATTACTTCCAATTTACTTTTGGCTACAACAACTCAAGCTGGGCTTTAAGGAGTGAGGTTTATAATCACCTGATCTGTGACATCATACACTACTATGATTCCATGTGCTCCCCTGTAGTAACTTGATGTGATCGTTCTGAACCTTTCTTGACCTGCTGTGTCCCACTGTACAGAGAAATCAAACAAAAATATGTAGTATTAGTGAAATGTTACAGTATACATGTTTTCTACATCTATGAGTACAGATTAAAGTGAAGACAGTGTTTAAAGATTCTTAACGACCAACCAATTTCAGCCATTTATACTGGTCCATCGAATGCTGCATTGTACTTACACCATATGGAAGCAAAGTAGAAACATATTGGATTGAATTTCTGAGGGTTCTTTTCTTATTAGGTATTCTTAAGAGATAGTATATTCCAACCGTAATTTACATTTACACGTTAATTCATCAGTGACTCATAATTCATTTCACTCACTGGTTAATGTATAGAGGTTTTTTTTTAAATAAAAAATTCTGATGGTACCGAGCAGCACGACAGGGTTGTGAGTATTGTTTTGATTTTTGTCTGATACCAACTTTTTTCCTAATCAAAGTTCACTTTGGAGTTTTGGAGTTAAAACTAAGGTGTCTTATTGTGTAATGTGACCTACATTTCCAGTCAGCTATGGTGGTTTATTACAAAAAGGTAATTACTATATCACCTAGCACATGTTCAATAATATTGCTACATGAATTAATATGGAAGTACACTTGACCTTTAGACCAGAAGCATTCATATGCCTCAAAGGAACAAAAATCAATATCCTGGCTTGAACACATGCCACACTGGCAGACATAATACATGAATAAATCAGGTCAGATTCATAATCCTTACAATTGTACAAGTATCTTAGATGTTGAGAGACAATAGTACTTCAGTCAACTCCTGTTAATTAATTTATTTAAATGAAAACTTGTTATATACATGTAGGAATTCAAGGATTCAATTCATTTTCCATTTAGAAACATAATGTAGAGTTTGAATTTGGGAGCCCAACATGTATGTGGTCATATTTAATTTAAGTGGGACATTCAGCTGAAATTTAAATGTGGTGCTGTGCCTTTGAAAATGCAAATTAGGATCTGAAATCAACACAAAGGCTTCTTTACAAAACAACCAATTATTTAAGTTCAAACATTAAGTGATCCAGCTTTCTTACGCTGAATAATTGAGCAAACAGGAATTTGCACGTATGGGACTATGGTGCTTTAAATGCCTCTTATTCTTAATACTAGTCCCTTTTGTCTGATTTTTTTTTTGCTTAAAGTAATTATCATGGACTACTCTAACATGACATATAAACACAGGTAATTTGGGTCTAGTTATTTACTTGAAATGTTGAATTTAAGGCACTGGTCGTGTCACTCACGTTTTGGATGTCGTGTCACTCACGACATATAGAGGTGGACCATTTTCCACAGAGAGGGAATTATTGATAAGGACAATAAATGTCAGAGAGGTACACTATTCATATACATATACCAGCACTTATGGCACTCTTAGAGATCTACTTGGGCACAAATCCAACCATAACCAATAATGTTTTTTAATCATAATTTCCAGGACTAATTGTAAAATTCAAATCCAACTGGTAATGACACATGCCACTCCTACATTATACATAATATGGTAGTCATGATCCATTCATAACCTACAAGTGCGAAGATATGTGCCCTTCTAATAGTCCAAATGTTGTGTCACTCACAATTAAATATGACCACGTGTCTGCTAGTGCTGAGCCCTGCAATAAGGCAGTTTATGTACACCATACTTCATAAATTACATGTAGGGCGTATATACTCTATAACCCTACAGTAATCATTAGGTTTAAGGATAAGGTGTCAAGGGGTCAGCAAATTCAAAAACCATTCCAAACATAAACGTAATCACAACAATGAAAAATTAAAGCTTTACATTATTGTAATAAGCATGAATGATTGGCTGTCCATTCAACAGGAATAAATTAGTAACACAAGCACACAAGTCCATGTACACACAAATGGCTACATTGTACATTATCACAATAGTATTTGTTCTTCGGTTATACCAGTACATGTATACCATACAGTACATCTGGTACAGTAATGACTCATTACAACAAGCCAGTGATGCAAGTAATAGGAACTAGCAAATGTCTACTTTCAAAGAAAACAGTTTGTCCATTAGTTTCAGTAACACGGTACACTGTTCTCTCCTACAAGTAATGTGTGTAATTCAACATGGAAATGATGTGGTTAAGTGTGGGCGAGCTATAAATATGCAATGTCTGCCATGTCATCATAAAACTGTCAAGTACATATTTGTAATGCCTATCAGATCAAAATTATAATTCTCATGAATGTGTTGACCTACATGTAATATAGGATGTCATTATGAATTTATTCTTCTGCTTACAATCTCTCATATGTTCATTGCTCTCGATTTCAATGTATGGCAAATAATGTGGTAATGAAAAAATTACAAAATCATGAAATTAAAGTTCCTCCCCTAACTGGTTCAAAATCACTGAAATATCTATGTGCGAAAATATTAGCTTCGGCCTATACATGTACATTGTACGTGTACCTTTATTTCACTATGAACACTGATCCCAATCTGCATGTAATTTCACGTTATCCAATATACAAGAACATATTCGTAGATAATCCCAGTCAAATTGACATTGGGAAATAAAGAATTAACAATTGACATATTATACTTCATATGATAGACAGAGATGTCTTCATTGACCTTGAAAATGAAGACAATAGACAATCCATGAACTGTACAATGCGTATATGTACATGCTGTAGGTAACCATGGAGATGTATCTAATTAAAAACAATGTAGTTTAGCAGGTCATTTGATTAATTTCAAATGATTAGCTTTTAGAAATATCAACCGAACATCTGGCAATTAAAATTTAACAAATGGTTCTATATTTCAATTAATAGCACCACTCAGAGCAGTCTATGACATTTGTTCAGAAACAATTGCTCTGCGGGCAACACTTTCAATCAAATGGCTCCAAACCTGAACTATAGCTACATATGAACACCTAACCCTAAACCTATTGTAAACCCTTAGGTCCGTATTCTACTACAGAGTTGAGAGTTGTGCTGTCGCACAAAAATAGTACGGATTTTGAAACGAGAATGCAACGCTGGTTTGCACGCTTCTCTATGAAGCGTCAGTGAAGCGTGCATCTAATTGTACAAATGTAGTCTCGGATGACGTCATTCGAGATCAGATCTGTACAAACATTTGTAAAGAATTCTAAGCCAGAGGTATAGGTGGTGTAGAATTTGATATGGCTTAGCGAGTTTTATGTCAGAGGAAGCTAATTTATCTATTTCCTCGTTAATTTGAAGCTAAAGGTTGTTCAAAATTTGCTTTAAAATGGGGTGCATTATTGCATTATCCACAACAATTCGATGGATTACGTGTATATCATCAAAAATGACATTTTCCGAAACGATTGACGTGTTAGTTTGGCCGAACAAATTATATTCAAAAGGACAACTGACGCGAAAACCAATGATTAACTATTGGTGGCAATTTAAGTCTTGTCATGAGACGGGATAAGACGGATTCGGACCTAGTTTGAGACTAATTTGAGACGGGTTTGAAATGATTTTGAAACTAGTGGTGGAGACGTCACCAAGACGTCTGACGGTCTCCTGAGCTGAGTTTCCGCAACGTCTCATGACAAAAATAGAAAATGTTTAAATCACATGAATCTTTTTTGTCGCGCAGACTCATCCGAGACGTTTCCGAGATATTTCCGCGACAGAAAAAAGAAAAGAATTATCGTTGATGTCCTGGAGTGTCCGAGTCGCGGAGACGTCGCCGTGAAGTGAGATACCACCTCTATGGTGTTTCTCAAGGTATTTGTCATGAGACGGAGTGAGACTAGTTTGGGACGGGTTTGATACGGTTTTGATACTAGTCGGGGGAAAATCTCAAAGCTTCTCAGAGACATCTCTGAGTCAGACAAAAATTATAGGGGATGTCTCTGAGTGTTCGAGTCGCAGAAACGTCTCCATGATGTCAGATACCACCCTTAAGGCCATAATAACTTCAGAGGAGAAAAACGTCATTGTCCTTTCAAGGTCCTTTCAAGGATACAAAGAAAAGATTGTTGCGTTATTATTTCAATGGATTTCCGGTTTAATCTTGTGAGTTCCAGTGCACTAGAAACTTCCAGCCGTAGGTAAGTTGTACAAGTTTGGAAGATTTTTTTAGAGCTGTGAGTTTTTTCTTGTACGGTGCTATTGTCCGATCCTATTGTTTATTGTCGTACAACTCTAAACTCCCTAGTAGAATACGGGCCTTAGTGTCGCCAGAGTATTTATCAGTTTCCCCTCAGAGCTCTGTGTTCAGTACCAGCATTAAATTAATCCTGAAGATTTAAAAATGGGATTATATACATGCATGCAATCATGATAAGACAAGCAAAAATACCAGGAACTATTGTTGTTATAAATGCCCTTTAATTAACCATACCACCAGTATGAATCTACATCATGTGAAAGATGCCACAAAAACTGAATAGATGCGCATGTTCATGTACCATGATATCTAAATCAAAACAGAGCTCACTGCAAAACAATTGAGACATCTCAAAAGACACGTTGGTCAAAATTTTCAAGGGGTTATATTAAACTAGTATCACTTTCAGTATGTGTTTGTGGGTTTAGTTCCAGTCTTACTACATAGATGATGGCTATTGATATTCATTATTATCATCATTATCATAAATTGAGTGTTTGAAAGAATCGCATACATGTAAAGTGGGTAAAATGATATCTAGTCAATAATCAGGAGAATAGAAACCAATTATCTGGTCTTTTGTATGTGCTGTAAAAGAAAAAAAAAAGGTCACATGACAATGACAAAGCTTGTTAAAATGAAAATATATGAAGTGCTACTTACAATTTGAAGTTTGATTACTTTACCGTCTAGCTCAATCGTTCGTATTTTCTGTGGAAGAGAAAACATTTGATAAATGTAATGTACATTTACTACTTACAGAAATAAGCATTGCTACCCATGTCACTGCAGGGTAAGTACTGTATTCGTGAAAATATTCGCGGATTTCGCGCAAAGAGTAGCCGGCGCGAATTAAAAACCCGCGAATAAAGGCATGATTTCCTATGCATGTATTGAATGGGTTCAATTGTGAGCTTGAAAACATGCAGCTCAAATTTAAGAACCTGTGAACATGTTTTGAGGCCGCTCAGCACAAAAAATTAATTGCGCAAAAATAACAGCGAATACAGTAATACCTTGCACAGCTCAACCCCTTTTATTTCTTTACCGACACGTGTTTAAGAATCTGGGATTGTTTACATGTGTTGCATATATATATATATTTTTTTTTTTTTTTTGTACATGTACAGCATATTAAAATATTAAAGGTTGTTAATCACACAAATTAATTTTAACTTAGATATATTTAGAGTTCTACAGTTCTACAGTTCCAACTATTGGTAACACGTAGTAATATACATTTTTTAAACAAGGAGATTCATTATTGGGTGCAGTACATGCCAAAAAAGCGTGATGTCTTGAATAATTTCAAAATTGTGTGTATAAATTTTTGTTCAAATACCATTGGGGGGGGGGGGGCATGAATTGAAAGAAAAAAAAGTTCTCCAGTCTGGGTTCTTTTCAAATTGAATTGTGTTTTTTGTCACTTTGAATTGAAGTTACTGGCTATTACATGTACATGTAGGTATCAGATACTCTTTTAATAGCTGTCAGAGGAAACACCCTGAGTGCCAAATTGGGATGTTTTGAATACTGGGAAGATACATCCCTAAAGAAGTCATGCTTGTGAGCACTGATTAGGGCCATTAAATGCACCTGTTGACTTACATGACACTCTCCCTCATCAATATATTCAACAGAAAACACACACACTGCAACATACATTGTATTAATAACCTTTAAAGGGACGAAACAGCAACAAGAATTTATTTAACATAAAGGAATTTTTAACGCCGTTGGGATGTTAAATAGACGATTAATTTTATTCATTTGTCTCCAACGGTAGAAAGTATGCAAATTGGTAGAAACACACGCAACTGCTGTGTGATAAATATTGGAACCAGACAGCTATGAAAAAAATCATAGGCTGCCCGGGCGGGATTCGAACCCACGACCTGTGGATTGCTAGACCACCGTCATAACCGCTAGACTATTTTTCTACCGTTGGAGACAAATGAATAAAATTAATTGTCTAAGAATTTATTTATGTCCATTATGTAATTATTATTACAATGTTAATACAGTAACCCCCCCCCCAAAAAAAAAAAAAAAGAAAAGGACCACTAAAATCCATGTATATTTCATTTTTACATTAAGATGAAATTCTCTTTAAAATAAAAGAATATTTGGAGTAGTATCCCTCCCCTAAGTAAGTACCTCTTCTAGATTTATTTTTTTTTAAAACAATAATCAGGGCCCCGTTGCATGGAGAGTTTAAATACATGTCTACAGCAACTTTGCTATCAATGGTAACTACCATGGTAACGTTGCTCAATAGCCAAAATGCATTATTTCATGAAAGTTACTATTAATGGCAACTTTACAATCATAGTAATTCTTTATGCAAGAGGGCCCTATTATGACCGGTAGTGTCGCACGATGGATAATGTCACAATCTGGTTACAATAACGCACGATTTAGGGTCTGGGACCAACATTCGACGTCATCATATGAAAATTGTGGCTGGGATTCGAACCTCGGTCCCATTCTTATCAGTTTATAGGCCTTTTTAGAGAAAATAACTGAAATCATTTGAATTGTTTACATTGTGGAAAAAGAAAATGAGCCGACAAACTGATGCGGATCGGACCGAGGTTCAAATTCCAGTCACTTCTTTCGGGTAATGACATCACAGGTTGGTCCCAGACGTAAATAATGCGTCAGTGTGACATTAAGCGTCACTGCGACTTTACAGGTCGTTACAGGCCCCAGGTGAACTTCTCCAAACAGCATTTCATAGTGTTCACACAATACTGCACAGATTTTAGCAAATGGTATAGGCTATCACTGTAGGCCTACAATAAAATGAGAAAAACCTCTGTTTTACTTTTGAAATGATCTTGTTCACACATTGATTCTGATTTACTTACAAAATCTACTCCAATTGTACTGATGTAGCTTTCTGTGTAGGTATCATCCTGTGGATAACAGAAAATAATAAAGAGAAATCATTAACCATTATAACCAACATCACATTACATCTGGCTCTTCTGTGTTTTATGCATTTCACTATTATTTTGTTGATCATACAAGAAAAATATTTATTCTCTTTTTTTTCCTTCAATAATTGCACTGCTGATCATACAAGAAAAATCTTCTTTTTTTAATATATTCAATATACTGGGGGAAAAAAAAAAGAAAAAGAAAGAAACCCAAGGCAGTGAACAATATTTAGCTACATGTTATGTACATGTATTATTAACCAAAATTTATTCAATCTCATTTAGTTCTTATTATTTTAAAGTTATACTTACTGCGAATCTTAACAGAAGACAAGATTTGCCAACACCTGAATCGCCAATTAAAAGAAGTTTGAACAGGTAGTCACTGCAAGTAAAAAGAAATGGATGAAAAAAAAAGTAATAAACATCAATCACAAACAAACAAAGCTATGTCCATGTACCACCAGAGATGCAGAGTAATGTATGTTTGTGTTTGTTTTGCAGTATATTTCCTCATACATTGTACTTGGTGGGCACAATTTCAGCAATGTGTTTACAATTGTTAAATTTTAATGAAAGAAAAAATAACTATCAATTAGACATTGAAACTTCATTTATAGAGATCAATTTGTAACCTGGTACATGTGAATGTACAGTATGAATGTGTTCCCTGATCAATTTGACCTTGCTCTTTAAATTGCAAAAAGAGATGAGGGTAAATTGTACATGTACAGCATAAATTTACATAGAGGGGAATAATTTCATTGTATGCAAAGATTTCCATATTTGATATTTAATACCTCTTGACCTACATGTACATGTACATGCACAATCTATGTACACAGGGTTAGGTTTTTATGGATTGTTGCTTTGACTGAATTTAAGAGAATACCAAAACAGAGGATACATGTACATTGCAGTATGTTTGATTTACCATGACCTTGTGAGTCACAGGTCTCTACTTAAATATACACTTTTCACCTGAGCGAGCTCCAACTAACCATGTACATGTACATAGCGAACACTCATGTCATGAAGCACCAACACATTCACAGACTAACAACTAAAAAAAAATGTTTTCAAACATACTTGTATTAATTTGGGCGAGGTTGGTTTGTAACCCAAATACATGCATTTTTCGGGGTGCTCTTTTTTATTACTCTTTTCTTTCTTTTTTTTTTCCATTATTTTTATTTTTTTTTAATCCAGATGTGTGTGAATTACAGGATTATGATTGGGCAAAACCATCCTGAGCTCCAAAAAAAGTTAGAGGTTGGTCAGCATTTGTAATTTCATTAAAAAAAATTATCTCATGGCACTAAAAGCCTTTGAATAGATGTAAAAGTATCTCATGTATGAGAATAGATATTGAACAAAAGAAGACTTCCTAGAGACAAAAGATTTCCACACACAAGAAAAACAATGCTATCAAAATGTTCTGTCATATAAAACTCACATTATTCTCAGGATCATTAAGAAAGAATTGTCAAGAAAATAACCGGTATGGCTTTCAAGCTGGAATTGAGAGATGCTTTATTATATTTTCGCTGTAAAATAGTAATAATGAGAAGATTAAACTGAAAGAAAGAAAGTTGTACAGTATGTTTTTTGGACTACTAGAATGTCAGATGTCCACTTCTACATGTACATGTAGATGTACATTTAGAGGTCCTGACATCTCTTGGAATAGTTAGAAAGTGTCATATGTAGTGTCAGAGGCCAGCTGCTCATGCCTCGAAAGTGGTATTCCGGAGTACGATGTAAACCGCTTCATTCTAAATGATTATGGGTACTCCCGAGGAACTAGTGTAGCGGAAATTTTGTCAACCCTATGACTGGGGTAAAGCCCAAAGACTAAAAGTACAAGATCACAAAGGGACATATAGATGAACCATATACATGTAGGAGCGGGTCAAAATCGACAATTTTTTGGACAAGTTCTTATTTTTGCTCCGTTTTATTTCCAAATTTGTGAGTTGGACAGTGCGATTGCCTTTGGTTTAAGCTCATTTTGTGTGTTATTCTCGCTTATGTGGCATTCAGGGGGCAACTTATTTTTTTAAGGCAAATCTTCCAGTTTTGATTGCAATTTTTTTTTGTCTCCACTTCGGTTATGATTGACAGCGATTGTGATAAAGCATTTGATCGGAAACAGCTGAATTGCGTTGTTCAATTTAGGTCGATGTCACTTCAATCAAAACAACGCGGGAGGAGGTTTAGCCAATGAGAATGGCAAAAAAAGACCTCTGTGTGTACGAGCTCACAGACTTTCTGATGTGTGATGATTCATTGAAAAAGTTGAAGATGCAATTCGATTTCAAATTGACTGTCACAACATTCAACAGCTCAGCCAAATTCAAATCATATTTAGGATGAATAAATTTAATTGTAACATCAACTAAATTCACGTACAATAGATTTTAATCTAAAGAGGGCATAAATTCAAGCTTTAAAAGATTTGTTTAGAAGTTAGGTGTAAATTCTTCAGTCAAAGACTAATATCGGATTGGAATAAGCTGCCAACCATTGTTGTAGAAGCAAAATCTGTTGACAAATTAAAGGAACTTTTGGATAAACCTTGGTGGAGGGAAAGATTTTACAACCTCTGCTCCTCATCGCATGTATGATGGAGGTACCTTAGTCCATGCACTTTGTTTTCAACTGCTAAAAAGTCAAATAATTAAATGTTTTTAAAAAAAATCATTCTCTCTATCAAATGTTAAATATTCCAAAGAACATTTATAGAGAAAACTACAGCACAAATATTTGGCGAATGCGCAAGCTGAGTCGATTCCGCGACCATGTCAATTTTGCTTAGTTTTTAGTCCACGCACATACAGTAAATGAATGTAAATTTTTACTTCCTGTCTCGACAAAGTGTATTTTTGATGATTTCATGAAACCATAAAAATACAAGAAACCAATGATTTTCCCCCAAAGTTTTTTGTGATATCTCCGATAGGCTTGTCGATTTCTCGACTGTTCAAGAAATTGAGCGCACATATCACGTCGCATCGCGCATATCGTGGGTGCGTGGACTAATGTACTGCGTGGACTAAGGTACCTCTACCATAAAATCTATCAAGTTTAAGCCGTTTAGATTTTATCTACAAACTTGAACATTGATAGGCATGCTCACAAAAATACTAAAATTACCCAATTGGTAACAAGACTTGGCTTAAATGAGAGCTTGATAATATTGCTTCACAATTCTGGAAAAAAAAATCTGTGAAAACTGTTTTAAGTATTTTTTATTTGATGTTTTCTACAAGTCAATTTGTCTATGGCGAAATTGCGACTCTGCAAAATCGCACGCGCAGTTTAGCCATTCGCATAGGGTGAGTGAGCTGTATTAACGCCGATCGCAACCCGGAAATGATTTTAGTGTGCCGCTCATAAGTGCGTGATCTTATTGCCTAGTCACCCGAGTGATGAGCGGCAAAGCGTGACTTTGCCCGCCGACTGCGGCGGCGGGATGAATCTGAGCCCCACTCAGTGCCCACGATGTATTACCAACTCGCGTTCGGCAAACCGGCATTTACCAAATCCATGATATATTCAAGATTTTAAAAAATACTACACCGATAAAACTCCTACCAGGTAAGAGATTGAATTCCTATCTTTATTTTGATATGTTTATTTGAGTATATTTTCTAAACTGAAAGCGAAATTGATTTTGGCTGGGCCTTGTTGTGTGCAATAGCTGACAATTTGACATGCGACAGAAACTGCACACTGTACCAGAATATCGAGATTTCGAACGCCGTGCCCAATGGCTTAGAATTTTGATATTCTGACCGCCGTACAGTTTCTGCTGCGCATATGTCAAATTGTCAATATTTGCACATAACAAGGCCTAGCCAAAATCAATTTCGCTTTCAGTTGAGAAAATAGACTCCAATAAACATGGTATCAAAATAAAGATAGGAATTCAATCTCTTACCTGGTAAGAGTTTTATCGGCGTATTATTTTTTTTATCTTGAATAGTCTATATCATGGAATTGGTCTAGAATTGTCAAATCTGATACTTGGAAGCGATTTTGGACTCCGATTTGTGCCTTCTCTCGGAATTGTCGCATGCGGTGGAGAACCAGGAAGTACATATATTGTAAGTACATATGCTTTTTGATGTCATGTGATGTGAAAATTGGCTGGCCATTTTAATTTTACATGATAATTATGAATACAAGAGTGCCCTTCAGAATGCATGATAGAGTCACATTGCCGACTCGCACTGCCGTGAAAAGTGAGCCCTCTCTTGACGCACGAGCGTGCCTAACATTGACCAGAAAATCTAACGTTAAGACTACAGGAGAAATCCTTCATTTCCGTACCGGATGTGATGTGATGTGATAATGTAATGTAACATAGACTCCGAGATGAGGATTCTAGCCTGCGCCTGCCTAAAATAAATCATGAAATCATTCCATTTCAAATTTGAGGATGCCAATCATTTGCCATTTGATTTTGTCATTTTTGAGATTGATTCAGGACTTCAATTTCAATTCACACTCACAGCACATTCACACCACAGCAAACCGATAAACATCTTCATCTAGCCTCTAACATTAGAATCTAGAATCTAGTCTAACTTTGTTAGGCCTATTTCTGGAATTCATTTTTTTACTTGAACTTCATTTAATCATTCATATGTTGAAACCCTATGATGCTGCCCTTCCCCTACAATTTTTATACCAATTAATGTCGATGAGTTGGATGGTTCACCGGCGACACCGGCACATCATTCATAGTCTACGTAGATCTAGTCGTCATGCCCAATGCACAGACAGACATTACAAATCCAATGGAAAATCAATGGACATTCAGGATTTCCTCTCACGTTCACATACGCAACTCGTCACATTGTAACAAATTTAAAGGTTATTCAGATTATTTTATCGATACTTACTATTCCGGATTCATTGTGGACATGGCAAGGTAAATCCACGTATGTTAGAAAATCTGTTTGATCCCACCAAAGATGTAAATATATATGTGAATAATTGTAATTACACCAAGTTTTTCTATCAAGGAAGTTTCAATATGGCTGCCTATACATTACGCGATTTTACATTCATTTTGTACACAAATTGTCTGTGTGTGCGCGCGTACGTTCAGCTGACACGATCGAGCGCGCGTACGAAGTTACGGACCGTACGGACATACACCTGAGATGCTACGACTGTACTGTAAGGGGGTGTAGCCATTGGATAGAGGTGACGTCATTTGAATACGACGTGGCAATCAGCTGACAAAAACAAGAAACACTGGTCTGGTATTGTAGACTAGGGGCCCAGATTATAATAATGTTTTGACTTTTTTTTTTTAATTCTTTCCACGCATAAACAATATTACTCGCCATAAGACAAATTTTAACCATCATAATATGTTTATAGTTATTCGAACTATAATTATAAAAACAATTTTTTTTTCCCGGCAGTCTTTTCCAATACAAAAAAATAAAAAATAAAGGGCTAAATAATACTCTCAATGCAGTTGTTTGTGCCTTTCGTTAAACTTTTACAGACAATCTAGGACCTACAAATTTGCTTATAAATTTCTGATGCTGCAAAGCCGAGATCTGTCTAGTCGAAATACAAATTAAAAAAGCTTCAAAGTTGGGTGGTGATGGGGCGGGTCTTTTCAATCATGATGATCAAGAAGAACTCAGGGAACTTGAAGTTGAAGTTTCATAGTTTAGATAGCTTTTCAGCTATAGGCCTATTGAATTTGGGCTGAAGATGAGTCAATCGTCATTTCGAAATCAATGATCAAAAGGTGAAATTGTGTCCTAAATAGTGACTTTAGCCAAGGGGATATCCTCAATCGATCATCAGTCACCTTAGTCCAGCACAATGTTTATAACGTCGCAAGTTCCAGCGTGGCGTTATATACCAAGGCATCCCCTAAAAATAAGCGTTGACAAACTGTACAAAGAAATACAAAGGCCAATTTTCATTCCGCTTTGATCATTGTGATGTCCATGGGTGTCGATTGTGGGGGGATGGGGGGGATACATCCCCCCCCCCCAATAATGTTGGTGGGGGGATGGTGTGTACAATCATCCCCCCCCCCCCCAATATTTCGATATCAAGAAAATGAAAAGTATCATATTATGTGCATATAAATCTATCCATTACATATTTATTATCATATAAAACACTTTTATGACATTATTATATTATTTTGCAGTCTAAAATGCATATTTCTGGCATTCAGAAATCCAAAATTTTCTCACTTAATCGCAAATCTTCCTCGTGTGTGCCTGATATACTTTAGTAAGCATGTAAAACACAATACACCTTGTAGATAATGGAAACGCAGATGTTTCACTTCGTACAATTCAATGATAACCAGGGGCACCGACACTTGTCTTGATAAGTAAAGCTGAAGGCATAAGTATTCCCCCTCAATAATCCACCATGGTTTGATAAAATAAATAATGGATATCGAAGAGTCTGTAACACTTATCTCGGCTCTTCATCAACAAGGGTACTTTTTTGGGGACTCGGACCATTGATTATACCATGGATATAACTCTTATAAATTATATCCATGATTATACAGTATAATACACTTTCACTTAACGATCAAATGAGCTGAAATTTCATTTCAGATAACTGTTGAAACTTGCATGAAAATTTTCAGCTCGCGCTTCGCGCTCGCATAATATAGGCTATTACAAACTGTACTTGCATTTGTTTAGCTTTTATGCTTGTACATAGGTAATAACATCACGATGGTACACCCACTCCCTCACCGTTTCTTATCCTGTTTCATCAGGTCACTATTATTAAGAAAATTTTCAGCTCGCGCTTCGCGCGATCGCACAACATTGCCCTAAATGAAATTCTACCATATTATTAATATATTTTTCCTTCGTTGGCAGAAGGCCGCTTCTAATCACCAAGTTAAAGCCCCTCTCCTCCATCAATTTCGCGCTTACATTTACGACACAAATACCATTTTTAAGTTAATATTATTGTGAATTTTAAGGCTCGCGCTTCGCGCTCGTATTATTACAGCCCTACGATATTCATATACTAGTACTCATATGCATGATAATGTGCATGTGTGTATAATGTATCTATATATTTTTTTGAGGTCCCTTTAATCTTTGCCCGGCTCCTTGTTTCGCGTTCGAATTATTCTACAATAAATGTCCATTTCATGTAACTATTACTGAGAAAATTTCAGCTCGCGCTTCGCGCTCGTAATGGCTCTATGAATTTGAAAATTTTATAGTAGACACTCATTGCATGTGTATACATAATGGAGATATATAGCCATTACATCATGATCATGATGTCCCTTTTGAACACAGTTATAAAGCCCCTTCCTCGTTTTGCGTGAATTATGCTACAAATACCCCATTTAATGTCACTATTATTGAGGAAATTTTCAGCTCGCGGCTTCGCGCTCGCATTATACAATACTAACTGGATTTCCCCCTATTTATATCATACGTGTATACAAGCATTACTCCGCCCATGTAAACTGTCGATCATATACTATTGATCGTGTGTCATTGGGAAAAGAGGAAATATCGACGATCATCCCCCCCCCCACACATCCAAAACAATCGACACCGTTTGGTGATGTCTATGATATGGGAAATAATACTATATATACAATCATCGAAAGAACAATACGGGTCTTGTCGAAATCACTGACGCACATGTGTATTTTGTGCAGCAGGGGGGGGCCTTCTGGTGGACACAAATCTTCACAGCAAATATGGTCCCTTTCATTTTTTTTTTTCATTTTTTTTTTAGCGCTATACCAGAATTCTATCTAACCAATTGAACTCAATTCGGTAATCTATTCACATTTATAGGTATATATATTTGGACATTAATTTTCATTTGGTATAGCTCAAAATTAGTGATGAATAGATAATGCACAAAACACATAGGCTATCATTAGCTCAAAAATTTTGTGCTCTCTACTTTTACTTTTTTTTTTTTATGTAATAAAAGGAGGAATAAAAACAAACAAACAAACAAGATTCTGAACAGCATACTAGTAAATTAAAATACAACTTTTATACCCAGCCCCTCCCTATCCCATAAATTTTGCTCATTATGCCACTGATCAAACGGTGCCCCTACTTTTTCAGAAAAAGCACCCCTTTTCCACTGTGACCCCCACTTTCAAATTCGTTCCACCGCCTCTGTGTCGCCTGAAACAAACAAACTTGTATTAAACGTCTTTGAACGTAGGGCAAAATCCCTCTTGGCAACAGCAAAAAAAAAAAAAAAAAAAAAAAAAAAAAAAAAAAAAAGGCCCCCATTGTGTTGCTCCGACCTTGTCTTTGCACCTTCTGGTCATTTTATTTGGGAAATGTATAACGTTTGGGGAGAAATATGAAACAGCTTCATGACTTATGCACTGATAATCCCCACCTATTAAAAAATGACTGGATCTTGTCGTCATCTATACTCACGAATGAAAAAGAAAAAGTTTCATTTTTCAGAAGTTAATAAAATGATAGACAACACTTTAATGGATATTATACATCGACAGAAAGGCATAACGGTTACTCATTTAGGAGGTGGCTAATTGATTATTGCCAGTAGTGGTCATCCTGACCTTAACAGTTAAACTCCCCGACCGGACCGAAAAATGAAAACCTGAATTACATATGAAACGAAAGCAAAAGGCCCGGTCCCACCGGCGGGAGGATTAATTGCGCATGAGTTGCGTATACAAATTTCGTTCATCCGCAACAAAAAACAAAAAACAAACAATCCGCAATTCATACGCAAATCATCCTAAAAAGCCACTGGGACCGCGCCTTAATTTTTACATAATACAACAATTCCCAATTTAAGCGTTTTTTATTGTCCATCCAGAAATTATTTCATTAAAAAGATGATCGAACCTCAACCAGGCCGCCCCTCCCAAATGCTCAAAAAATTACCCCTATCTTAATGGCGCGGCTGATGACGTCAAAGGATGTTAACTGAATGCTACAACCACCTGGCAGCCAGGCATGATTGAATTTGCCCTTTCATTTCATAACAATTCTAGCACACTTGGGGTCTATTGTCCTGACATAGCAATACAAACGTGTTTTCTAAAGGCGAAACCCAATCATGCCAGGCCGTAGCATTCCCTGAACATCCTTTGACGTCATCACCCGCACCATTAAATACATGACCGCGTCATTGTGTGCTGTGTGTAATCCCGTCTTATGCGCCCTCGATTATTTACTTTGTGGGGGGGGGGGCGCTTTACGGGCCCGGTGCCTCCCGGTAGGCGCCCGAAAAGGGGAGCCAAAATGACCTCAAACGGGCGCCAAATTGACCTTGGAGAGGCGCCGAATTGAAAAAAAGAAAAGAAAAAAGAAGAAGTAAAAAACGGAAAAATGGACCACTGATTTGAGCCGATTGACCTCTCAAGGCCTACCTCCTTTTGGTTAATACATGACCAGGTGACGCAGGCCAAAAAAAAATCAACACCTACCCCCCCCCCCCCCCACTCTCTATTTCTAACCCAACATACATTCCATTAGGATCCTGTCTTATTGGATCTATATTGCATCAATTATAATGTTCGAACAAACGAACCTTATTTCATAATAAGTGTTTGGACATACGATCCTTCGTATAGGAGACCCCAATTAAGTTTTAAAATATAGTTTTGAACAAACGAACCTTCGGAAAGGCAATTTTTTTTATTTTTTTTTTTATGATTGGGTCTTTATGACGGGATGAACCAATTTGGTGATCTGATATATCAGGTTCCGTATTCAAATCAGCAGCATTGTAGGGGAGACCGGGTATGGACGTTACAAAATTCACATTTTGGGCCAGATAATTCTAATGAAAGAACTCACGCACTCCTTATTGGATCTGTAGTTAGCCTATAATGTTGGCTAAAACCTGAGGCATATAAAACTTGAAAACATGTAAACACTAATTAAGTACAGCTCAATTAGTGAAGACATTTTTTTTGTAACAACCTACCCCATATACGGGGTAGGTTGTTACATCATACGGGGTCAATTGTTACAATATGTAAACATACGGGGTAAGTTGACAATTTGTAAATCTCTTATACCATACTTTAATTTCAACTTTCCAGATTCTTGTTATCGTTAACAGTAGATCAAGTAGAGCTCTAAAATAGACAAAAGTAATAATAGAAAAATAAAAATATTAACACCTGAAAATTGAGACAAAAGGTAATTTTACGTATGTAATGTAATTGGGGTAATTAGTTACATCAACATGGGGTAGGTTGTTGTAACAACCTACCCCATGGGTGATTTTACACACAGAAATCAGCTGTAGCACAGTCATTAGGCAGAATTACAGGGCATGGCTAGGGGGTATATTAGTGAAATACATGTACTATATTTACAATACCAGACTATCATCATGTGCCTTCAGTTGTAAGAGCTATTACAAATTTAAATTTTTGTCACAAATTTATTTTGAACTGTAAAAAATGTTTTTTGTTGATTTACTTTTTAATAAAACAACGGAGAAACCTCACGACCGGCAGTTCATCACAGCTATGTGTAGGCTGTATATAGATGCCAGTTAGCACATCCTCTCTTGTTCCATCCATGGATATATATCCATGTTCCATCTTAGCACACTGAGAACTGTAACAACTGACCCGTGTAACTTCCATACCCGGTCTCCCCTATAGCATCGCCTCAAGTCCTCAACTGCTCAAATCTGCCCGATTCCTTACCCATAATACAACACTTCCGGAGCACTGTAACGTCTTCTAGAAATTAATAGGCATAGTTTTGAATGTATTATTCCATGCGCGTTTATTACTGGTCCGTGGGGGGGATTTTAAGGGTCCCGGCCCCGCGCCGGTGTCCCGCAGGGGGCGCCGAAAAAGAGGAGAAAAGGCGGAGAAAGGAAAAAAAAAGAAACAAAAAAAAAAATGGAGGGAAAAAAAGGAGAAACAGGAAACAAGGGTGGACGACAAGAGCTGAAGGAAGGAAAACAAGAAAAGCAAGATGAGAAGTGAGAGAGAGAGAGAGAGAGGAAGTGAAGAGTGGGAAAAGGGTGGAAGTGGGCGCCCTTTAAAAAAAGTTTTTTAGGTGGCGCCACAATCGGACCAGATAATATACCAGATAGGCGCCAAATTGAACTTAACTTAGGGCGCCCCAAAATCGATCTCTAAAATTTAGGCGGGGCGCCAAATCGACTCTTGATGCTGAGGGCGCGCCTAATTGATAATTAACTTTGAGTAGGGCGCGCGATCATCAAACCAGGGGAACTTAGGGGGCGCCGATTTGACCTGAAGTTAAGGGGGCGCCAAATCGGTCTTAAATTAAAGGACTCCAGGTTGAGCTCAAATGTAGGGGCGCCGAATTGACCTGAGACTTACGGGCGCCAAATTTATCTTAAACTTAGGGGCTCCAACTATATCCTAAACTTAGGGAGGGGTGCCGAAATTACCAGAAACTAAGGGGCCCCCCAAAACACACACACAAAAAAGAACAGAAGGGGTCTTTAAAATTGGTCTCTATCTAGAAATAGTAAAATTTTAAAATTCCGTGCCTCCTGGTTTGTATTTATATTGCAAAATTTTAGCTCGCAATTCGCGCTCGCATCATCTTTTCCCTTTGAGTTATCACATTGTGTTCCTGAGGAACGCATAAAATGTCCTGTTGTCTGATACATTAAAATTTCCGTTCCCTCTTCGCACACGCCTATGATTTTCCTCTTTTACCAGAATTTACATTATGGGATTTTAACCTTCAAACATTTAAATTTATTTCATTTCACGTTACATTTTTAATTTTTATTTATTCTTTTTTTTTCATTTCAAATTGATCTTCAAGTTATTAGCTGCGCCAAATTGAGCTTACATGTATGGGCGGCAAAATGACCTGAAACTTATGGGGGCGCTGAATTGAAGTTAAGGGGGCGCCAAATCGATTTTAAAATTAGGGGCGCCAAATTGAGCTTACACGTATTGGGCGCCCAAATGATGTGAAACTAAGGGGCGCCGAATTTTCCTGAAACTAAGGGGGCAACAAATTGGTCTTTAAAATATGGTCTCTATCTAGATAGATCGAGAAAAATTTCAAAATTCATGCATCCGGGTCTGTATTATATACATAGCAAAATTTTCGCTTGCGCTTCGCGCTCGCATCATTTTTTCAATGAATTATTACATTGTGTTCCTGAGGAACGCATGAAATGTTCTGTTTTCTAATCATTCGAATACATCAAAATTTCCGTTCATTATGGGATTCTAACCAACAAAACATTTCAATTTTTTCTATTTCACGTTACATTTATTTTTGCATTTTAAAATGACCTAAATCTTAGAGGGCGCCGAATTGACCTGCCAAATTGATCTTAATCTTAACGGCTCCAAATTAAGTTTAAACGTATAGGGTCGTCAAATTGACCTGAGACTTAGGGATGCCAAATTTATATTAAACTTAGGGGCTCCTTTATCCTGAACTTAGGGAGGTGTGTCGTATTTACCTGAAACTAAGGGGCAACAACTTGGTATTTGAAATATGGTCTCTAAAATTTTAAATTCCTCCTGGTCTGTATATACATAGCAAAATTTTGGCTCGCGCTACGCGCTCGCATCATTTTTTTCCCCAATGAGTTCTTACATTGTGTTCCTGAGGAACGCATATATACAATGTCATGTTTTCTTATCATTCAAAGACATCAAAATTCCGCTCGCGCTTCGAGCTCGCCTGTGTTTTTCCTCTTACCAGAATTTACATTATGGGATACTAATCATCAAGATATTTAAATTTATTTGAATACACGTTACATTTATTTTTGCATTTTCAAATTGACCTGAAACTAAGGGGCACCAAATTTATTTTAAACCCAAATCATGCATGTAAGGCGCCAATTCAATCTAAAATTTAGGGGGCGCCAAATGATCTTATACTTAGTTGGCCGGCCAAATTGAGCTTAAACTTAGGGTGCCAAATTTATCTTGAACTTAGGGAGGGAAGCAGAATTATAGATAGATAGATAGATAGATAGGTAGATAGATAGATAGATAGATAGATAGATAGATAGATAGATAGATAGATAGATAGATAGATAGATAGATAGATAAACAGATAGATTTATAGATAGATATTCATCTTTCTCTCATAATGTAAAATTACTGGGCAACATATTGGTCTTTAAATTATGGAGGCCAAATTGATCATAAACTTCTGGTCTCCTAGAGCAAAATTTTCGCTCGCGCTTCATGCTCACATCATTTTCTAAGGACTTATTACATTGTGTTCCTGAGGAATGCATAAAATTTCAGATTATTTCGATGCATCAAATTTCCGCTCGCGCTTCACGCTCGCCTATTTTTTCTGTCTTGTAAGCAGATTATGAGGATTCTGACCAACAAAACATCAATTTACATTTGTTTGATTTCACATTACTTGATGGATAAATTTCACATGATTAAAAAAAAAAAAAATCTAAATATCTTTTTAAAAAATAACCCAAAATATCTGCAGAACCTGAAGACGGGATTTTTATAATAACACTTTTTAAGATATATACTATTATATATCGGACCCTATAATTCCCCTTTTATGATAATGAATGTAGAGTGGTGATAAGCAAATTGAAATGGCAAAAAAAAAATATATAAACAAAAACAAAAACATAATATAACATCCTTTAAAATTAAAATAGAAGAAAAGAAAAATAAAATAGTCATTAATGTGAAGTGCATGTTTTAGTTTTTTAGTTTTTTTTTTGTTTGTGGTTGTTGCTTTGTTCAACGGCAGACCGTGCTTGCCAAATAGGGCGGATGGTCATTGGAACCGTAGCTACTCTAAATACCCCCCCTCCCCCGCCCGCGCCCCTTATTTTTGTACTTATTTGTATAGGATACTGTATATATCTTTCATTGTTTTTAGCTTTCAGTGAGAATCTAGGGAAAAAGAGAACATTCCTTATTTAACCACTTTATACAAATGGATATTTAAACTATGGATTGTTTTATAAAGGATGGAATACCCCCCCCCCCTCCCCAACCCACTATCTCTCTGTCACTACACCATGGAGGAAAGACTGCGTAGGGCCTATCTCTGTTTTTGAAGAAAAAAAAAGAAAGAGGGAGGGAGAGACGGACGTCGGCAGAGTTTTGATTCCGATTGCCCTACCCGAACTCTAAATATTTCTCACAAATCGATTTGAATTGTGATTTGCAAGCATCAAAAATAAGATATAGGCCGGGATGTAGGCCTATATTCGAAAGAAAGGGAGAAACCCCCCCCCCCCAAACAAACAACAACAAAAAAAAACAAACAAACAAACAAACAAAGGTCAGAGCCATTTGCAAAGATTGGTTGTAGCGCCATCTGCAGTTGGCAGTGCAAACTAGCAGAAATCACTTCCCTAGCGACGCATAGAAACAACGTTTACAGCTCTCCAAATTGAAGTAATTTCAAGTTCACTAAAATGGCCGAATCAGAATCAGAATCGCAAGGAAATACAGGAACCAAACGAATTTTTATCAATCATGTTGACACATATGCAGGCAAAGCAATTTCGAAGGTAAAACATCTAATTTGTCTGATTTGCTTTGACCTTTTCTTGACTGATTGAGTGACGGGGGATCTGTAACGGTCCCGCATGTTGGTTTCTCTGTTATCTTGTTGCTACTTTTCTTTTGAATGACCTTGACTTTATTTTAAAGCCAGGTCCTGGTTCAAATTAAAAATTTCAATCGTATGAGATTGTGAGGTGTCATAATAGAGGTATCTTCATATATCTATAATGATGACAAATTTATTGTGCAGTTACGTGTGTCATGTGATTACTGTGTGAAGCCAGCGTAGCCATAGACCGGCTTTCTGTTCTAACGTTAGAGACAATGTCGAAGTCAATTGTGAATGTGATTGACTTTTGTGGTCAGTCAATCATTCATGCAATGACCACTTTGTCAGTGTCATGAAAATTATAATGGACTCTTTTAGGTCTACTCTTAGATCTATGCATGGTCAATTCAAAATTGACCTTGCACTGTAAGCAATGGAAAGTCAATCATGTTAACTGTTAAAGATTGAATTGTTGATTTCAAGCCCAGTCAGGAGCCTGAGGTGAGGAGGCATGTTCCAAAATTAGAATTATCTAGGGCCTAATTGAAGAATTATATTGCAATAATACCCTAGGCTAGATTATCCTTATTTATTTTGAAGTATGTTTTGTTTCACCAAATATTAATGACAAGTTTCCTCATTAACCATAAACCGACCAGCCCCCGTCGCGAAGCGATGGGAACTGATGAGCCAGTAGACATATTTGGTGAAGGTTTGAAAATATCTATACATGACCACAAATTTCGTGGTCAAAAATACCTTATTTGAATTCATACTCACATTGAATCAAATCTTTGAAGTTTTTCCTCGAATTGGTGACATCTGCAAATGTTTCACATGAAGTAATCAACTAATAATGAAGAAAAATACAGGAAAATTGAGTCCATCAACGTATATTTCTCCGTGCGTGCGCTGTCTTCGCCACAGAGTTAAATACGTTTTCGCACAGTAAAATGACGTCATAGAAAAGCAGCGCGGCGATGGCACCAACACTATGAGAAGAGACAAGGCCAACGGAAAATTCATTTTGGTAAGTCAAAAAGCTCTTATATACTTCAGTTTTTCATTGGCCGTATCTTGAAATATCATACATGCTGTTGAATTACATTTCAACATTAGATTCATCATATTAACCAGTATAATCACCTGATCGCTCATCATCTCTGGTTGTTTCACTGTAAATGGGGGTAGTGGAAGTACAGCCCCGTCGCCTTCGGCAACGGGGCTGTGTATAGTTACATTAACCAAGACTCAGGGGCAACAGACAGCCATTTTTCAGCATGGTAAGAGTGCCTAAGTCTGCGCCCCCACGTAAATGCGCAAATTTGATAGAACAAAACATCCAACTAACATAAATTTGCAATCTTTAATTCAACAATCCATTTTCATACCAAAAACTTCGAAAACAATTGATTAACTATGATTTTCAGCAAGTTTTATCTATCCTGAAAATCGTAGCCCTAGGTATAAGGCCAAGTAAAAAAAATAAACATGTTGATCATCCGGACTTTTCAAAAAAGTTGATGAGGGAGGCCCTTATTATTTGTTATTTTGTTATTTTTTCCAAAATGGCTGCCGCATCCAAGATGGCCGCCATATTCATATTTGAAGAAGATTTAATGCAGGTCCACAAATGAAGATATACATGTATCATATTGTGCACTTGTCAAGTCAGTTGCCAATATCAATCAGTATTTTGCAGCTTGAATGACAAGTGATCAGTGAGAGATTTTACAACAATGTAGATCAGGGGTTTTCAAACTGTGGGGCGCAAGACTTTGTCAGAATTTATTAACGGTACTGATGAATTGCTTAATTGGGGTCACCACCAGTCCTTGTTATGACAAAGTTTAGTTGGTCTGGGGTCATGAACAAAATGTTTGGGAACCCTTGATGTATATTTGATTGCACAACTCATTCAAGTCCACACAGACACTGTTTATATAAATTTTCTTATGCTTTTTATAATGTTTCATTGCCATCATGTGTTTGAATGTTTTACTCAAGAACTAAAAATAACATACTAACTTCTCATGTTGTCTAACCCATTTACGTTGTGTTGGTGAATTAAAACAAAAAAAACAAAAAAACAAAAAAACAAAAAAAATTTTAAAAAAGAAAATATCTAGGCGGCACCAAAAATCGATGCGGGCGGGGACGATCAACATGTTTATTTTTTTACTTGGCCTAAGTTAAAAGTCCACAACTTAAATGCACTTAATTTGCATGCAAAATGTGTTAGTGCGTAGACATGGGCACTATCCAGTTTTGCTGCACAAAATCACAAGTCCGTCTTAAAATCGTGAAAAAACATTGTTCTGGGAAATAATTTCTTGATTTTATTTTGTTTTAATTGATCATTAGAACATTAAGAATGGAATAATCATTGATGAATCTTAAAATAATATTTTACTTTGTATTGAAATTGAGGTCAAATTTTAGCTGCACAGACTTAGGCATTTCCTTCATACAGCCTGAGAATGGTTTGCAGCCCTATGTAATTACCAAAGAGTAGGGAGACCACAACATTTGTTTTATCTTGTAAACTATTACTACTCCTTCATCAAACTGCCTGATTCTTTTCAGATCTTTAGGACAATAATGCAGAATAGACATGTTCCAAGGTTCATACATGTAGTAAAACAATATGGTTGGAATAGGAGCAAGAAATGAGAGCTATACTACATATTTACCGACTGTCCTGATTTATTACAAAAATCCATAATTGGGGGAAAGAAAGCGGATCACCCTTGAAAACTCTTTGTCCCTATTTTTTGTTTAAAACAATCTATACACAGTAATGTATAGGAATGTCCCTCTTTTTAACATTTTCTACCCACTTAATCCCTTTATTTGGACTCCCGATGTTGGCAGGTATGATGTTATGTATCTACAATAATATAAGAGAGTTATCATTAATTGACAATAAAAGATGAGTAAGAATAGTAGGAGGAGCTAATCATCTATCTAAAATAAGAGATGGGTAAGAATAGTAGGAGAGGTATATCATCCATCTACAATAAGAGATGGGTAAGAATAGTAGGAGATGTATATCAATCATCTACAATAAGAGATGGGTAAGAATAGTAGGAGAGATATATCATCCATCTGCAATAAGAGATGGGTAAGAATAGTAGGAGAGGTATATCAATCATCTACAATAAGAGATGGGTAAGAATAGTATGAGAGGTATATCATCCATCTACAATAAGAGATGAGTAAGAATAGTAGGAGAGGTATATCATCCATCTACAATAAGAGATGGGTAAGAATAGTAGGAGAGGTATATCATCCATCTACAATAAGAGATGGGTAAGAATAGTATGAGAGGTATATCATTCATCTACAATAAGAGATGAGTAAGAATAGTATGAGAGGTATATCATTTATCTACAATAAGAGATGAGTAAGAATAGTCTGAGACGTATATCATTTATCTACAATAAGAGATGAGTAAGAATAGTATGAGAGGTATATCATTTATCTACAATAAGAGATGAGTAAGAATAGCAGGAGAGGTACATCATCCATCTACAATAAGAGATGGGTAAGAATAGTATGAGAGGTATATCATCCATCTACAATAAGAGATGGGTAAGAATAGTATGAGAGGTATATCATCCATCTACAATAAGAGATGGGTAAGACTAGTAGGAGAGGTACATCATCCATCTACAATAAGAGATGGGTAAGAATAGTAGGAGAGGTATATCATCCATCTACAATAAGAGATGGGTAAGAATAGTAGGAGAGAGGAGAATATCATTCTCTACAATAAGAGATGGGTATAAGATAGAGAGGTATATCATCCATTCTACAATTAAAGAAAGATGGGTAAGAATAGAGGAGAGGTATATCATCCACTTACAATAAGAGATGGTAAGAATAGTAGGAGAGGTATACTCATCCATCACAATAAGAGGGGTAAGAAAGTTAGAGAGAGGTATATCATCTCATCTACATAAAGAGTGGTTGTAGTGGGGAAAGAAAAGTTTACGGTGCAGTCTTAAGTATTCCATCTAAATAGCAGTGGTAAGAATATAGTAGGAGAGGTATATTCATCATTACAATGAAGATTGTGAAAGTAGGAGAGTATATCATCCATCTACAATAGAGATGTTGGTAGAATAGGTTGAGAGATAGCTCCATCCTAGAATTTGAATATAGTGGGATTACATCCATCTACATAGAGATGGGTAAGAATAGTAAGTAGAGAGTATATCATTCACTACAAATAAGCAAGAGGGTTTAAGAACAGTAGGAGAGTAGGAATACATTCCATAATGTAATAGTAGGTTTCACTAGAATGTAATGAAGTAGCGAGAGGTATAATCATCCATCTACAATAAGAGATGAAGTAGGAGGGTATATCATCCCATCTTAATAAAGAGTGTAGAAAGTAGAAGGTATATCATATCTTCATTTACAATAAGAGATGGGTAAGAATATATGAGGGACACATAGAATACATTGTAAAGAGAACTCCATCTACATAAGAGAGCGTAAGAATAGCGTTAAGAGTCATCATCACATCCAATAAGAAGATGGGAATGAATGTCAGAGGTATATCTACACATAGAGACCTCGTAAGGATGTGGGGCTATATCATCCGGCATCCTGAGCATGTGAATAGGTATCTCATAGATCGGGTAAAATTCGTAGGTCACCACGTCATAAGAGATGTGCACAGATGCAAAGAGATACCGGTATATTCCATCCAACTATTAGCAATTAAAGAGTAGGTAAGAATAGCAGGAGAGGGAGATCATTCATCTACATCAGAGATGCAGTAAGAGAATAGTTAAACAGAAGTATATCATCTTATCTACAATAAGAGATGAGTAAGATAGTAGATATCATCCATCTACAATAAGAGATGATAGAATAGTATGAGAGGTATATATCATTCATCTACAATAAGAGATGGGTAAAGAATAGATGAGAGATTATCATCCATCACAATAAGAGAGTGGTAAGATAGATAGAAGTAATATCATCATCTACAATAAGATATGGGTAAGAATAGTATGGAGAGGTATATCATACATCTACAATAAGATGGGTAAGATAGTAAGATGAGATTATCATCCTCTACAATAAGAAAGGGTAAAAAAGTAGACTAGAGGTATATCATTCAACTACAATAAGAGATGGTAAGAATAGATGAAAGGGATAATCATCCATCTACAATAAGAGATGATATGAATAGAGGAGAGTACAATCATCATCTACAATAAGAGAACTGAGTAATAGTTGAGAGGTATATCATCCATACAATAGAGATGGGTAAGAATAGTATGGTAGATATCATCCATCTACAATAAGAGATGGGTAAATAGTATGAGAAGTAATCATCCACTACAATAATGAGATGGTAAGAATAGTATGAATATATCATCCATCTAAATAGAGATAGTATGAATAAGAAGAGGGGTACATCATCATCTACAATAAGATTGGGTAAGAATAGTAGGAGAGTATATCTCATCTACAATAGAGTGGGTTAGAAAAAGAGAGAAGTATAATCCCATTTACAATAAGAGATGGGTAAGAATAGTATGAGGTATATCATCCATCTACAATAAGAGGGTAAGAATAGAGAGAGGTTATCATCCATCTACAATAAGAGATGGGTAAGAATAGTATGAGAGGTATATCATCCATCTACAATAAGAGATGGGTAAGAAGTATGAGAGGTAATCATCCATCTACAATAAGAGATGGGTAAGAATAGTTATGAGAGGTATATCATCCATCTCAAATAAGAGATGGTAGAGAATAGTAGGAGAGGTATATTCATTCATCTACAATAAGAGATCGTGTAAGATAGCGAGCAGTAT
>CALNVZ010000174.1:22676720-22769975 GCA_940671915.1 Paracentrotus lividus
ACCTTTAAAGTTTTTGCTTCTTTGGTTCCCAGTCATATTTTTCTTGTAGGTTGATTCTGCCTGATCAATATGTCCATGTTTGCTTTTAAATTGAAATAAATTTAATCAAATTGAATTGAAAAAAAAAAAGATAAAATAGAAAAGAATAAGATCTACCTTAACTACCTTTATTCCATTTATACTTGTACAAGGTTAAATCCTTGATCAAGTGTGATGTTTATTTAACTTGAGTTTGTAATAAGTCTCTGAGAAAAACGGTTTTACTTACTGACAGTGCCTAAAGCTTGTTTGACATTGCATTATGAAGTGGCATATAAGAATGCAATGTTTATAACTATCATTTTCGTCACGATGAAATATAAAAACTCTATCCTTAGGAACTTCCATGAAACCTTTATGTATAGCCGCTGTTAAAACAAACTAAAAAATAATTTTAAAAATCGTGAAAAAAAACATTGTTCTGGGAAATAATTTCTTGATTTTTTTGTTTTAATTTATCATTAGAGTATACTGTATAAAGAATGGATTAACATTGATGAATATTGAAATAATATGTTAGAACAACAAAAAAAATTCTTGTCCTTAATGAAGAATATATTTGTGATTTTCTGAATTCCCAGTTCCTTTCACAATGCTTGGTTGGTGCTTCCTTAGAAGAGAGAGATGAGGAGGAGGATTCAGCCTCTGTAACAAGTGATCAGCTACCTCCCAAAGAAGGTGTGTGGAAGGTCAGCGGTACTCTCAAGAATCCTGAACAAGACAAACCAGAATGGGTGCAGGAGATTCTTCAGGTATTCTTAATTACTTTCAACTTGATCTACGGTCACACCCTAACCATTGAAACATTTCATTATGTTTGTACGCTTGTTTTTAATAGTCAAATTATCAGCCAAGGAATTTGCCCGTCAAGGGCTGTATCTCTGTTCTTGTAAAGTCTTTAAAAAGAAGAGAAAATGAAAAGAAAAGGAAGAGTAACTTTGCAATATTTATACAGGGGCTGTTTTTGTATGTCATGCATTTTGTGAGTCATTTTTCTGAAAAAGTTTGTTTTGTAATCAGATGGTAATATTTTATAAATAGTAATTAAGTTTCGAATATGTATTATATTTTTCTAATTGAGAAAAAAGATAATCATATTGTGAAAATATTGAAAATTCTTGATATATAATTTTTTTTTAATTGTGTTATTTCAATATTACCATTATTTTCAATCTCAGAAATCTTATACATCTGAGTAAATGTTAGATGCATAATGCACAAATGTTTATCAACAGACCTTATGCATATGACGTCATAATCTCATAGCGCCCTCACTCAGAGGAAATAGGAATACACGTAAAAAGAGTTGTCAGAGATGCGCCAGCTGCAGATCACAAATGTGTGCAATGACATCAGCCTCTGAGATGGCGGCACGATGACATCAATGCATATATAAAAAATGGAAGATATTTATCTACCAGTATGTATACTTTTATATTGTTAAAGGTTGATGAGAAGATTCAGATGTTGGAGCATCTTTGTGAATGTGATGTAGTAGTCTATGACATCACAGAGGATCCTGATCAGATTGATGAAGCATCATGGGCAGTCTCAGGTATATATTAAAGACATTGAGAAGTAAGCTTCCATTGGTAATTTGACACCATGGATGCTTACCCGGTATCTGCCCGGTAACATGTGTTTTCCATCACCTGATTTTTACCACCACTGCCAAACCTTGTGTAATGCCTTGTATATTCCACCCATAGCTCCATTTGGTAAAATCATTAAATCTCACTTTCCCTAGCCCGATGATACTCAAAGCTGTCCATGGTGGACAGGTTTGCTGTGGTCCAGAAATTTAGCTTCAAGACAGGTATTTCCAGTGCTTTTCACAAATTCTGGGGTCAGCAAATTATGATCCACTCCCCAGGAAAGCCCACTACCCCAGCTCTGTTCTGTAGTATGCCCATTGCCACACTGAAGTAGTCCTGCCTGTTCTTTAAGGCTCTGGTATAGTTTTGGTAAATTTAGAAATATAATCTTTCAAATATTGAATTTGCTTTGAGATTATGTCACAAAACACTTGAAAAATAAGGTCTAAAAATCATTACAGATATGCATAAATACTTCAGTATGACAATGGAATAAGGAAAATTCATGGGAGAGATTATACTAAAAAAACAAACAAACTGTAAATATTTATGTAACATCCTACAGGTGTTTTTGATCATATGGGTATATCTTGTGATTGTACATATATATTCAAGAAAAACAGATTTTTCTCAAACCAGGAGGGATTAAAAAAAAGAAAAGAAAAAATGGTATGGACAAATTTTCTTAGTTCTTTCTCATCGATATTCGTGCTTCCCAGTTGGACAATATTGAGAACTAAAATCATTTTCAATTCACTAAGGGGTAGGCCTACTATTACTGTATTTCTCTCAACATTTAGACCGTCAATACATGTGCCTTAACACACATCTCACATGTTTTTCCCTTGTATAGCCTTACATTCTGAGTTGGACCGCTTTGAAACCCCTAAGATGTTTATCTTGATCTCTTCGGTGATGACATGGGCAAAGAGCAAGCCTGTTGACCCTAAGGAACAAAGTAAGCGAATCATTGAAAGTATCAAAGTTTCACTTTCACCTACATGTAACTATGAATCGATCTATTCACAACATAAATAATTACTGGTAATCAAGTTGTGGAAAAGAATTAACTAAGCCATTTCTTGCCTTTTACAAAAAAAAAAATTCAAAGAGATTACTGGCCTGTATCTACAACCACATTTGATATCTAATGTGCTTATAGTTGTATCAATTACACGATGTAGAACAATTCCCCCCCCCCTAATGGGTTTTTTCAAAGTTTATTAATAGCTCTCTTTTCAATAATACTTTTTTCATTGTGAACAGACATGTAAGCGAATATTTATAAGTTATGTATAATAGAATAGAATATATAAAATAGAATATTAAATGTTCATATTATACATTGTTGCATAAAAAAAAAACCTTTAAAATAATTCATGAAGCTTGGAAGATTGTGATTGTGTGTGATAACGAAAGCATGTTTATTCATTATAAAGATGGAATCATTATCAGATTCCTTGCCCACCCAAAAAGCATATGAATACAGTAATAATCATTGGTATAATGAAATGTCAAGATAATACTAGTCAAAACAATGTTTATGCTTATTTCAACTCGTCATTCGAAAAACAAAGGAAAGCTAGAGGTAAACCTTAATGGAGAACAACTCAAACAAGTTAATTCTGTAAGATATTTTAGGTGTTAGAAGTTGATAGTCATTCCCTGGAATGATTCATGTTAAAAATCTTTGTAGATCAATATCATTTAAGTTACATGCCCTTAGACACTTAAGTCAGCTCTTATAAACAGATTTACTTAACACTTTGTACAAAACAACTATTCAGCCATGTATTGATTATGCTTGTTCAGTTTGGGAAATTGCTCACTTAAAAAAAGGGGAACTTATTAGAAGATTACACGACGAGCAGCACGTATTGTATTGAAGGAATATGATTTTTCTAAAAGTTGTACCGATTTAAGAAGAATCTGAAATGGCAAATCTTTTGATACAAGGAGGGATTATTTTTTTATGTATTTTAGCATACCAATGTATATATGGTCTTGCACTATTTAGACTTTGTAATGATATTGAATTATTTATAGATAGGCATGGAATGAATACAAGAAATGCAGATTCACTTAATGCTGTGTTACCTAAGCTAATATTGAATGTTTTAAGCAATCTTTTAAATATAGGTGCAATCAAGACACTGGAACTCTTTGCCAAATGAACTCCAAAATACTCCATACCTCGTATCCTTTAAGCGTCATACAAGAATATGTATTTTATCCATAAAACAGTAGATTGATTTTTAATGTAATATCTTATCTTGTAATTGCAGTATACTTTGTATAATGGTGTTGCACTCTATCCTCTTTTCTCCCTCCCTCTCTCTCTCCTTCTCTTTCTCTCCCCTTCTATCTCTCTCTCTCTCTCTCCTTCTCTCTCTCTCTCTCTCTACTTCTATATAATTACTTGACTACACACTCTCTCTCTTGTCTCTCTCCTCCTTTTCTTACTCTGCCTTTTCTTCAAAATTTTGCATCTTCTCTATTCTCCTTCTCTTCTAATTTCTATGCAGCCCGTATTTTATATATGTATAAATTAATTCATGTCATATTGCTCTTTTGATGTTTTTTATGTCCATATCAGGACCATGATGGAAAACAGCTGTTGCTGATCATGTCTTTTTATCCTGTATAAATATGTTCTAATAAATAAATAAATAAATAAATAAATAAATCATTCTGATTTTTTTTTTTTTAATTATGAAGAAAATAAAGGTAACGTTGTGTTCAATGTCTAAATATTTTCTTCTGACATATTTTAGGATGATCCTGAAATCCCTTTCACAGAGGAGGACTACAGACGACGCAAACCACATCCTAACTTCAAGGGACACATCAGTGCTGAAAAGCTTGTCATCAAACTTGGCAAAACAGTAAGTACTGAATATTTGATGTTTACTAAATAATAGTCAAATCTACTTAAGATCATCTCTTGGGTTTTTCTTGATTCTTGATGGGAATGTGTTCAATTTCTATTGTGATTTCTTTTGGGAGGTGTAATTTAGTATTTTGACTTTATTTCTCACAAAGTTCAATTCTTTGTAAATCTGTCTTAGAATAAAGGTGAAACATATATTTTTTCACTCTGAATAGCAAAATAATTGAGATAAAAACCAAATATACTATTTTTGACACGTGTGGCATCTGATATTTAAATGTAATTGAAAGACAGGCTAATTACTTAATCACCAATTGTTCTTGCATGATAGTATTTGTACAAATAAAATCAGCATGGATAGAAAATATATTGGATGTCAATTATGTATTGGTTAAACCTTCTACTCAACCAAAATTTATACTCTTATGTAATTTTACAAACTACATCTAGACACAATGTTTGTAGACCAATTAATCATTAAAGGATGAACCAAGTGATGAAAAATATAATTAACTTCATTATTGAATAAGGATATGGTGCAAATGAATGCCTGGAGGGGGGAAAAAAAGTCTATGGAAATTATAAGCCATAAAACATTTACTGTACAAATATATCAAATTTACATTTAAATTACAAACTCAAGAAACATGGCTGTTTTATTTGAGACATAAAACTTACATATAGCTGAGAGCTGTATCCAGTATATTAGCAGGCTCCATTGTAATAAATTCCACAGGATAAGGTTAAGATCCTTGTTAGCACTTTCAACTCCCTTTAAAGTTAAAGACACTTTGTAAGACCTACATACATCATGACATTATTAATCCTGTCCTGTGATTATGTTGTGACAAAGTGCCCTTCTTAACAGTGACTTAGGATCAGGATTGATTCTTGTTCAACCATGTGTTAAGAAAGTTATGAGTAATACGGTATCTCTCAGGGTCATTGGCTGGCTCATTTAAAGGGTCATGTTTAGTACAGGATGTAGTGTTATCATGTGTAAAATCGCAATCACACTGAGAATAATGACAGTAGATCAAATCGAATGAGGTATTACACCGAATGACAAAGACATCGTATGTAAGGCAATAGATTTGTTGTGTGACTGACTCCCCCAACTAGTATTATGTGTAGGGTAAACCATACATTTGTTTTTGTTATAGCATTCCCTCTAAATACATGTATCCTAACTCACTATAGGATATAAAACACCCTGGAATATTTAGAAAATTAAAAACCATTTATTTTGTTAAGAATATTCTTTGATATTTGATGTGCAGCCAAGACATACATTACTCCTCTTAACTCTGAACAATGTCTTGGCATCCATTGCTTATGCTCATTTGAATTGAAAACAAAGTTTTAGAGTTAACATTAATATCAGGCTGGAGAATCTACATTGTCAGTTGATTCACTGCCATCAGTCATATTATATTAACCTTGATAGTTCAAGAGCAATGTTGAGAAAGTGTTCCACAATTTTTGTTGGAACAAAATTGTTGGAACAAAAATTGTCATGTGATGTACTTATAATTACATCCAGTGTCATTACATAATTTGTAATAGATTATGTACCCGGTATGCAGTTCTTTTCTAAAACTTATTTAATTGAGATAAGTGTGAAATGCACAAATCATTTATCAGCAGTAATCATGGTGTATAAGAAGTTGACCTCTGCAGTGCAGAACATCACTGTTTCGATATTTTAGTTCCCTGTTCATTAACTCAATTCAATACATGTACATACACAGATGTTATTCTGTAGATTTAGATGATTAAAATGTATTGATATATTTATTTTTTAAATGACAATTTGTACTTATTTATTCACAGAACAAGGCAAAGTTTGTAACCTATGTTGTGGCTTCAGGATTGACTTATGGAGCTGGAGAGAACATCTTCCACTACCTTTTCAAGGTAATTATATAATATTTTATTCATTAATAGACTTATTTATTTATTAGTACATTGGTTCCATGATTATGTGATGTATGGGTTTTGTAAAATATCCAGGCACAGGATACAAATAGATGGAAAGATTAAAGTTCCAAGATCCTTTCTTACAGAACTTCTAGTACATGTATACATGCAGTCATGTACTACTTCTATTTCACTTTATGATCTCCATGTTTCTCTTTGTCTTTTCTCTTTGTGTCCCGATGTCTCTCTCCTTCTACCCTCTTTCTCTTTGTCTATCTGTTTCACCATCTTTCTCTCTCTCTCTTGTCTCAGTCTGTATGTCTGTCTGTTTCTCTCTCTCTCTCTCTCTCTTACATACACACAGCCCAAGCTTGCTGTCTCTCTATCCCTGTCCATTCCCTCTAAACTCTCGTTCACATCCACTATTATCTACTGCTAGTGATTCTGATATTACTTTTCCATTGTTAATTGTTATGATAACATTTCTTCTCACAACATTTCATTCTCATAGACCGCCTGGCATGGTGAGGCTGATGCTCTTCAGTGTTTTGGTAATGGAATGAACATCCTCCCAACTATTCACATCAAGGATCTTTCAGCGTAAGACCAAAACATTTATGTTTCAAAAGAAAAAAGAAATACTCATGAAAAGGAAAATGCACTTTCCTCTCTTTGTTTTCCTCCCTATTGCATAAGGCTGTTGTGTTATGTGTTACTGTATAAGTAGTTATTTTCGCGGTGACTTTATTTTCGCGAATTTCGTGAGTCGGTAGTCGTGAAAATTTCCACTTCAATACAAGGCTATTTATGGTAATGAAGTCATCACCAAAATCGTGAAATTTTGCTCTCGCGAATTTCCCAGAATAGTCAAAAATCGCGAAAATATCTGTACGCAAAAATATTGGCTTATACAGTACTTAATTTGGTGCTCAATCATAAGCCATGAATGTGTTTTATATATTCTATAGATCAATTATAATAACTATAAACTAATAAGTGGGATGAACATTTACAGAATAAATTAAGCTATATGAAGACAATATATCACCTTTTTGCTATCAACATTCACAAATATTAGGTACATGAAGCTGGGGTCTTGTGGTAGGAAAAAGCTCATTCATTTATAATACTTGGTAACATTTCCATTTTAAGCTACATGTACCTGGTAATGACGTGATCATATAATGTCATGTCTTTTAGTAAGATTTGAAAAATATATATTTTTTAGTTGTATCATTATGTTTATGAGTATTTCAATTCCTGTTAACATGGAATTTCTCATTGACATTTGTTCATGTTTATGCTTTCTCAACATTTTCCATGATTTGTTTGACTCTTTTCAGAGTGATTCAGAACATTGCTGACAGTCGGCCCAAGACAAGATACTTGGTAGCAGTAGATGACTCCCAGAGTCCTCTTGATGAAGTAGTCAAGGTAAGAAGGACTCAAGTCCATGTTGAATGCTAAAAGGACACTAATACCCATAAGCATCTGATTTCCTTAAATGGATTAATTTCAGAGGTTTTGTTTATTTATTGAACCTTTGTGACTAATGGCATTCTCTCTAATTTAACATATTCCATACTAAACTACACAGGTATTGATACATCTATTTTTGTTATTTAAGCAATCCCCCTAAACCTTTAAATGCAGAAAGCTTGTCATCCATAGAGCTTTTCATCCATTAAAGGGATTCAGTAGCTTTCAAAAACAAGAGCAATTATATTAAGATTAATAAAAGTATATTGTTCCAACACACGTACGTGCACCACGCCAACTTAATGTCTTACGCCATTTTGCGCGTGCGTCGCGCCAACAACATGTCCTTTTCAGATTTTGTTTACCCTCGATCTATTTTTATCCTAACCATGACTGAAACTTTGACCAATCAAAAACTATGATTCTACACAAAATATGAATATTCATATATAAAACTACAAACGTAGACGGATTAATTTTATATTAAAATTACATCTAATTCCAGAAAAAAATTAGGTTTTTGTACCATTGAAATGACCCTTGAAAATACACTTTAATGAAGGAAAATGTACTGAAAAATAACAATTTTACCCGAGTTGCCATGGTAACGTAGTAAAAGTTTTTCAAGTTTAGCCACAACTTGATTTCAGTGATCGAGGATACAGTTGTTCCCGTCATTTGTTTACTTTGTTCCGAACATTTTTTCCCTCGACGTGAATGATCTTCCAAAAAGTGGAATTTTAGCTAAGTTTTTGTGATTTCTGGCCAATTTTTGAAAGATGCACTTTGAAGTCGTAATTTTTTTACAGAGTGAGGAAATTATATCATTGATTTTCATAATATCAGGGAGAACATAAAAAGTAAGTGTAAAAAATCATAATAAATTTTTCAATATGTTAAGATTTTTTTAAAAATATAACATTTTACCACGGCATTCAAGCCGCAGAGTTTACTTTTGAACGGCGCGGTGGCTAGGTTTCCGCCAAGTGAGTAGCGGTGACAATTGCAAGCGTCCCGCACCAGACACCAGTCCCGAACGCCGGGCTAAATGTTTGATTAGAAAATTGTTGGGTTCGATGCCTAGAAATTTGTTTTATTCTATAATGACACTCTGATATCAATGTTGTGTGCTTTGATGAAATTAGAAATATTATTTCTTAACGGCACAAATGATCAACTGTTATAAAGAAAACTCTGAAATATGCCAGAGATTGGTTTGATTAGGTGATGTTAAAAGTCAATATTTTGCTCAAACATACACGAACGCTGACGCTTGTGCACGGGGTCTGGTCGGGCTAGACATTGGTGAATCTGGCTGTGCGCACATTAACGGGCAGAGTTGGGATTAAGGTAAAAATACTTAGTAATAACCTATAACTCTGTAAGATTAAATTGTTCTTGTCTCTAAAATTTATGTAGATAGGAAATTCCAAGCATTTCATATAATTTTCTCAAAGTTTAACCAGATTTCATTGGCGGGATAGGTCTATAACTAAGTATAAGTATGAATATGACTGTTATTTTTTTATTCAATACGCGCACCACTATACATGGGCCTATACAAACAACAAAAAGTGACCCGAGTTTGGACTAAATTTATGATTAAATAAAAAATGTTCGGACATAGTCAGAATTGTGGAACAATAACTTGGTATTCGATAAACGGAAAAACATTAGTTGCTAATTCATGAAAAGATGAGAAGGAGGTTTTTATCAACGGTAATTAGTGTACATTCAATGGCGAGCGCGAGCCGGGTTGAGAGTGCGGATGGCGCGCGGGCGAATATGGCGGCGTTCATTTAGCTGACGTTAGCCTATGGCGCGTGCACGTACGTGAACAGTAAAAACAAACTACTGAAAGTTTCAGATCAAATGAAAATCATTTACTACCTTAAAACAGTGTAACAAACAATGCCAAGCATACAGTTGAATACCAGTACCCTCTGCTGATAGCCCACCAGGCCGCTAGAGACGGGGAACTTTACAACAGGAAATGGGTGTGTGGAAAAGCACATGGTTTTATAAACCAACACTGGATGGTTTATAAAACCATGTGCTTTTGCACATAGCACAAAATACACCTATATCCTGTTGTATAGTACCCGTCTCTAGCGGCCTGGTGAGCTAGCAGCAGAGGGTACTGGTGTTCGGCTGTATGCTTGGCATTGTTTGTTACACTGTTTTAAGGTAGTAAATGACTTCCATTTGAACTGAAACTTTCAGTAGTTTGTTTTTACTGTTGGAACAATATAATTTTATTAATCTTGATCTGATTGCTCTTGTTTTTGAAAGTTACCAAATCCCTTTAATAATTTGAATGAGAATGATATAATTAATTTTTTTTTAGAGGTTATAACATTTAATTTAGGAAAAGAAAGTTTTAAACACTTGACTATATTCCTGTACCCATCTGTGCTGTGATTTTGAAATTGGTATGCTGTAACCTTCTTTATAAACATAGTCAGCACAGGATGGAAAAAGAAAGGCCATGTTCATAAATGAGGTAAGCACTAAGCAGGAAACTTAAAATGTGCCATTGTGAATTACCTTCACAGAATAAAGTACTCGTATCCCTAGAGTTAACAATCAGCTGGGCTCAATTTTGGTGTGGAACTTTAGAATCAGGTAAAAACTTCACCCACAAATTTGTAATAGTTATGAATGCTTATAATCGAGGATTCATTTTAATTATGCCGTTGTCTTTTTTTTTTACCATTGCAGTGTGTGAGTCAGAGCCTTGGAAATGGAAAGATCAAATACATCACTAAAGAAGATGCTCTACTCAGTAAAAGTCTTTCAGTAAGTTTTGTATACATCATACATGAGATTCATCCTACTTAAAGCTGATTTTATTCCTCTTGTTTAATCATCCCTCATCCATGTACTCTAATTGTTATAAATTATATCTATTCCTTTGGAATCATGTTTTGATAGATTATCACCTACTAGGTTTAGAGTATAGAGAACCATTAAATAACATACAAACGTAATTTCAAATTTCTTGAAGCAGCGATAATATACATTAAATGTGTAGAAAAAGATCACTCACTTTTACACTGAAAGAGTGATATTAATGATGATAATAGTATATTCTGCATTGCTTGTTCATAAATATAAATGCACTTAACAAATTCCTTATAATATACATTGTTTATTGAGTGCAATAACAAACTCAAGATTACATACTTTAACCCTAATCAGGCCGGGCTTTTTTGGCTGTCCTATGGCCGGGGGGGGGGTTGAATCAACCCCCCCCTGAGATCTCGGCCGCCGATCGCGCGAACGCCGCGAAATTTTGCACAATGGTAGTGTGCAATGTAATCTACAAGTTAGCATCGTTAATTTTCCTGTAATAATGTTATTTTATTTTATATCAATTAATTATGTTAATTTATGCAAAATTTATTCTTTTTGCTCTAATTTACTAAATAAAGCTCCTAGAATGCTGAAATTTGGTCTAAATATTCTTTGTACCATTCCCAACAATTGTACTTGAAAAAAAATTTGGTATCAAAATTATTTTCTTATGTATTTTATTGTTTTACGAATTTCTTATGTATTTCTTTGTTTTTCGACCCTTTGTTTTTCTTTGTTTTTTTGTCAAAATTGATTGCAGAATCTTTTTGAAGCATAATTATGCTAAAATAAATTGATTTTAGCCAGTGAAAGTGAAAATAATCATATGATTATGAATGCAGATGAGGAAAATTCTATTACATTGACTTTATACACAAAATCACGTTTTTGAGCGGTTTTCGGTCTGACGGATATTTTGAAAATCGTGCAGCGTCCGTCACACGTATGCCCGATTTCGCGAAAACAATTTCAAAAGATGCGCAGACTTGAAAGTAAAAAGTCATTGAGCGGCGCGGTCAAAAAAATTTCGCGCGGCGGCATGGTCGCGGGAAATGTCGAGGGGGGTTGATTCAACCCCCCCCCCCCCCCCCCCCCCCCGGCCTGATTAGGGTTAAACTTCACCTCCTTTTGATGGTGATTCACATCGTAAAAAGTACTTTTGTGAAAAGTACTTTTCAAAAAGTTGATAGAAAAATTTAATTCATTGAATTAGAATTGAACCATTAAATTATCTTGTACTCCCCTTTGCAGCAAACTGAGTTTGACATGTTACTGGTTGATCTACGAGTGGATGGAGTGTACATCCGTGAGAACATGAACATTAAATGGGTAGCTGAGAGGGGTCTGATAGAGAGTATTCCAGAGATCATCAAGGAATACAAGACCACCAGGAAACTCTTGGTAAGTTGATGAAGGAAGCGCATAACACCATCGAGCAATTTCAATCCTTTCTTTACCAATTTTCTTTATTGTATATGAATTTTAGAAAGTCAAATTTTGAGTATAATCCTTGTTCATTAAAAGAAAATTCTTCCTTAGAAACAAGACTATTCTTGTTGTAGGGAAAAAATTGTTATTTGTAGTCAACATATAGATTCTTTCCTAAAAATCTACAAAGTGTTACTCTGGCTCTCTTATGAATTGGGGGAATGAGAGATGCAGAGTTCATATTATAGCACACCGATGATTGCTGCTAAAAATCAACAGTTTAATATCTTATGAAGATTTCAAAAGACCATCTATTGAATTGAAGAAAAAAAATTATCCTCAAAAAATATTTTGGATACAAAACTGAAACATGAAGATGTTTAGTTAATATGACATACATGTATACCATGATTCAATGCATATAACATTCATATATGGAGTTTTCATGAAAATAAAGAAATGTGAGTTGAATGATATATATCATCAAGGTATTATACAGTGCGTATATAAAAAAAGAAGGTAATCCACTTTTGGAGGGGCCATATTCCCATATGATATCACCTTCTTTGGATTTTCATACAATTGAAGATGAGCCCCTCTCCTTTGTAAAGATACCTTTCTTGAAACATACATGTAGGTGTACCAAATAATTGAGTAAATTGCAAGTGAAGGTGACAGTTTTTGTCAAAGAGTGAAAGACCGAGTGAGCTCTTTCACTGATGTCACACATCATCCCACGCAATCCTATTCAATGCTATGGGACAACAGTGACAGCATTCACTCAGTCTTCTTTCATTTTCTCAAAACGTGCAAGAAATTAATTTTGTACCTTTCACCTTTATTTGCAAGTTACATGCATTACATTTATGATTCAAGAAATGTATAATTGCAAAGGTGAAGAGTTAGTCTTTAATTATATGTTAGCTTGGAATATGGCCTGTCTAAAAATGGATTACTTTTTTTTATACGCACTGTACAGATTATATCATTACCTCTACAATATGTAGTCTCTCTGGTAGTCAACATTTTCTTCTTCATGTATTTCTCAACAAGACAAGTCATGAATGTGTTGAATATAAAATGGTCTTTATTTGTCTTTCTTCAGCCTATGAGAGCCTGTGTCCTGGGACCGCCAGCCAGCGGGAAGACATCTATTGTCGCAGGACTTTGTAAGCATTACAAGCTACATCATATCAAGATCAAGGATGTTATTGACGAAGCCATTGAGACCTTGGTAAGAAACACTAACATTAGTTAGATTATTTTTTTTTTAATCAAAGTTGGTTGGCTGGCAAAAGAACTTAAATGGTGGTTGAATTCAAATATGATAAGATGGATTGTTTTTGGTTTGTTTGTGTTTTGTTTTGTTTTTTTGTTTTTTTTAATATAAGGCTCAAAACAGAAAGAGATGGAAAAAGGTTGAACTTGATGATTTTGTTATATTTCAACTTGCATGTCAGAAATCATCTCAAGGTGGAACCATACTGATGCCTTGTTATAGGATTTTAATGTATTATTCTAATATGCTGCCTGTTATACTGAAAGCAAGGATATCTTAGAAATTTCCAAAACCATCTATGGAAACTTAGTTATTTGTCTTCTGAAGAAAAATTGAAATAATGATATTATTAAATGTAAATGGTTCTACTCTGTTGGGATATTGTAAAGACAGGAAATAATCATTCACTTGTGTACCGTTTGGAGACGAGTGAATAATTATTTCTGGTCTTAATAATAGCATTGAGTGAATAATAATATTGGGATGAATCAAAGGTGGCATTTAATAAGTGGTAAATGGATGCTTGAGAATGACTCCAACTAATGCTCATTGCATTTTGTTGAATTAATGAATAAGGAGTGACATCATCTCCAGGACATTGAAACAGAGTTCATTCCATTCCCCTATGACCTTTGACCCCATAGGAGAAGAGTGCTGCCCGAGCTGATGGAGATGAGAATGAAGATGACGATGGCAAGGCCCAGGAAGATCAAGAACTCTTGGATGCTATCATGGAGAGCAAACAATCAAACAATGGTTAGTCAAATATATCCAGTACCTTATAGTCAGAGTAATTCCTCTCTTCAGGAAATTGCCTGAATTTAAGAAGTTCTTTACTGTAAATTTCTGGGTTTTCATTTATTTTTAGCCTCCCCGCTTTCCCTCCGTTTAATTTTTTAAAAACACTTATTCAACTCATTTTGTGAGGGTTTTTTCAGGATTTATTGCCAATTTTATGATTATTGAATTGTGCTTTGTAGTATCTCTTGCTTATACCAACTAAACCTCCATTATCTAATCTTCTTTACTCCTTGTATAAAAGGAAACACCAGTACCAATAAACCATAGTATTTTCTGTCATGTCTCATTATTTAACTTTGGAGATTACACGTTTTGATTTTCTGTATATCATTTCTAATTAATATAGAATTTTGATGTGTGTTACAGATTATAGAGAATGGGGATAATGTTATTAAAGTGTAGAAATTGATAGGGTATTGAAGAACATGTAGAATAATGATATCTTTATATTTTCTTTAAAATTCAGCTTTGGTTTGTATGATATAGCCTGAAAATATATGAACTTTACATGTATATCATTATTGAATTAGATTTTTTTTTTTTGTAGAATTAGAATAAGATCTCTCAATATTTAATCAATTACCTCTTTGTTCTTTGCAATGCCCTTCATGACAAATTACTTTGAATATTGAACTAATTATCTTCTTCAGATCGTATTGAGGAGCAGTACATCATCCGGTTCTACCGTGAGAAGCTTCATTCTATGCCATGTCAGAACCAAGGTTTCATCCTAGATGGTTTCCCAAAGACTATTGATCAGGCCAAGGAACTCTTTGCAGGTATGTACATTATGTCAAGGAATTTGTAGTTTTGCTTAAGGTATTCTTGACCATGCTTAATCATGCATAAGATATGTTTTTATGAACTTCTAAGGTGCGTTCAATATGACTGCACCACATGTTAATTGACACATTAAACTAAAAAAAAAAAAAAATGATAATAAAAATTGCAATAATATTTTTACGGTCTTGAGGAGTTCCATAGATTCCTTGCTGATTTTTTTAAAAGGAAAAGGTTTTATAGTTGCTACTTATATACGCCATGGCGATAATGTAATCAAGGATGTCAAAATCACAACACGATGAAATCAATTTATCATTATTGTCCCCGCCGAACGAGTTCGAGCAGGGGACTATGAAACGGGCTCCGTACGTATGTGTGTCTGTCCGTCCGTCCGTCCATCCGTCCGTCCGTCCCGGTCGTCCGTCCGGTCCGTGCGTCCGTATGTGACCCAAATCTTCAATTTGCTACTCCTTCGCCATTTTCATCGATTTCGATTCCGTTTTGCTTTTATATGATAGCATGGTATAGCTACAAAACTCTTCACAGAATTTTGACCTTTTGACTTATGACCCTGATTTTTGACCTATAATGTTTAATTGGCTAACAAAATGCTACTCCTTCGCCATGTTTTCATCCGATTTCGATCTGTTTGCTTTATCTGTGATAGCACTAGGTGAGGACAACAAAACTTTTCACGGAATTTTGACTTTTTGACCCCTTGACTTTGACCTTGATTTTGACCTATATTGTTAATTGGCTAAAAAATGTACTCCTTCGACCATTTTTCATCCGATTTCGATTCCGTTTTGCTTTTGTTGATGCACCTATGGTGAGGACTACAAAACTTCTTCGCGGAATTTTGACTTTTACCCTTTGACCTTTGACCTTGACTTTACTTATATTGTTAATTGGCTACAAAATGCTACTCCTTCACCATTTTTCATCCGATTTCGATTCCGATTGCTTTATGTGATAGCACTAGGTGAGGACTACAAAACTTCTTCACGGAATTTGACTTTTCACCCTTTTGACCTTGACCTTGACTTTTACTTATATTGTTAATTGGCTACAAAATGCTACTCCTTCACCATTTTTCATCGATTTCGATTCGTTGCCTTTATGTGATAGCACTAGTGAGGACTACAAAACTTCTTCACGGAATTTTGACTTTTCACCCCTTTGACCTTTGACCTTGATTTTTGACATATATTGTTAATTGGCTAAAAAATGCTACTCCTTCGCCATTTTTCATCCGATTTTGATTCCGTTTGCTTTATGTGATAGCACTACTGTGAGGACTACTAAACTTCTTCACGGAATTTTGACCTTTGACCTTTGACCTGGATTTTTTACCTATATTGTTAATTGGCTACCAAATCCTACTCCTTCGCCATTTTTCATCCGATTTCGATTCCGTTTGCTTTATGTGATAGCAGTAGCTGTGGACTTACAAAACTTTCTTCACAGAATTTTGACTTTGGCCCCTTTGACCTTTGACCTTGACTTTGACCTTATATTGTACATTGGCTACAAATGCTACTTCTTCGCATTTTTTACCTGATTTCGATTCGTTTGCCTTATGTGATAGCCCTGATCGTGATATAATGGGAATTTTACATTATTGGCGGGGACATATATTACGCATCGCGTAATTTACTAATCCACTTGTTTATCTATTGGACTTCTTTGTTAATGACTTGTTCCATATGTATGTGCCTATCAATACCCTCATTTTGGAGTGCTCTATTTGAATTTGGCCTTTGGGAAATCTGAAAATTTTTGATATCCAGATAAGACAATTGAACAGACATTTTAGTCATTTATCTAAAACAGAAGTGAAAAATTTTAATGATTCAATACTTTAAGCATAGTATATTTATGTGGTCTGTCTTTTGTAATTCCAGTGGATGAAGAAGAGGAGCAGGAGGAAAATGGAAAGATGCCCGTCTACGACCGTGCCACCATGCCGGAGTTCGTCATCTCACTCGACAGTACAGACGACTTCCTCAAGCAGCGTATCATGAACCTCCCAGAGAGCGTGGTGGCCAAGACACACAATACAGAGGATGGATTCAACAGACGCATCACAGAGTTTAGAGCTCTGAATGAGGAGGATACCACCGTGCTCAACTACTTTGATGAGCTGGAGATACATCCAGAGCATCTAGGTGAGTAGCAAGATGGATGGTATACTGTAGTCTTGTGTATGAGACCTCGATGAGGAGAGAAGAAAAGTGGTCTTTGTGTGCAGGTGGTAGTTATCTTACAGGAAACATTGTTCAAAGGAAAGAAAAGGTGTGATCTTCATAGATCTTATCATTGTTATAGCTTCTTGGCACTGTGGTAACAGATGTTGTTATATGTGGAGGAGCAAATGTATGTCATTTTTTTGAGATTTTCTAAAAGCATGCCAACATGTACTCTATTGAATGCATTATTTGCTAGTCATTTCTATCTTCTTTATATAGGATTATTTTTGGAAACAGTCTGGTTGTAACTACCTGTATTGTTGTTGTTATATTTTTGTCAAAGAGGTATCAGTGATTAACGCTTTTGACTCGAGATAGAACAAGGCTCTTTCATTATACACACACTATGTAAGGATGTCTTCATGGTTTATAACATGAACTTCATCCCTTTCACCAGATATCACCAAGGAAACAGATACTGAGAACAAGAACCTGATGGACCAGCTGGTAAAGATCATGGGCAAGCCTAGGAACTATGGACCTACCAAGGAAGAGATGGAGGAGACAGAACGCCTGGAGACAGAGCAGAGACTCAAGAAGGAGCGGGAGGAGAGGGAGACCATTGAAAGGATGGAGGCAGAGGAGTTAGCCCTCAAGGAGCAGAGGCAACAGGAATGGGTGAGTTCTTTTCAGAGCTATCAAAACCTCATGAAAGAATTACTAACAGACCTACCAGGACTACCACATAGTGTTCCTACTAAAATGCTACGTATTACTTTCACCATGCAAGCTCCAGTCTTCAAGGGTCATATCGTCTGTTGAGAGCCAGAAGGGCGCTATTGCATCTCAAAGGTGTTCCGTTGAGAACCAGAAGGGCGCTATTGCTGTACAAAGTCAGTGGTAATAGCGCCCTTCTGGTTCCCAACGGAACATCTTTAATCTGAAATAGCGCCCCTCTGGCTCTCAGCCGACGATATAAGAATGGTGAGTTTCATTAAAAGATAGGGTAAAGCTGCCCGTGAAGGATTGAGGGGTAAAGTAGTTGACTTGTGTTAATTCCCTAGTGGACCTTGATATGGATCAATAATTCCTACATGTATGTCCTTTATTTAGCTCCTAAACCAGCAAGTCCGCCCATCAGCTTACTCACAAAACCACCCCAAATTGCCTTCTGTTTTCTGCACACTATATGCTCATGATAGTATCAAGAATATGTCAAACATAACCATACCTGTTGTGCGATAACTGTGCGGTGTGTGCTGTCCAAATTCTGCATAAAATGTATGTGATTATGTTTAGTAAATCCTAGAATTTCACATTGAAACACACTAATGCATACAGCCAAACAGTTTCCATGCAGTCTCTAGGTGCTAAAGGGTTAAATGGTCGTCATTCAAATATCCCAAAGATTTGTAGGGATAATTTCATGTCACCTCAGGATATCAAATTAAAAAAGGAATCTCTATTTATCTGCAGACATCCCGTTTGGACGAGGTGAAGAGACAAGAGAAGGAGTTGCTTGAGAACCAGTCCATCCCACTCAGGAACTACCTGATGAAACATGTCATGCCTACACTTACCCAAGGACTCATTGAATGCTGTAAGGTTCGACCTGATGATGCCATCGACTACCTGGTAAGTCACCTCATAGCATCCCTTCTACCATGTGTATGATACTGATCATCCACTTTCTTACTGCAGGGTTCATACGGGTCATGGAAAACTTGGAAAGTTATGGAATTTTGCTATTGTGTTTCAAGCCTTGAAAGTTATGGAAAATCTATTTTCCATTGAAAAGTCATAGAAAGTCATGGAATATCAAAATTTGTCAATATTCAAGTTATGTAGCCGAGAGCATTGAGAATCCCAGAGCGTCGTGTGTCCTTGGAGAGTTCTGGTTCCCAGACATCTCGGTGCAAAATTCTTTGAAAAGTTGTCAAAAGGTCAGGGAAAAGTCATGAAATTCTTTATTGAAAGGTCATGGAAAGTCATGGAATTTAACTTCAAAAAAAGTGTCTGAACCCTATATTTGTATATGTTTATCTTCCTTCCAATAATTGTGTTTTGAGAGAAACTGGCTCGACTCAGTTGCTCATAACATATAACATTTGTATTGTACCTCAATGGTTTATTTATGCACTAAGTGTTAACTCATCATTGCTTGACATATATAGCTTCTAAAAATTTGATTGTTTGAACTTGCTGAATGTTTAAACAATTACAAAGTTTGAACACTGAAATTATATGTGAATTATGGCAAATATCTTTGCTTATTGTTCACTTTTTATGAAATATAAATGTTTAGCTAATCTCTGTATTGTATTCTAGATAATAAAAAAAAAAGAGTGATGTCAATTTTACAAATTTTCTGCCAGATGTTGAGGCTGTCAAATTTCAAATGTTATCTTTACTTTCTTTTTTTTTTGTTTATATCACTTTGTGCAGGCTGAGTATATCTTCAGAAACAACCCACAAGTTGATTGAACAGCTATCACAGAAGAGCCTATCTCCTTCAATTCTAGAATCAGCTGGGAAAAGCTATTCTTCACATTTCACACTTGTAGTACACGTCCTCATCAGTTTTCACAAGCAAACTTCACACAATATATATGTATTCATTTAAAATAAATCTGAATGAATGTATTGTTTTATCCTGGACATAATAAAGCTGTATAAGCAGCTTGCTCCATTTATTGTAGATGATTATATCACTAAATGTTATCACTCTACATTCCAGAAATCTGCCTTGAATGGAAATGGATTATATATTTCTCTCAAATACCTATCCACTTTTTGAAATTAATCCTAGATGTACATCTATCTTCATAATCATAAGTAAAGGGAATGTACCATCCACTTATAATTACATATTAGTTAGATTAAAATAATATCAAACACCGTTCTTCTTGGATATGATACTGAAGTTGCAAACTGTTAAAATCTGTAGATGTGATGTGTACTAAATATATATATTTTTCTGATTCTATGTGGTATAGATCATTGTGTTCAGTGTGCGAGTCTATCTTTATCTTCATACTCGATGCAAAATTTTCTATATGTATACTCCGTCCAAGGAAATACAAAGCCTCAACTATAACAAAGCCTTGACTATAACAAATATGATGATTCCAGATTTAATGATACTCTGCATTTAGCAGTACTTAATTTGAGATTCTATTTATATGATTGTGCATGTTTATTTGTCTTTATTGTATATATCACATTTAAAGCCCAAGTATAGTTGTGGTAGAGAAATTTGCATTTTAAAAAAACTTACTCAACTTGTCATTATATTGTTCCAATGACATATCAATACATGGGCAAGTAATATAACCATGTACCATGCATATCTTTTCATGATATGTTATAGTTAGCATAAACATGGGGAGATGTTCATCAAAATGAGGTCATACTTCCTTCACTCTCACCCCAGATCTCTGGGCATGCCATACCACTGCTGACTGGTATGGCCTGAGTGCATTCTGTGTGTATCAATCTGTGTATCAGTAGCATATACTTCGCACACAAACCACTGCACTTTACACTCTCCCCGGTGTGATCCTGTTTAGGCACGGCCCTTCAACAGATCGATTTACACAGTTTTGTTGCTAAATTCAGGTCTTAGAGTGGAATTTATAACAAATAATTTTGTACACAGAGGTTACTTGAGGTATTAATTCATATTATTCTGCTATGGAAGTAAAACAAAAAATATGTTCTCCCAAAACTATACATGAGCTTTAAATAAACAAAATATTCTTGGACAAAATACGAAATGCCATTTCCCTCAAATTAAGGTTTATAATTGTCATATCTAACAAGCATGTAAATAATTTATAATGTATCATATTAATATGAAGTACGATATATTTGGTGGCGTGTATTCAAAATACTCTGTAAATTTAATTATTTATGTACAGATTGATGAATTGTATGCATTATGCAATTATGGTCTATATTCTGTCTTATAATAGTACCTTTTGTTAAGGGTATGGATCTCACCTATTAAAAGAAATGTTTTTCAAACACTGCATATGTTTGTCAGAGGGAATTGTTTTGTTTTGTTTTTTTGGTTGCTAAATCTTTCTTACAATGTTTTAAGTGCAGATAAACAACAAGTCATGCTTTTTACTCATTGAAGAGACAGTACAGTGTACTCCTGTTATAACAAGCATGATATCAATCGTAAATCTATGGTAAACCATGCACATGTACTAAAAGTTACAATCGATTGTAAGATTGATCGTATCCCTTTTATGTTACAGGACAATGGATACAAGATTTTGTTCTGACAATGTGGCTCTTTTGGTCGTGATTTCAAACATGTACACAGGTATTTATGTGTTTATCAATATACAGTGCGTCCCAGATACATGTAAAAGTAAACCCAACTTTGAGAGCCTCATATTAAAATTGTATTTAATTTACTTAAGTGTCATTATTTTTTATATCATATCAAAGAGTAACTCATATTCTATCCAGTGATACCAAAATCATACCTGTACTGTCAAGGATGATAACCACTCGAGTTCTAAAAAACTTTGGTCAAAAACAAATTGTTACAAGTTTTATCAGAAGCAATCCTGGCTTTCTGATCATTCATTCTTTGTGTGAGGTCGGCCTTTTTAAGTCCATTCATAAGGGACAATAGATTTCTTGGTCTATTGAAATGCAAGGGCTGCTTCTCCTCAAACTTGGAACATTTGAATTTTTACGCATGTTTTTTAAAGCCCAAGTGCTCAGCCAGCCATCACAACAAAGGTATAAGTTTGGTATCATTAAATAGTAAATAAGTTACTTTTTATCATGAAATGAATATCCAGTTTACATTAGCTATACAATTTTAACATAAGGCTCTCAAAGTTGGGTTTACTTTTTTTCTGGGACGCAACGAGGGGATAGGACTGGTACAGAGTACCACATTATAACAGGACAGAGAATTACAAGAGGAGTGGTCTGTAGCTAGAATTACTTTGCTGAGATGCAATTGCATGCTGGTATATATTAATTTATTGAGTGCCTTCTTCCCTCCAATCCAAACACTGATTTGTTCTGAAATATAAAAGCTATTTCTAAAATTGCAATCATTTAATGGCAATTTGCAATACTAGTATCTAACAGGCCCCAACATTTCTATTCCCATGTAGTATGCAAGAATGAAATATTGAATTTTTTTCCGCTTGAAATGTAAAAAGTGCAATTGAGACTAACAGTGTTATTTAGGAATTTTTTTGAAATTTATCACAGGCTTATATGAACCAACCATTTTCATTGAATAATCAAATCCTGGGTTTTGGCATTTAGTTATATTTAGCAGTACCTTCCAATAGTACAGTATTTTAATACTCTCTCAGATTGTACAATGCCATTCTACTACTAATTTCATAAACTGTCATAAACCAGCACACCAATATTTCACTTGGTTTCACACTTGACATGTTTTTAGAATGTCTATATATTTAGTGCATTTTTCTTCCTCAGAACAAATACTCCACATAAATATAAACATTGTTTTAAAAAATCCCAACACATGACTGTCAAGATACTGTTTGAGGGCAAGGTTTATGATTGATATAGTACAGATTGTCATCAATTAATTAAACCATTAACTAAATTTCAAAATAAAAGCCCCACGATATCAAAATACTTTTACAGTAATTAGAGCAAGAAGTAAATTACCTAAAATCAATGATTTAAGCCATGAAGACTTGGTCTGAGTATTGCTAAGATCTATGGGAGATATGTGTAAGAGCAAGATCAGCTCTTCTTGAAAAGATTGAAAGTTTGTTTGGGCTAATTATTCCAGAATTTCATGCTAATATCATTCTTGCTACATACATGTACCCAGGATTAGCACAAAGACCAAAGAGATATGATAAAATCTACTCTTTAATAGTGACTCTATAAATTTAGGTAGGTGGAGTAATGAGAACAATTTTACTTCAAGAATAGAATTAAATATTTACAGACAAATAACTTGGCTTGGAAGCTACATCTCCCTCCTGACTGGTCATTTTGGCACAGGCAGTAATTTCATATAAATATAAAATGAATACATTTACTTATATAGCAGCTGCAAATTAACAGAAAACCTGCTAAGAAAAATAGTTTTTTATGATCAACTATCATTAAATTTATGAACAAGAAAGTGCCTAAATCCTGAAGGCACGATACCTATAATTTAAACCTTGTAATGTGCATTAATTTCTATAAATGTTTAATTTAACTCGCATAAACAAATGCTGATTAAGAAGAATATATATATTTTTTTAAGTGTACTTAATTTGAATAAAAATCATTCTTAAAATTCTGTTAAAATCAATATAGAAACCACAATCCTCAAGACATATACAACCTCCAATTGAAAATAAAGTGAAAAGATTACAATTCTAAAAGTGATTTACAAATAGATAATAAATAACAAGGATCAGTAATATGATGTAACATTCAAAGTTAATCTTTATTTAGATTGCAAAGCTAAAGACTAACCACTTAAAGCACCAAAATATGAAGACAAAAATTCTTGCAAATGTGTATTCAATTGCTTTCTCAGCAGTATGGTGAACTCAATAATAAATAATTGACTGAAATATACTTAAGTTCTTGCACACATCAAAACAATTTGATTGAAAAACAACCCTGTATGCCTCTTTAAATAATCATAACTACCCAATATATGGGTTGATGAACAAAAATCTGCAAGATTGAAACTAGTGCATCTTGGTCGTCCCATTAGAATAAATTTCACTGTCATTTTCACTCTCTGAAAGCTTCATCTTCCTTGGTGCAATCAGCACGGGTTCCTGAACAAGTGGATTACTCGAGTAGATATAAATGGAGATCAAGATAACCATCATTGCAATCACAGTAAACAAATTTATTGGAATATCAAAGAATATCCATGACAACACACTAGTCATAATCACCTCAAGTGCAGTCGCAAAATTTTTCACGATGGAGTTGAGGTTTTTGAGGAAGATGGCCGTCACGATGCCCATGGCAGCTAGGTTGCACACGACGGCACCAACTTTAAAGCGTTCCGTTAAGGACTCGCTGCCTCCCGTCAACAAGAAGAGTTTCTCGTAAGGTTGACCTGATGCGGAATACAAGATGAGACCACATACAATGGAGTCTGCGTACATGAAGATGTTCTGGATCCAAATATCAAGGCCTTTACTGTGACGTTTGATGAGAAGTTCAGTGTAGACACCTGCGATGGTTGAACAGAGCAGTTGAGCAAGGATGAAGATGATGGCAGGGTCAAAGGTCAGCAGGTCACCATGATGATCTGGCTGATGATTGGTTCCTTCATTAGGTTTAGAAGAAGCAAAGTAGGCAGGGTTCAGTTGCTTCATCATACAACCAAACATAAGAAAGACAAGAGAAAACCATTGCTTGGCACTTAGTTTTCTGTTGAAGAGAACCTGGGAAGAAAGAAATACACCAGTAAACACTGTAATGTACAAATTGGTTACACTTTTTATATAAATGTATTGAAATGAAAAGGGTGTGTATGATTATTTTGTCTGTTGAGAGCTTTAAGGTTGTTGACCTTTTTTTGTGTATGTTTTTTACAAAGAAAATAATCTTCTTGTTGTAAGTAGACTATACAGTGCATGTGATGCAGCATATCAAAATGAGAAACAAGTTGTAAGCAAAGAGTCAAAGAAAATTAGCAAAATAATCAATTTTTAAACACTTTCACATTATCACTTTTACTGATACATATATGTTCAGTATAATCAGATTTTGTTAAAACAATGTAATTGGTTTGGTCCCAAGCACCTCCTTATACTGGGAGTGGACTGTCATACAGTTGAAACTCATTATAACATGGTCCTTTGGACCATAGAAGTTACCTTGTCATATCAGGGTAAACCCCAAAAGAATACAAAGAGCTGGGACCAGCAAATTTACCTCATTATATCAGGAACCTTGTTATATCTGTGGGGTGTACCACAAAGACTTACGATTGATTAAAAGTTACGATTGATTTTTTTTCTCGGCAGCCTCATTTGGAAACCAGGTACAGTCATAGATTAGGATTTGGATATGATTAAGAGTAGGGTTAGGGCTAGAGTAAGGATTACGATCATCAACTTTGGAGCATCCTGTCCATGATGAGGCTACCAAGAAAAAATCAATCGTAACTTTTAATCAATCGTAAGTCTTTGTGGTACACCCCACAGGTCTTGTTATAACGAGTTTCAACTGTACCTAACAGTAATATGGAAATCTTAAGTAGCTACAATGTAGGGAACCCTTTTCTCATTTACAATATTGAGCATAACAATCAACGAGAAAGAAACTTATCAGAGTTTAAAATTAGTGACTTCATTACAAATATTTGTTTATAAATTGCTTATGATTGGTTTACGTAATTGAATTATCAATCTTACCTGATAAACGACTCCTGATACGACAATCTTGATTTGCATGAGAATGGAGTATGACGTGGGATCAAAGTTCGTCAAGTTGAGGAAGGTCAGGTTGTTGAAGAGAGCATACAGGAAGGCAGGGATAAAGTACAGGAACAGAACTGAAAAGAAGATTGTAGAAGAGAGAAATAAAATCAAAATAAAATTAAATAGAATGATATTTTCCCACCACTAGATGATGCCTACATTTGTATTGGTTGTACTGATATTGTGATTATAACAAATTTAAATAGATAGAGAACAAGAGAAATAAAGTCAAATAATAATTAAATCTCATTGTTTTTTCCCCTACAAAAAAAAAAGCCTATTGGTTATACTGATAACTATTTTAAAGTTACAGCATGAAACAATAGCATATAGCCTATGCAATAGTGAACAGCATGTCTTATTTGTTTACCTTTAAAAAGTTGTTTACGAATGCAAATGAATACAGTATGAGGGTGCAATACATTCAGCATTGCACAAATGGTAACTTTATTCAAAATATGTAAAGGTCATATTCGATTGAGATCATGTGGTATAACAGCACATATCAAAGTACCCAAAAGGTACTTCTATTTTTTTTTCTTGTGTTATCTTGGTGCCATTGCATATAGACAGAGTTACTATTATAGTAAGTTTGCCAGTAATAGTAGCTATCATGGTAATGTTGCTCAACACCCAATCAAATTAACTATAATAGCAAGTTTCATGCAACGACCCTTATATTTATTCGTTTATTAACGTGCTGAGGACTGAATTATATAATTCCCATAGGTTTAGTCCAGGAAACACCTGGTTTCAGTCATCGATGAGTTAATTTTTACATGCATACAGAACATTAGTTCTTGTGAGACAAGGAATATATGCTTAATATCCGGTTATAAAAAATTATATTTATCAAGATAATAGTACAATTTTTTTTTACAAGATAATGAGATTTGCTCAAGAATATAGGCCTATCTATCCCTCTGTACGTGTCATTGACTTTTGAAGACCAAGGTCCAGCCAATGCTGGAGATACAATTATATTTGTTTAAACAGTTCTACTTTGTTGATTTCTGTTATCATCACAATCACTGGCACGGCACAGTCAAAGTAATGCAATTATTTGCTGAGTTTAACTTCACATAGGCTACAATCAATATTCTTGTTGAAATTTTCAACTACCAGCATTAAACAGAAAAGAATTATAATATGATTCTACAGAATTTATATAAATTGTGCACAACTTCAACTTTTGAACTTCGAAAACCCCTGTTCAAGCATTTTACCTAACTGCATGGGGGCAAATGCTTGGGACATTGTAGAAACATTTTGGTATTTGTCTTTATTACCTCTGGTGTTTCTTGAAATTTCTTGAACAACCCCATGAACTGAAAATCTGGTAGAAATTGTGAAGAGAAAACAAATTCAGATAAAGTTAGAACATTCTAGTGAGAAGTACAATATGGATCCTTATAAAGCTACATAAAACTACATAACATGTAAACAAGATTACTAATCATTTTTGAATAAACAAAAGATAACATCACCGAATAAACAAAATAATATGACATCAAGTGAAATGTGTACTTGGCATTAAAATTATTTAAAGTGGAATTGGCTGGTAAGTGTATGACAAAACCCAAAATTAAACCCATGATTGTGTTTTGTTTTTCATCAGTCTTTGAATTCAGTCTTAAAATATCATTCAGTGCTTTATTTCGCAAAACCCTTCAACCAATTTCAAGGTTGGCTGAAGAAAAAAAAACACATGTTGGGAGCATAATACATCATATTTAAAATCTTTCAAAAGTATATTTCATAGAGGAAAATAATATGATCAATCAGTGAACAAGTATTTAATGACCCATAGGATGACATCACATGATTGATATAGTAGTTTACACCGGTGGGCTGAATATCAATATGTGCATATTCTAACAGTCATTAGTTGCAATGAAATAAAAATACATAAATTTCATTCAAATCGTATTTTAGTATAATTACATAAAGGTAGACACTTCCTGGCTTCTATAGTCCAACATTTACATTCATAAAAATTTAAAACATTTTGTTTAGTACAACCTTGAAGCTGAATTTATATCATACAATAAAAAGTACTATATCTCATTCATTTTTATTCATTTATACATATATGAGTACTTCCTAAGAACCAAGAAACATATATATTTAGATTTGTATTTCAAATTATGAAAAGACAGTTAAATGGAAAAACAGAAACAGTTAAATATTTCAAATCTGAACTGTTATTTTGCAAAATTAATTCAAGCAGATTTCATTTTTTAATTTTTTTTTTTAATAATATTTTATTCAAAAGTAGTGTACATTGACAGTGAAATAAAGAACAAATAAAATATAATTAAAAGAAAATATAGGTAATATATTAGATTATTCCCTTATTGTCTGCAACTTTCTGATAACATAGCCCACTTGAATGATTACAAATTCATCTGGTACTCTTTGAACATTTGTACCACAATTATAAAAAAATTTAAAAAGGGGCACTTTTCTCTTCCAAATATGCCTGTTTTCCAATATAATTCAATATCGGATAAATCAACCAACATATATTGTCAACATGTTAAGAATGGTTTTCCAGCATTTATTCTAAGTCTAAAGGCTACATACAGTGATCTAACCCCAATTGCTTGCATGGTCCCTCGGATAGGACATTTAATTGGAGCCCTGTGTATAAGAGAGTCACAATCTTTGGATGTTAAAGAACCTACTGCACTATCCATATAAGAGTATGGAAAACCTTGGTAAAGTGGTCCACCTCCACACCCCTAATCAGTAATATTGAGAGGATTGAGAGACCTGTGGGTTATACCATAGCCACACCGGCCAGCCCGACTCCAAACCGACCGCTGGCTTGCCATAAATGGTAAATGTAATATTTTGGCCGGTCTGGTGTCGGTTTGGAGTCAGTCTCACCGGTGTGACTATGCTAGTGATTCAGTTCATCCACGCATAGGTGACATTAAAACAAATAATAATAATGGTCTCCCTTTTATGGATAGAAACCAGAAGACATGACAAATTGAAGTCTATTACAGCAGACTAGATCTCACCTGTGTAGAGCAAGAATGCTTGCTACCATCAGTTTGAGAGCATCTGTATGTAAGATGGCAGCTGTGGCATTGTAGCTGTAACCTTTCCTCTTGTTCTGTGTCCATGTTACCAAGATACCTATGATGTAATATTTATTTTGACACTTTTGATTAATTGAGATGAAATAATTACCATACCATTTCTGTCAGAAAACATAAGCACATGAAATCATGAAAAAGAAACAATAAACTACTCAGCACTGACCATAATAAGTTGTGGCCTGGGCTTTCCTTTATAAATCTCTTTTGAAATGACTTCCAAAAAAATTGTGATGTTTGCCTTCTGTGTATGTAAACAGTAAACTTTAAAAGTGATTTATTCTTATTAGCCAAAATCATTGCCAATATAGAGTGAAAAAAGCAAAAAGAAGAAAATGTCAAAAAGAAAGAAGATGCAAGGTGATATGAAATAAAGATCATAAGCTAATTTATAAACACATGTTTTAGGACAGGGTCCCTAAAGGTCAACTCCCTAAAGGGCCTGTCCCACAGGAGGCGATCGTTGTGGCGACAACCTATGCATGTTAGAACCTGCCAGAATCGTGTCAGAATCGTAGGTGACTGAAGATCATATACGTATCTACGACTCTGTCTACGATAGGCTACGACAACGACTTGCTTCCACGCAAACAATAGGCTAACAATAGATGGTACCCGATAATACAATAGCCTCGACCTCCGCGCATCTCGCGGCTCGACTTCTCTTGTCGCAGCTTAAATTAAAACCAACCAAAATGTGAACTTGCGAACTGTGGCGATCGTTGCGGCTGACACAGGCAATCGAGTGTTTTCTACCTGATGGCGGCCTGTCGCCTTTAAGTTCGTGATAGTCCTTTCAGTCGCGCATTATAATTTGGGTCGTGAGTGATTTTTGAAAATTTCAAAAATTTGTGGCGACTGTGCAGTATCTGAATGGGAGGCCAATCCTGATTTTGGTGAATGTAGGTGACAAAGGCCGTAGCAGCTTAAATTTCACTGTCCGTACGGTTCAGCGATGCGTGCAACGTATGCTGGAGCGCAGCAATCTACAACTGGCCGCCGTTCCGCTCTGCTAAACATGTTATATCTGGCGACAATCTACGATAGCACCTTGTCGCGACAAGAGAAGAGAGTCTACGGTCATTGACGTCAACCCAACTGACGCCGGCTATTGTTTAACTTGTTGAAAAACCAGCGGCGAACATAATTTTGCGATGTATTTGTTGGCGACAGACGAGATAATTCACGATCTTATAGGCGATTGGACCTGCGCATGGTGGCGATGGGTACTAAAAAGTAGTTCGTAAGTTGTCGCCACAACGATCGCCTTCTGTGGGAAAGGCCCTTTAGGGACAACTACCATGTAGACAAATCCCCCAGAGGGCTACTCTCACAGAGGGTAACTCCTCCCTGGACAACTTCCCCAGAGGGTGCCCCCCCCCCCCCCCCCCCCCCCCAGGAGAGCAGTGGACTACAGGAGACTTATCTTTCGGGGAGCAGTCAATAAGGACTAAACAGAACAACATTACCCACTCCCCCATCCATCCTCCCATTTTTCTTTTATACTCCTTAATGTCCCATCGGGACACCAAACAATTAAAGAGGATGGTTGAGAGCGCATTGTTGTTCTGTTTAGTCGTTATTGCTGGAGTCTCCGTTCTAACTGATCCAAGACTCCAGGGGACTTGTCAGGTGTGAGTTGTCCCAAGGGGATTTGACTTCTGGGGGAGCTGTCTTGATACACAAGTTTCCACATGCAATGTACAAACTTTATTTTGTCAAACTCTTACCATGGTTGACACAGAAGAACATGTAGCAAACAAAGACCAGCCAGTTGCTTGCACTAGAGAGCCCTAACATCTTCCTTTAACAGACTATTGATCATCAGACATCACACATAGATGGTGGATGATGTGGAGCCAGCAATCTCATTCCTTGGACACCTGCATTTAATAATAATTAAGAAATCAAATTACAATCCAATGAGAGATATTAATTAGTGTATAATGTCTTGAATTAAAAATAAAGTATGTCTACCGACTGAGTTCAACATTACAACCGATTGCAATCAAGTGAGCGCATGTCCTTTCAAAAAGTGTACGACTGATCTCTGTTGATTGCAATAAGCTGTGACTTTGTTCTCAGTCAGTATACTTGGTGAATTAAAGTACATGAAGAATTAACATAGCGCAGTTACTTAGAGCAACAAGCTCCTCAAAAGTTTCTGGTTTTGAAACCAAGTCAATGCACCTGCACCCTCTGGTTCTTGAAAAGAACTTGCACTTTAAAGCTGTATATTGCCACCTGCTTACCTTGAAACATATGCTTTCATCTCAATCAGGTAAAATAAGTAATTCAGCAAATGAACTTCATAAAATGTAGGAGGTTTTGTTTGATGAGCGTGACAGCATAGAACGTGTGTCTGTTGTCTGTCTTTGATCTCTGCCGGGAGACTGAATCAACTGAAAATCTGCTGCTATCTTTTACACATTATTATCTCACCGACCAGTACACTTAAGTAGAAATGTAATCAATTACATGTGCAAACTATCTGAACCATTATCAATGTAGGATGGAGTAATGAATAAAGATGATATTACAGTGGCTTTGAAAACCCCTCTTTCAGACACACACAAGTGGGCTACATGTACAGTATATTAATTGCATCCAAACACTATGGGTTTTTTTTAATCCCACCTCAATGTGCAGGTACATTGTAACCACTTATAAGTGGTTTCAAGTGGTATAAAAAACAATGGAATACAGTGAAGACACAAAAAACAATCTTATAATGATTATGTCAACCATGGATCTGCACAATCGGGTTGAAGTATAAATTATTGTAATTGTGCAAACAAGTCCAAACATATAGCATGAGAAGTTATCACAACTCATTTGAAAAACTCTTTGGAGGTTTCACACAAGATAAAAACCTATCATGAATTTATATAATATTCAATATATTTTGAAGATGATTTGAGCTATAAAGTCATTGTATTGTGAAGAATAGGACATAATTAATAATACAGAAAATTAATTTTGGGAGGTACATAAAGCCTACTCAATATGTATAAAGAGTCCTTTTTTTTTTCTTTTTTAAATGGTGCATAAACGGTGCATATATATATAGAAAATAATTCATTTTTAGAGGGACCATACTTCAAGCTCATATACATGTATTTTAGAAATTTATGGGGAACATACATTTACATGTAATTCACCTCTGTAATGATACCCCTCATAACAGAATAAATTGCAAACAAGGTTGACAGGTACAAAATCCATTTTTTTGCAAATTTTTGTCAAATGACAAAATACTGAGTGAAGTGTCACACATCAACGAACACAATTCTATTCATGGATATGGGACAGCAGTGATCGAGGCATTCACTCAGTTTCATTTCCTCAAAACTTGCAAAAACTGGATTTTGTACCTGAGGGGAGGGAGGGGTATGATTTTCGTTATTCCGAAGGTCTGAATACTCCGAAGGTTTGTTATTCCGAAGATTGAAAAGGTTCGTTATTCTGAAAATAGAATGAAGTTCGTTAGTCCGAAAATGGAATAAGGTTCGTTAGTCTGAAACTGAAATAATCTGTGGAGAAGCCGGAAAATCAAAAGGCCAGGGCATGCGTGGTGGAGGGGGAGGGTTGAAAAAGCATTGCTGTTCAATTGTTATGAGGGTGGGAAGGGCTGATCTATCGTTACTATTATCATCTAGCACTAAACAGCACTTATATTGTTTACTATAATTATACTAGTATGTATGACAATAGGATGATGAGGTTTACATACATCCCTGCCCTGAACAATGACCAGATCAGTTGATGAACCAATGCAGTATCAGAAAACATTTTAAGTGGATAAAATTCAACAGATTGGCTTATGTCGATACATTCACCTTTCAGAGAACTCTTTTTTTTTATCTACATGCTGTATAATGCTGTGAATTACCTATATGCAGAAAGGAAAAAAGTCATTGACTGGCAAATTTCAATTTATCTTCATCATGCACCAGTAGTTTCTAGTCTTAATGACTAAAACGATGATTAAAACATCCAATAAATATAGCAACTTACAAGAATTACTGGCCCTTTCCCAAACTCCTTGTATGAGGTGTAAGTAAATGACACACAGAGTGTCAAGTAAAGTCATTTGGAGCTTATTTTATGTGTCCTTACTGTACACAATTCAGTGATTTTTAAATTCAAAGAGATAATTTTTGCATTTTAATATACAACAGTTTATCTTCAAGAGAAGTTCACTCCGGAAGTTAATTGATTAAAAAAAAGGAGAAAAATAAGAGAAAAATATCAGTAAACTAAAGGTTTTAAGAAATTCCACCAAAGAATAACCAAGCTGAATGTTGACTTGAAAGTTTTTATTTTGTTACATCTCTTGCAAACTGCTTTCCAATATGTGTTGTGGATGGTATAATTCCACAAATTTGCATCTTTTCACGGTGAAGGAATATATTTATTTTATAGAGGCATGTATTCATATACACGGAGGTTTTACCACGTATATCAATATCATCAAGCCGTAGTTGAAATAATAAATTTTCTTCTGAACAAACAATGATTCAATGAATTTACAATAACACAACATACTGTATGAGAGAGCAGCTGACAAGTGACTTCAAAAAATCCAAAATCCAAAAATTCATTTGGTGATTTTCTTCAAATGTTCTCTTGTATTAAAAAAAAAAAAAAAAAAAATGAATTGTGAACTTCCTCTTTTAAAAGGCTTAATGAAGCATTATAGATTTTATAAAAACAAAACAAACAAAAACAAACAAAAAAACATCATATTAACAATACCATGAATTCCATTCACCTCACATTATCGAGCAACTACATTGCAATTTAATTTTTGTTTCCTCATTTAAGAAAATATATATCATATGATATATATTATTCATATTTTAATGAGCAATAAAAGAGTAAAATCTTTCAAGATCTAGGACTACTATGAAACAAATTTCATAAAATTTAATAGTGTAGGCCTAGGCCCTACAATTTACCCTTTTGCTCAAGAGTCAAGTTAAATGATAATAAAGAAATAAAAATTCGATTACAAGCATTTTCACTGCACATTTTCAAAACGAGCTCATTATTATTAATTTAATTATAATATTTGTAGAATCTATAGAGTCTACATGTGCTAACTTAGATTCTAATTAAATTACTTAGTGGCTAGATTCTACAGTGTTAGAATTTTGCTTTCAATTAGCACTCACAAATTCGTGTTAGAATCACCATTTATTCAGTTATAATGACTATTTGTACTGTTAGTGTTACATTCAATGATTCGTTCAAATGTGCAGGTAAAAAAAAAAATGATATTACTACTAAAAAATTAGGATCTAATCTAAACTGACCAGCCCCCGTCGCAAAGCGACGGGAACTGACGAGTCAGTAGACGTTTCTAGCGAAGTTTTTTTTTTCTAGAGAAAAAAAAAATTGATCACAAATTTCGGGGTCAAGATAATTCATACTCACATTGAATCCAGACTGTGAAGGTCCTTCCTCGAATTGGTGACATCTGCAAATATTTCACTTGAAAAAATAACCTAATAAATGATGAAAAATACTGGAAAACAGAGACATCCACCACGTAATTTCTAATTTCAGTTGCAAGGTCAGGTCATCCGGAAGTGGAACGTCGTCTGCTCCAACTTCACGTCTCCGTGCGTGCGCTGTTCAATTCAATTCAATTCATGAATCGAATGACGTCATTGAAAGATGGCAGCGATGCACATACAGCTGCAAACCAACATCAGTCAGTACTGAAAAATGGCTGTCTGTCGTCCTCTTGGTTGCTGAGGAAACTTCTCAATAATAATTAGCAAAACCAGCTTTAAACCTACCTCAAAATAATTTAAGATAATCTATAGTCTCATTGCAATATAATTTTTCCATTAGATATTTTTTATTTTGTTTAGTAGAATTTTTAGACCCTTTTTTGGATATGCCACCTTGACTTGGCTGCCAGGCTGGGAGCTGCTCAAGACACTTCTCTGCATTGACTTTCCATTGGAAGAAAACTGCTGCAATAAGGTACTTCCCAGTGCAAGGTCAATTATGATTGACCATGCATAAGTGTAAGTGGCAGCGATGGCACTAAAATTTTTAGAAGAAACAAGACCAACGGAAAATTCATTTTGGTAAGTCAAAAAGCTCTTATATACTTTCATTTTTAGTCGTTGTTATGCGTAAAACATCATAGAAACCTTAACACAACATTTTAACATTAGATTGATTAAATTGACCAGTATAATTCACTTTGCGCTCATCATCACTGATAGTTACGCTGTAAAATGGGGGTGGTGAAAGTACAGCCCCGTCGCCTTCGGCGACGGGGCTGTGTAGTTAGGTCTTTGGTTAGGGAGAATACATACCAGTATGGTTTGCACGTCTCATCCGATCTATGCAGTGAAGAATGATACATAGCGAAGAGAAATGAGCATCCATCCCAAATCACCCATCCGACATTGTCCGAAGATGTCGTGAGATGATCAGGATTTCTATGGAGATGATAATGGGGGCGGCCGCCGAAAAGGGGAATCACCCGAGCCTCAACAGTTCTATGAAGAACCGATGTTGAAAATATTTAGTCTAGTGAAAAATATGATTTTATTTTGAATAAAATACAATCGTAAATGCCATAATATTAACATATAACTGTAAATAAAATACTTTAGATCTATGTCAAACACAAGAATTTTCTCTACAAATGTATTGACTTAAATTGGATTTATTACATATTAATACTTTTTAAAGTTTTGATTGGTCCGATCCGGTCTGATCTGGCGCGGCGTGCCATAGCTTCACTTAAAATTTGTGTGCCATTAATATTGAAGATCGAGCGAGCGCGAGCGGAGTCTAAATATTTCAGAACTTCAGGCAAAAATAACCTCAAAGCACTCGTTATGGGTTCCCAGACGTCTTCTCTCCTTCAACAGGAGGAAATAGAAGAAATTCAGCAAGAAACTGGTTGTAAGTAGACAAATATAGATGCCGGTGTTTCCTCTGAAAGACGTGAATGATTTGCATACTGCCATTCAAAATTTGATAAGCGGTTAACTGTGCATGCAGCACGACATGTTTGTGTACTGAGCTGCGCGCCTAGCCTAGCGCAGTGCATGTAATTTGTATACCCGAAGTTCCGGGTAGAAAAAGCGGAAGAGATCGGTTGTGTAGCTGGCTACCAATGGCTACTGCCCAGGCCATGGATGGTAATGCTGTGATCTAGAATCTAGTATTGGGATGTTTGAGGTGAAATTGAATGATTTATAAATGTAAGTTTCAATTTGCTTGCTTGATAATCTAGTATCAGCCCCAGTCAATACCGGAACTACAACAAGTCAACGCTAAATTTTGGCAGTGCCGACGATCTCCGATCTGAGCGGAGGAAGGATACAAATTACAAGAGAGAGATAACCAATGCAATGAATGATAGTCTTCAGATTTTTAGAAGTTTGTTTAAAACTTTTAAAGTTCATGAGACATGAAAGTTTTTTTTGTTGTTGTTAATTTCAGACATGATGAAGGTGATCATTTAATTTGAATATAAATTTTACACAATTTCACAGAATATCAAGGTATTTTGGAATTTGTAGTTAACCAGTAAATTTGTTTCAAACATTTAATAGTCCTGAGAACAATTGATGGGATCAGCATGTCAAATGGCCGATTGTGATATTTATTATACTTTATAGGCAGTTAAACCCCTTCAGGCAATAATCTTCACATGGCTGGTTATGGGTTCCCAGACTTCCTCTCTCCTTCAGCAAGAGGAAATGCAAGAACTTGAGCACATATTTCGATATAGAATTCCACATCATATCGCATTTCAAGATTTAACTTTCACATACTATTCCATAATGAGGATTTTAATTTTCTTGCAAAAAGAGCAGGTGGGAAACAGTTCAAGGCAGCTTAAAAGTATCGGTTTAATAATATAGGCCTACTAAAAAAAGCTAATATCAATAGTTAAAATATTAATTGTTATTTATTGAATTGAATTGAAAAGGTTTTATTAAGAATCAAACATAGCAGCCCAAAGGCTGAATTGCATTCAATTTACAAAGTAAAACAATAACAAAACATGATACATAAATTATTCATATTCAACCTAAGACTAAGAAATTAAGAAATTATAGGTCTGTAAACGATGTTGTTGTTTAAGAACTAAATTTTTTAATGATTGGTTGTGGCCGTTTCATTTTCCTTGCTTGAATTTTTTTTCATGTTCGTTTGTGTCAGGGGCCTATTTGAAAATGAGTTATATTCCTAAAAATACATGTACCAATCTGTTGTCTCAAAATATGATTGAGGAGTATTGTAATATATTGGAAGTATGGGAACCAATGATCAAAAATTATTTCAAAATTGATCATACTTTTCATGGCTGTTTTAATTTCTCTTTTAAAAGGTAGTTCATTTGAAGTCTTCGTTGGTTTTGGGGTAGATTTGAAGCTTGATGTTAATCTTTATACTTACATCTCATCTTGAGTTTGATTTTATTTTTTGATTATGATGATCTATGTAAGTCATATTTATTTCCCAGTTCAGAAACGCAGATTTAAGTTGTTTGAAACACTGGTATCTCAAATTGGATCCTGGCAAATTGCTGCCTCTAGACAAATTGGCCCCACCCTAAAACTTTACCCTAAACGCTAATCCTAACCCTAAAACTTATCCTAACATAACCCCAACTGGGGGCTGGGTTAGTCAGCACCCCCTTTAATCTTACTCGATAAAAATATGTGACTTGCTATCTGAAATTTATGCTCACAATTTTCAAGTCTACTCATATCATATATGATACGTTTAAATCACTTGTATTTCTAATTCAATCCTGACTAACTCAGCTCACCCCAAACCCCTACCCTTAAACCTATCTCTACCATCCTGAACCTTATCCAAACCATGATCCAAAGTTAGTTATCCAAGGGGCTGAGATAGTCTGCTCCCCTTTAATCTTACATGTAGTCAATGAAAATGGGTCAAAGATGACTTGGATCTCTCTCGTCATTTACCCTATGAAATGGGTATCAAAACTCTAAAGATATTGATTGTCAAAGCTTTTTCAAATTTAGGTCATTAATCATTTGGTCACATGCTGCACTTATGTGGGTAGTAATTTTCAGCTAGTATTCATTATTTTATCTCAAAATAAATATCAGACCATAAGTTACTGAGGGTGTGTTCAATGTCCACTTTCAAATTTATACGCCAACATGAATCATGATACAAAACGCAATTACAAAACACAAACACAATTGCGATGAGCGGTGCACCGTTCAGTGTCAAAAATTTAAAGCTGATTATATTTCCATCGTCTTTCAATTCCCCACTCTCAAAAAACAAGCGTCTTCTCCTTTTTTCACTTGCACCGGAAGCTTCCATTGCGAGAGCACATTTAAAAACATTTGAAAACTCAATCCTGTTCAGTGTCGCATTTGTTGCAATCGCGATGCTCAAGGCCATAAAATTGAAGCTGATTGTGTTTCAAAACGCATCTTTTTGGCGTTTAAATTTTCCTCCGAATCGAGATTTGAAGCATGTTTACTTTTACGAGCGGGGATGGGGGACAATGAACACACACTGTGTTTCTCTTTATATCAGCGTTTTGTAATTGCTCTTTGTATCCTGATTCATGTTGGCATATAAATTTGAACCTGGACATTGAACACACTCTTAGATAATCAATGATAAAATTCAGCACTATTTTTAAAGTCTTCTTTTGAAGTCATGTCTCACTTGTCAGTACTCAAAATTGGCTTTGGTCTTTCACAGTTTGGCAGATGTGACAGAAATTGTCCCCTGTGTTGTAATTTCCAATTTTTTAAAAGTTTGTTCTTCCCCCAAAAATATCTAATTTTAATTATTTCTGCTCATTGCAATAATTTGTTCATTAAATTTTACTATTTGTTCGAAATCCATTTACATCAAATCATGCTATTTTTTAGGTCTAGATACACATTGTACTATTCAGAATGAGTGAACACAATGTTACATTTTTTTTTTTTGAAGGAGGTCTCTCAGCAACATCTTTTTGATCAGAAATTGTATCCAATTAAATTCTCATCAGCAAAATGTAGAATATCAACATTTTAGCTGAAAAAGAAAAAAAAATGGAGCTTGTCATCACGTTTTTAAGCAATTTCATGTCTGATGCGCTCTCCACATGAACAAAATTAATGCATATCTCTGGAACACGATTTTCGGATGTTGCAATTTTGGTCTCAAAAGATGCAATCTTCACTTCAAAGAAAAGTCGTGAAATACAGAGGCCATAGCTTCTTGCATTAAAAATTTATCTTGAAAATTCTCATGGGAGGGCTAAATTAGCCCCCTGCCCCTCCCCAGCTGATTAACGTTAGTGATTGAACAACATATTTTCTTCTTTGTGTCCTACAGTTTCTCCCAAGCAAATTGTTCGCTTGTACAGTCGTTTTACAAATCTGGATAAGAGTGACAGAGGCATGCTAAGGTAAGCTATTTTCTATAAGTTTACATATATTATATGTAACATTAAAAATCTGCAATTCAATTTTGTATCATTTGAAAGCCCGTTTGTCCGTTTGTATAATGGTACATGTGGGCCTACATTGTACTCTATATATCTGAGGGAATAGTTTTCCTGGTATCGCATCACAATTTGCCATTCAGTTTTGTTTGAAATTTTTACATAGGCCTGTACATATATTATTGGAAGCACATGTACTACCCATCAAAGCAAATTTCTAATCAAATTTGAGAAGTAAAATTATTCCCTGTGTATAATCATGGAAAATGCCACAATGTAGATTCGTAAAATATTTGACTCTATTGAAAAGTTGAATATTGCCCAACGAAAGTTTTCTTATATTTTATTTTATATTAGAGGATGGATTTTCTTTATTAATGTTGAGTCAGTTTTGCATGAATGGCTATTTCAAATACCAAAATAAAATACAATACAAGATAGAGACTTCTGAATTGATTAATTGAGGCCCAAGTGCTTCATGTATATTTACATTGCATTATCCAAAATAATGTTAAAGAAATCTCTTGTTCCCTAATTGAGGAAGTACATCCACTCAAACTCAGAGTACAAATACTGTTGTCTTTTGCTAATGGTATGTGTATTATCTTTTGTACCTGAATGACTGGCAAAAATAGTGGTTTGTGGTTTCATACATGTGCAGAAATTACATCCTATTAACCAGGAAGTGAAACACACTTATGCACACTTAAAAATACACATTTCGATTAGATACAATATATTGTATGCTGTTCCTACCATTTATAGTGTATCTGGGAAATTGTTTTCCTGGACACAAGTCTTGAAATATATATGAAATAAACCTGTGACAAAAATGCATATTATTTTTCATGAAAACATGATAGACAATCTGATGCTGACCACATTTTTTTTCTGTTGAAAAAAAAGGAAAGTTTTTCTCTGGGAAATGTGAACCAAATGCTACATAAACTAATTTGTATTTGAAGACCATTTGCCTACAAACAAAATTGAAGTGAACGTAATTATTGAATGATTTAAGGTCAATGGTAATGGCCCATTCCATGAATAGTAACTTTCTGTTCATTTCACCTTAAGATGTTGGCAACTTCATTGAGTAGTTTATTAGTAATGTTAAAGTCTAATTGAAATAATATATGCTGTTGGTAGCTAGCAGGCAAGCGAATGCTATGTTTATGGTTGTCCTTCTGGCTTGTACATGTATTTACATTTCCATGATCTATTTTCACCAGGGTGGAGGATCTATACCGCATCCCAGAGCTGGTCATCAACCCACTTGGAGAGCGCATCATCCAGACTTTCTTCCTGGAATGTGAATCTGATCAAATCAACTTCAGGCAATTCATGAAGACGCTTGGGCTCTTCAGACCTTACAAGAGGAAGCGTGATGGTCTGGAAGCCATCAACACTAGAGAGAAGAAACTCAAATGTGAGTAGAGAGTGATTTTTAACCTTTTATTTTTGAACCTTCACCTCCGTGTAGATATAAAAAGGAGAAAGTGTTGAGCTCAGCGGTGTAATGATGGCTTAATATATTTTGATTGTGCTTTCATTCATTTTGATGGTCTTGCACAACAACCACATAGTTTGATCAAGAAAACTTGTATTTTATTATACATGTAGCTGCCTCGGCCAAGATTTTTTTTTCTTCAAAATACAATTTAGAAATAGTTTTATGATTAGAAATGCATTTAAAGGGGAAAAATTACAGTTCAACCATTATAGTGACAAACTTATATATTTTTTTAAAGCTTATTCAATAAAAACTGATTAATAGATACCAAGAAAAGCTCATTTTTCAAGCAAATCATTGACCATTAGCATCTCCAACACATAATTACATATCTTATGAGAATGTGAATTTATGATACTGTATTCAAAATGTTTAAATTGATTTTAAAGTATGGATTAAATCATTGGCTCTCTGCATAATATATAAATAATTGATAAATTTTTAAAATTGTTATTCCATCAGTTGCCTTCCAAATGTATGATGTGGATAATGATGGCAGCATAGCCCGGGATGAGCTCTTGGTCCTTCTTCACATGATGGTTGGATCTAACATCACAGAGGAACAGCTTGGTGCTATAGCAGACCGTACACTCCTCGAGGCAGACTTGGATGAAGATGGTCAAATCTCATTCGATGAATTCGTCAAGGTATGGATTGTTAACAAGTCTAGGAAGCAATATCAGATTCAGGACAATCCTCACATTCGAAGAGTTGATATTTAGAGTACATGACACATTTTTGGCTCCAGTTGCCACTCACCTCTCTCCCTTTTTTTTTTTTTTTGTATTTCAAAGTGATGAGTCATTCTATTTGACAATTGAATAAGAAGCACACTTGTGGTGATAGTACTGTACTCGCACCTGAAAAAATAATTATGCAGTAAATTTTTCTGTAATTTGTCATTCTCTCTATAATAATTCCTAGATTTTTAATGCAAGTGTTAAAATATCTTGAAGTCATTGATTAAAAAAAAAAAATTGAATAGATGCAGAACTAACAAAACCTAACCTGGTGTGCAAAAAAAAAATGGATTCTGGAAGTATGATATGAAAGCAGATGAGGACATGACGATAAACACCTGGTGGCAATGTTTATTAATCTTCAAAATTGTACAAACTTTTAACCACTTTAAACTCATTGTTTGTTTTTCTCTCCCTCACTCACTGTCACCTTCTCTGCATACAGGCTCTTGAGAAATCCGATTGTGAACAGATGATGAGCATACGCTTCCTCAACTAGACTCCTTGAATCTGAGAAATGAATCAAACTATGACTGTAATAATTGGAGAGTGAACAAAAGTTATGATGCACTAGAATCCAGGATAGTGGCAATGCTTCCCATCTTTACTCTCAATCAATGGAAATGCTGAATGTAAATCAAAGACAATGAAGTAATCTGGACATTGGAGTTAACAACCATCACTTGTTTAGTTTATGCAAGCTCTTGGAGCTATAGCTTCTCTGTGCAGCATTCCCAGAGATGAACAACTTTTTACCTACTTTTCTTGCTTTTTTTTTTTTTTTTTTTTTTTTTTTTTTTTGGGGGGGGGGGGGGGGGGTGGGGGGGGGCGGGGGTTGCATTGCTCCTATTTTTTTTTATTTATTTTATTTTTTTTTTTTTTTTTGGGGGGGGCTAATTATGGGTTTATATGTCTTAGTGGCATATCCAGACAGAGGTGTAGGAGGCATGTGCCCCCTCTTTTTCCAAATCTTGGGTCCCCGGCCTTGCCACATATATGGAATCATGGTTCCGCTCATGGTTGGGCTGTAAGAATCTGTTGCAATGTTTTGTTAAATGTACCATAATATTAATAACTAATTGGCTAATCAATTTTTTTCATACAAGATACCAAGGTTTATTATAACATGAATTTTTATGTTGCTGAATAGGTGTTTGTTAGGATATACCCTGAGAATCAGTAGGGTGTTAAGTTACACACAGTCAATGCTTTATATAGAGTTAAAAGCCTTAATCTCCCTATCAAAAAGCTATTTAATCTCATCCTTGCTTGCCCTATGCTATCCTGTAGACTAGATGTATGCATCTTATCCAAACTTTCAGGGATCATACACTACCCCTCCCAAACTTTACCCTCGGTACAGTCCACTTCCACAACAAACTGCTCTGGACCAAGCCAATTACTTTGTTAACCCTTTAGCACCTAAATGGCCCGAGACCGCTCGCCAGCTTACTCACTAAACCGCCCCAAACCGCCCATGTTTTATGCATGCTATAGTCATGATAATATAAAAAATATGTGATCAAACATGCCCATACTTGTTGTGCATTACCCATGGGGTGTGTGCTGCCCGATTCTGCACCAAAAAACATGTTTTACATGTATTTCTTATTGAAACACCCTAATGCAAAACCCTTTCCATTAGGGAGTAAGCTGACACTTTTCACGCAGTCTCTAGGTGCTTAGGTAAAGAAATATGGTTATTCTGAACAGAAATGCACAAAGACAAACATGCAATGTTTTGAACTGGGACTGAGGGTCGCCTCGTCATGACAAAAGTTTGTTGTCAATATAACAGGAATAGACTCTATCCCAATTTAAAGTCATTTTCACATTTTATGTTAACCATGCGTTGGCAAACTATTTCTCCTTTATTTCATAAATACAAAGAGACACCATACCTGTGATATGGGCTATAAAATTACTAATAGTTATTATTGATTAATTATTATCATTGTTATATTTATTATAATCAATATTATTATTAATGAAAGTATGTTTAACAAAGTACAAAACATTAAAAAAAAACAATGTAGTGAAATTGTATTAGAATACAAGCAATATTTCATTTATCATGTGTTGGATGATTATAATTATGTATGGTTAGAGAAAACAGTACTCCACCACATAGATGATTATATTTATATGTGTATTATATGAAGTACATTTCAATCACAATGCACTTTATTGGTTACATACATGTATGAAAAATAGGCAAGTAAAATTTATGAGGCAACATGTCAATTTAAGATTAACAATTTGAAAAATCACTTGATAAAACTGCAGAGGAAAAGATTTTGATTTTGAAATCAGTTACTTGTGAATGATGATTTATTATTTTAATAACTTCATTGTTATACTCATATTAAGATTTAAATTTCCATTTTCAATTCTGTTTTGTTGTATGTGAATGAACAACTCGCTCCAAATTTCAACACAGAAAAATCATAGATCTCATATTGAATCTTCGCTTTCATTTTGTACCTGTATGCGCAATTTACAGGAAACCTGTCTGCAAATAGTTCAAATTAACAATGTCAAGATTCAGATACGGTGAAATGATCATAAAAATGTGGATGCTCCAAATGAGAAGATGATTAGTCATATGCTGTGCTTTTAGATCTTAAAACAGAAGGTATATAACAGGGCCGGCGGAGACGGGGGGGCCTGGGGGGGCCGGGCCCCCCCCACTTTTTTGCCAGAAATTTTAATATTTTCTAAGAGGAAAAAGGGAAAAGAAAGAAAAAGAAGAACGGGAAGGAGAGGCAAAATGTGTTTAAAATACATTACCTTCGGGTTCATTAGAAGCCATTTTTTTTCTGCTCGCGCATCGCACTCGCAAGGTTCTCTCAATAAGGCCCATTGACTGATGATCCCTTATGTCCCATATTAGTAAAGTTATGTAAATTTTTCTACTCGCACTTGGCCCTCAATTTATTTTTGTTAAAATTGAGGTGATCTTGACCCATAGAAGAATTCAAACAAAAAGAAATAAGATGAAAAATGTACGTAAAATATACGATGTCATAAGCCAAAATTTTCAGGATTTTGTGTAGGCAAATTCCTCTCAGAAAGACTGATTCCTGACGTCGCAAAGTAAAGTGATGAATATCATTAAACAATCAAATTTCAAAATCTAGAATACACTACCTTCAGTTAATTATAAGTCAAAAGTTTTCGGCTTGCGCTTCGCGCTCGCAAACTTTTCTTCAAAAAGCTAATTGACTGATCCCTGGCGTCCCAAATAAGGAATGTTATGTAAAATTTTCTGCTCGCGTTTCGCGCTCGCAATTTATTTTTGTTTAAATGAAGGTGATCGTTATTTAGCTAGTAACAGAATTCAAACAAAAATACATAAGAGTAGAGGGGGAAATGTGCGTAAAATATACGGCCTTATTTGTGTCATTATAAGCCAAAATTTTCAGCTCGCGCTTCGCGCTCGCAAATTCCTCTCAGAAAGACTAATTCCTGACGTCGCAAAGTGAAGTGATGGATGTCAATTTTCAAAATTTTAAAAATCTAGAATACACTACCTTCAGTTAATTATAAGTCAAAATTTTCGGCTCGCGCTCGCAAATTTCTGGACGGGATGTCAATTTTCAAAATGTGTCGAGAACACACTACCTGGCCTTCAGGTCATTATAAGCCAAAATTTTCGGCTCGCGCTTCGCGCTTGCAAATTTCTCTAGAAAAGTTTATTATACTAGGCTGACCCCTCACTTCGCGCTCGAATATGGTCTGCTCAAATTTCTCTCAGAAAGACTGACTCCTGACATTGTAAAGTGAAGTGATGGGATGTAAATTTTCAAATTATATGTCTATAATATACCTTCGGTCCGTTAAACCAGCATTTTCGGCTCGCGCTTCGCGCTCTCAAAGTTTTCTAAACAAAAAGCTACATTGAGTGATACCTGGCGTCCCAAACATTAATGTTATGTAAAATTTTCTGCTCGCGTTCGCAATTTATTTTTATTAAAATGAAGGTGATCGTTATCTAGTAAAAGAATTCAAACAAAATACATAAGAGTAGAGGGGGAAATGTGCGTAAAATATACGGCCTTTGCATCACTGAGAGCCAAAATTTTCACCTCGCGCTTCGCGCTCGCAAATGTGTCTAAGATGGGATGACAATTATCAAAATGTGTACGGAATTCACTACCTTCAGGTATAATTATAAGCCAAAATTTTCGGCTTGCGCTACGCGCTCGCAAATGTGTCTCAGATGGGATGACAGTTATCAAAATGTGTATAGAATACACTACCTTCGGATAATTATAAGCCAAAATTTTCGGCTCGCGCTACGCGCTCGTAAATGTGTCTCAGATGGGATGACAATTATCTAAATGTGTACAGAATACACTACCTTCAGGTAATTTAAGCCAAAATTTTCGGCTCGCGCTACGCGCTCGTAAATGTGTCTCAGATGGGATGACAATTATCAAAATGTGTACAGAATACACTACCTTCAGGTATAATTATAAGCCAAAGTTTTCGGCTCGCGCTACGCGCTCGCAAATGTGTCTCAGATGGGATGACAGTTATCAAAATGTGTATAGAATACACTACCTTCGGATAATTATAAGCCAAAATTTTCGGCTCACGCTACGCGCTCGTAGTGTGTCTCAGATGGGATGACAATTATCTAAATGTGTACGGAATTCACTACCTTCAGGTATAATTATAAGCCAAAATTTTCGGCTCGCGCTACGCGCTCGCAAATGTGTCTCAGATGGGATGACAGTTATCAAAATGTGTATAGAATACACTACCTTCGGATAATTATAAGCCAAAATTTTCGGCTCGCGCTACGCGCTCGTAAATGTGTCTCAGATGGGATGACAATTATCTAAATGTGTACAGAATACACTACCTTCAGGTAATTTAAGCCAAAATTTTCGGCTCGCGCTACGCGCTCGCAAATGTGTCTCAGATGGGATGACCATTATCAAAATGTATACAGAATACACTACCTTCAGGTAATTAAAAGCCAAAATTTTCGGCTCGCGCTACGTACGCGCTCGGAAATTTCTCTAAAAAGTTCATTATACTGACCCCTGACTTCGCACTTGAATATGATCTGCTCATTCACAAAGCAAAGGTGCACTTTTTCACATTTCGAACCTCCCCCCCCCCTGTAAAAATCCTTATTATTCAGGCCTAATATGTTCGCATGAATTTTTCTAAAACTTGTGCCCCCTCACTTTTGAAAACGCTCCGCCGGCCCTGTATAAGACTGAAATACATTGAATTCAAGACTCGAGAAGGACATGTGCTTGCGACAAAATGGCCATGAATGGGTTACTATATATAAGTGTGGCTGTATAAAACTTTGATCTTTCTGATAATTGGTTTCAATCCTGCATTTTTGGTTTATGTATCACTGTGTCACGTAGAATACATCTGAAATAATCATCTGCAATTATTTGCATTCTCCAATAAAGAATGTAGCATGTTCTTTGCACACACTACACACAGTTTGATTTCAAAGCATTAGACATTCCTTCGGAGGTACATTAAGCTGCTTTCTGAGATATATAGTATTATTGGTGGTTATAATGATTATATATGTTAACTAATTTTAAAAACCTGACTGTGACTGTTTTATTCTGTAAGATGTAATTTGTTTGAATATACTTGTATATGATTTGTTTTTCTATGTGTACTATTATATGTCATCAAATATTTTATATGACTCATGTATGAATTATGATATAAATAGAGTATAAATTGAATAAAAGATATATATAACATGATTTATGAACTAGTAATATGTCCATTCTTTTTGCTGTACATTAGTTCATTATTTTGACTAGTGGTGTGGATATGCCACCACTTTTTAATGGGTATTGTATTGAAATTCCAATCATATTTCACTTGTCAAATGAAAATTAATCAGTATAAAATCTTTCAATTGGCCGTTTTCAAAATGTATTTATACTTATGCTTTGTATCTACAGTCAACCTTGCCTATATAATTCATATCTGTTGGGAATGAAAAAATAGATTCAACTTAGAAAAAATTTGGCTTCTGAAGAGATAAAAAGGGTAGACTACCCAGCAAACACAAAACGTTTTCAGAACGTTTTAAAAACGTTTTATTCAGGTCCCGTAGGTCCTCGTCTGAAATGAACGTTTAGAAAACGTTTATATAACGTCCAAGTTGGACTTTCAATTTGTGAAAAAACAATGGTTCCAAAAAGAACGTTTTTAAACGTTCTTTGGACGTTACAAAATGGAACGCTTTAATTAAAACGTTCACAAAACGTTTTATTTGGAACCCTTTAACTGAACATATTTTATTGCACGTTTATGAACGTTTTTAAATGGTCCAAATAGGACTTTATGCAAATGACTGGTAATTTGCATATAATACGTTGGACATATGGAAATAAACGTTTTTAATGATTTTTTTTTCTATTTAGCAGTAATTAATTCATGCTTTGGTGTTTCGTTTTATTGTAATATTGTTCTGAAACACACATAAAGATTAAAAAACACTAATTCAGTATTGGAATGTACTAACATAACAAAAGAAGTAATAACTAACCATTACAAACGATACTTTCAATAAACTATAAATTTACTGGAGCAATATATAGAGTTAAATCCAAATGAATCCCACTCAAGTCTGCCCTTTAAGCATGATTTTGATTGGAGACACTTCACTCTTAAGTGCCATTCCACAATTTGGCCAAGAGCTTGAGGTGCAAATAATAACATATTTTTATTTATTACATTGTTTACATAAGTTTTTAATTGGTTCTCCAAACGTTCCTATAGACATTCTTAAAACGTTTTCTGAACGTTCCAAAGGTTTTCTGGACGTCCGCAGAACGTTTTTTGGAACGTTTTAAAGGTTTTCTGGACGTCCGCAGAACGTCCATGGAACGTTCCAAAGGTTTTTTAAAGGTTTTCTGGACGTCCGTAGAACGTCCACAGAACGTTGTAAAAGGTTTTTGGACTTTTATAAGGTTCCAAAGGTTTTCTACAGGTCCTTAAATTTTTTCGAAAGGTTCTTTTGGGTTTTTTAAACGTTTAGAAAACGTTTTCTAAACGTCCATTTGGAACGTTTTATTAACGTCCAAAACCTTCCACAAAAGGACGTTTTCTAAACGTTTTGACAAAACGTCCATAGAACGAACTTGGAACGTTCTTAAAACGTTCAGAGAACGTCCAATTGTTAGCTGGGTATAAAGAGAAGAAGTTTGACTTGTCTGTATTTCCAAATGCGTAAGGAAGAACTTTTCCTTTCACAGGCTCTAATAGAATTAATCATAATGTAGATTACACACATAATGCGTTTTTAGGTTGGACATATTACTATATTAATGAAAATTAATTCAATATAGGAAAGAAATTTGCATGAATAAACTATAAATTATGAATCAAATAAAAACACTGAATATTTTAGTACAACCGAAAAATGCTGGTTATGACGAACCAGTCCGTTTGAGGACAATATACCCCTACTTGCATCTCTATTAGTTCTCTTTTCCAAGTGTGACCAGGGACGTGAGAGGAGACCCTGGTGTGACAAACACCACAAGCAAGATATGTATCTAAACATTCCTTGACCTCGGTCCAAACAGTGGTCACCCAAGGTCACAGCAGGGGGCCACACGCGGTGGCAATATTGATTTAGATGTCTCGATCTCCCATGTGTTGTGTATGCAAATTCGATAATTTTTTTTTTTTTTCATGGTTCTTCATAAAAGAATGGGTCAATTCGATAGAGGCATGTATGAACATAATTATGTTTGATGATATATCGACCGCACAGATGAAATGATTACTATTCCTCTGAAAAAGTGTATCAATACATTTTTATTAGTTTTTTTATTCTCGTACTTTCCTTATTCCGAGGTCGATTTTCTTCGTTCGAAATTGAAAACGAATTAACATTGGATTTCTAAATATAATATGCCTTTGAAAACTTGAAAAATATCAAATACAATCATTTCATTCCGATGAGCCAGTTACAGGCAGAGCTACTCTTACGTAATATCACAGCTGTTGTTTATCATTTAACCCTGGCTCAACGTTCAGGCTAGCCGGCAGAGTTGAAAAGGTAGATAACAGGGATTACCTGGCCATGCAGAGTCGATAGTGCTTGGAAATGAATATCTTGGAGTTTCAAACAAGGTTTTTTGATAGGGGGGTCTATTACCTGAGCTCAGCTCTGGAACTCAGGTCGGCTTGCACAAGGGTTGATGTAATGTAACTAGATAAGAGTATTCTTTTATATAAGTGCAGTTCAAAATTAGTTAAGTCATGGAAATAGCCTCTGGTCCTGGCCGAACACTTTGACCTTTCCCCTTTTATGAAGTATGTGAATGAACATTCAGATAAAAGTTTAATCAATAAAGCAACATTCTTATTCTACCCCCCCCCCAAAAAAAAAAAAAAAAAAAGAAAAGAAAAAAAGAAAACAGTGTTTAGTATAAACAGGCTTACATAGATAAAAGAAATGGAAAATTTTTAGTTGACAATGATCAAACTGAGAATATATAATTTCACATCAATAAAAATGTGATCATGATACTTTTTCAAAAGTTTGGGGAGAAAATAAGCCCTGTTTTATGATATACCCTGTATTCGATCAAAAGGGATTTTATCATTCTTTGACTTAATTCTATTCATTTTTTATCTTTATAGAGACCCCATGACCATTTGTTTTTTTTTTATTTTGAACATTTGATACTGAGCCTAGAATAAGAGGAATCCAAACGTAAACCTATGATATGCCCTTCTAAATCTTAAGAAATCCAAAAGAAATAGCTTCATCTTTCTACTTGAATAAAAATATTCGTTATAATAATTAAAATGAGTTTGATCGAGTCTGGTCTTTATAGACTACGTACGTGCATGGTTCGGGCGCGCTCGCTCTCCGCTTGTTGCATGCCAAAAGGGCCACCAAACCAGCGGTAGCACAGCCTATCCTATGCCTGAATCTTTGGCGTGAAGTATGCTGCATGCATGCTATCTATCTAGCGTGCGCTGCGCGTGTATATAGCGCTACTTCCAAAAATGATGGCGGGAGCAACGGCCACCTGGTGCCTGAGAAAAGTCACAGGAGGTGACCAAAAATATGGCGTCATTCCTTTGAAAAATGGAGAAGAGGTAATGTATGAATACTATGTGATAAGGCCATTTAATTTTGTAGAATTTCAAGACGAAGAAGAAACCTTAACGTGATTGTCATGAATGTCAAACTGAAGTGGAGTGAGTGACTGATTGTGACAAGATGACAAGAAGAATGCATTTCTTTTATTTTGTGACAGCCTAACTGATTCTGTGACTGTCTCTAGCTCTGTAGTGTGTGCTCAAGTGAATATATAAGCATGCTTTTTTATGCATGTATTGGGTGCATTCAAATAGCGTGCTTACTAAAATGCAGTGCGAATTCAAGAACCTGTGAACATTCTTTAAGGCCACTCAGGGCGAAAAATTAATCTCACGAAAATAACAGCGAATACAGTAATCCAAAAATAGATGTGAATTCTTCTTATCATCATCAATATTTGTTCTCTAAAATATTTTCTCACATATTGTGCTAAAAAAACTACAAAGACATTGCTTTTAAAGTTTTAGACAATTTCAAATGACTGGTAAAAATTGAGTGTCCGGACGGGTTGGATCCAACCCGTCCGGACAGACAACAACTGGGTATACTATTACTGGTAAAAGAGAAGTGAAGAAAGAAAAAAAAAAAGGATACATAATGAAGAGGAAAACACATTCAATGATACCAAACTTTAACAGGTATGGAATGAAGCCCGGCAAGATAGTTCTTGGTAACTTGTAATATATCTTTAATGAAACTTGAAAAATGAAAAGAATGATGGATTGATAGTCAGCTACTGTAAACTTGCATTTCTCTATAATGCTACCTATCATGTTCCTTTGTTTCTTCTTTTGTTTTTTAGATAACAGTTGGAAGAGGGATGGATGTTAGCATTCAGTTGCTAGCCTCCCAGAACATTCTGTTTCTCTCAAGAAAACATTGTACTTTCAAACAAGTTGAAGATGGAAGTTGGATAGTCATTGATAATAAGGTAAGGTATCTGTATTTGGTGGTATTACTATTGTCTTTGATATTTCATTTTGAAATGAAAGCATAGTGACCCTGTAGGATGAAGGGCTACTAAACTTTTAATCTAGGGCCCAAACATTCTGCATTTTGCTGTGTATCAACCTCAATATTTCTTAGTAATGAACACAGCCATGCCTTTAAAGAGGATCTACTGTACTGGAAAGTGGAACAACATAATTGTGAGGTTTCAAATTACTTTCATTTGTTTGAGGAGAATATGTTAAAATTGTCCATTCAAAAGGATTGGTCTACAAATGCCCTCATCTAGTCGTATTAAGACAACAAAAAAAAACCAGTTGAAATGTTCAGGCTGAACATTTTGTGTAGTCATGTACATTTTCTGTGTGTAGTGCATGTGAATTTGAGAAGAATGGAGTTCAATTCCTTGTCAACTTCTGGGATTAAAAAACCTTGCAACACATCATATCTTTCCCATGACCACAACAGTAATTTTTCGGTTATTTAATATACATTGTATTGTAGTATAAAAATGTAAGCAAGCTGTAAGTCTAATGATGAAAAACTGTTAGATATGTGTATGAAGAGTTGTTTATTTTATGTTCCAGAGTGTCAATGGTGTGCATATCAATGACAAGCGGATAGCCCCCATGGAGCCTGCACCTCTGAAGAATGGAGACAAACTAGAACTGGGTCAAGCTAACAAAGGACAGATGAATGAGTTTATCTTCACTGTCTGTTGCGCAGGACATTCAGCAGAGGAAGTAGACAAGCTGCTAAGAGCTTGGAGGAGGAGGGCAGAGAAAATCAAACTCAAGTTAGCAACCAAATCATCCACATGCATGGACAGTGAAAACAGTGTGAAGACAGACTCACAGGCGGGAAGTTTAGACAGGTTATCTTCGGGTGAGAGAAAACGGAAAGAGAGAGATGATCAGAGTGCCGGTAGTAATGCATCGAATGAACCCTCCACTTCTTCCGGTGTGAAAAGGACTAGACTATCTGAAGAGGGTGATCATAAGAACACAGGATTCAGGCAGCTCATGGAGCAAGTGGGCTCTAACATGACTGCTGAGGAATTAAAGGCAATTACGGAACTTTTAGCTGATAAGAAAGGAGAGAACAAGGGGGAGAGTGTCCTTGAAAGACTGAAATCAACGGTGAAGAAGCAGGAGGAGACGGAAGAGAAGAATGCCCAGCTTGAGGTGGAGTATAAGACCAGGGTGGAGGAGAAGGAAGAGGAGCTGAGACAAAAGGACAAGGAGCTCCTGGAACAGAAGAGGCTCCAGGAGGAGGCTGTAGAAATGCAGAAGAGACTCTTGAAAGAGAAAGAGGAAGCATTGGTGAAGATGAAACAGGAGATGGAGGAGGTTTTGGAGAAGCAGGTCAAGGAGAAAGAAACTGCTCTTATGGAACAGCTCAAACAACAGAGAGAAGAACTGCGACATGAAAAAGAGAAGGTGAGTTTATAATTGACTGAGTGGTGTTCGAATGGAATCTCAATTTTTTAAACAGGCCGGTGTTGCAATCGCTTGGCTTATTTGAATTATTTTAGGCTTTCTCAAAGATTAATCACAAGTTGTTTTTGTTTTTTCTGCTGTTTGTAATTGCAGTCTTTGATTGAAGAAGGTTAATCATGAAAGTGATCATTTTTACAGCATTGTGTCAAATGTCTCTAGACGTTGTCTATCACAATGACATTTGAGATAATTTACTGTATTATATTAAAAACAGTCAATTACTCTATTTTGTGTCATTTTACTGTGAAGAAAGGTTGCTCTCAAGATGAATGTGATGCAGAAATGGTCCTTATGTGTTAATTCGCATATACCAACGAAGCACATATGACTTATATAAATATACATAACTTATCCAGATAGAAGAACAATAAAGTTATGATTAAGTCATAGACTTCACAAATTGACATCATGTTAATGATAAGACCGTCATACTTTGTCTAATAATGCACTTATATTCGCATGATGGCAGGTGGTTTTCCAACACCAGGCAGTTTGGAATATTTTTTACACCACTTGCTGTACACAATTCATAATCACCCACTTTTCTAAATCTATTCTATCTCGGGGTGCGATCCTCAGAAGTTCAGTCTTTCTGCAGCACAGAAATCATCAGACCCATTGGAACAATTTTTCCATCATTTGCCTTACAGAATTCATATTCACCCAATTTGATAAAATCCTGTATCAATGTGATTCAATCTCTCTATCCCTCTCCCAGCTTGATAATAGTCTTCAGGAGTTCAAAAATGGATTACCTTTTTTCAATACACTCTGTATATGATTATCCTTCTCTCAGGTTGATAACAGTCTTCAGGAGTTCAGCAAGCAGTTGGCGGAGAAAGACCGAAGTATGAAGGAAGAACAGGAGGAGATGCAGAGGAAGTTGGAGGAGGCCATCAGGGAGAAAGAAGCTCAGATGTTAGCTCAGTTAGATGCAGAGAAACAAGCCTTGGTCGATGAGAAACAGAAGGTATGAACAGTGTGTGCTTGCATGTATCCTCCTTTCAATACACTGCAGGTTAAAGTCAGTGAGGCTTGGGTTTTCCCAGGGACTGAATCAAAATTTACTGACTCCAGACTTTGTGAAAGCACTGGAAGTACCTTCAATTTCTTGAATTTCTTTCCTGGCAGCGGTGATAAAACATCGAGATGATGGACAACACATGGGTGAGCATTTATGGTGTCAAATTAACCATGGAAGCCCAAGACTCAAACTGTTTAAAGGGATGCAGTGACATTGAATGATGTTCAAATTGCAAATTATTGGATTTAGCTCATTTTGCCAACATGATTGTGAATACATGGGTCAGTCTGGTATTCCTTAAAAATTGCAGTCTCCTTGCTTGCTCTACTTTTGAAATATCTATGATTTTATACTTGAATTTTCAAACCCATTCCGGGATGCGTTTAAACGTTGTCACCACATTTCCTGTCGTGAAGTCCTTGTGCCTACCGGGCTGCTAAGCTTGCAACGGAGTGGTATGATAATCATGTGCAGCCGTATCCTTAGTCTCGTTTTATCCCGATCCTAGCAGAATCTCTGTCCAGAATTTGACAAAGATTCTGCTACAACTTAATTTTACTCTCGGCTCTCTTTTATGGGATAAGCAGTTTCAGCAGTTCCCCCATTTTTTTTTTTTGTGTGTGTTAAAAATTGAATAAGAAACAAATTTTATTTTGACCATCATTATAGAGTAAAATTATTGAAGCATTTGTTATTATTTCTAGGTTGAAGAAAAGCTTCACACAGCCTTGGAGAAAGACAAAGGATTGGAGGAAGAGAAACAGAGACTGGATGAAATCATTCAACAAAAAGAAAAAGAAAAGACAGACATGGAAGATGAGGTAACATTTAGTGTTAAAGAGAATGTAGTGTAGTGGGAAAGATAAAGAAAATTATTGTGAGCTTGCCCAATATTTTAATGCTATTCAGGGAAAATATCATAGTAAAAAGGTCCACTTTAAAGGATTGCTCTTCAGTTGCCTTTAATAGTCAAAATATGACCCAAAATGTACCCAAAACAGCTGTTGCCCTATCCATGCATTTTTGTGTCAGTGCAGAATTGGGTTAATTTCTTATCATTTTGGAAATTACAAAATCTCAGAGCACACAGAGTGCTTAGTTGAACTGTTATCAACCCTTCGAAAGCACTTTTAGACAGTATCTTCCATATTTCACTCTTGATCAGAACAAAAATTTCACTTTAACTCTATGAATGCCAAATGATCATATTTAAAGAAATATTTTGATTGTGCAAAAAGTCATTGATGGCAGAGTGTTTCTCCTTTACTAAATTTGTTAACATATCTGAATGAAAAATACAGTCTTTATTAGTATTTAGACTTTCCCCTCTCTTAGTCTGTCTCTATCTTGAGCTGAAAGTGCTATTTTTTTTAAACAGACACAGTCTAGCTTACATTTAATGAGAAGATGAGGAAGTCACTTGAAAAGAGAAAGCTGGCACAGAACACCATCTTTAAAGTCGAAAGTTTTAACATTAATGTTGAAATACCTAAATGCGTCAGCATTCTATCTCGCCTAAATTATGTTCATTGCTGTATATATTATTGTGAAAGATGTTGATTATTGTGGCAATGAAATGAAAAATCTGTTCATCAGTATTGTCATAAAGTGGTCCAACTTTAAAACGACGTTTTGACTGCATGCTGCTAGCTATGAAACTCGATACATGTTCAAGTTTAACCACTTTGTGAGACAAATGATTAACTGACACCTGTGCTGTAAATATTGTCCTTGGTTTCTTGGCACACCTCATAAGGCACTGTATGGGTGAAGCTATTTTAGAATATTGACAAAATTGTTTTGTACTAGAACAAATTTATCCAACATTACAGGGTACAATTTTTTTCAGTGCCCAGACAAGTAATGCTTATGCTACAGTCACACAGACACTTACGTATAGATACGTCTGTGTTGTTTCAATCTTATTTCATCTTCTATTCTATAATTTCTTATGTATTTCTTTGTTTTATTGGATGAACGAAATTTTCACTATTTCCACTGCTGACTATGATGGGAAGGCATCCGTGGGGATCCGCAAAAAAAGAAAATAATTTTTGGACGCAACTGGACGTAACTATACGTAAGTGTCTGTGTGACTGTAGCATTAGAGAGGTCAATAATGTGCTTGTTCAACAAAATTGCGAGTATAACCATTCATGATTTGTCTTAATTTTATAGATGGTAGCTAGTCGTTTGGAAAGAGAGCAAGAGGAGAGAATTAAGATAGAGAATGCCAAACAATCTGCTCTTGAAGACTTTACCAATGTTATGGAGAATGAGTTACAATGCAGCATTTGTTCTGAACTCTTCATTCAGGTAGGAACATGTATAACGACAGTCGACCTTGTCAAAGTCAAACTTGTATTCCAGTCAAAGGCCCTTTTCAATTCATCTTCTGTGTATATTCTATTGTTTTATCCCTTCATAAGTCAAATTTTGCCGGAAGTCAAAGTTTTCTTTCAGTCCCAACAAATATGAATTGGGCAAGGTTGACAGTGGATTGGATTTACTATTAATAAAGTGGCTGTTTATCTTGCTTTTCCACCCGTTTATTATAGTTTATTACATTTATTGACATATTTTTTTTAAAACTTGGCATGGTCTAATCGCCCTGATTCCTTACAATGGATTAATTATTTCCTTTGTGGATTTTTAAAGAACAAATTGCTAATCTGAGCTGTGAATGTACATCATACTTGACTTTACTTTGCGTCTCATGGGTCAAAGGCAGTTGCTTTGTTTTAATGAATAGTGGCATTTTGAGTGTGTTCATAAGGTCTCACAAACTTATTTGTAATTAACTTCACGCAGCTAAAATATGGATGCTTGAAGAAACGAAGAAAAAAAAAAGCAAGCAATAATTTCTGCACTTTTTTTTTCCTCCATCTAAATTTTTTACCATATGGATACTAATGTGATTGGCATCTTTGATTACTTTTTAGTATTTTGACTTTTTAAAGAGAGCTTTTTTGGAAGCTGTTTTTATTCTTCATTCAATTAAAGATTTAAAGTTTATCAGCGAGAGCATTTTACTTTGATTCCTTGCAGGCCACAACCCTCAACTGCTCCCACTCGTTTTGTGCATTCTGCATTCATACATGGTTTAAGCGCAAGAACGAGTGTCCAAACTGCCGGGTGAAGACTACCTCACACAGCCGCTCAATTGTCCTTGACAACTACATTGATAAGATGATTGAGAAACTGGGAGATGAGGCTAAACAGAGACGGAAAGAGGTCGTAGAGGAGAGGAAGGGTGAATGAATTTTAACTCATATTGGGGCCATGTTTTATAAAACCTGCTATTGAACATAAATAGTGTAATTAGGAATTTCAAATTTCTAACATTCACTTGTAATGTAGTTTTGGTCTCTTGTACGTCATAAAGGGTATGAATAAAATCAATTTTGAAATAGTATTTTGAGGAAATAATACTAGCATGTCTGCGCCTGACAAGTGACCAGTTGGAATAGTTTCCGGGGAATAGAGCTTGTGTACTCTAATTGTGAGATCATGTAATTATTCAATATACTGTAAGCACTTTTGTCATAACAGGATAAGGGGGCTTTATAAGAAACTGGTGTTATTATTGTCACTAGGAACAAGTATGATGATGACAATTTAAATATATTGTGTATTGACCAAGCGATTTCAGACAGCTGTCATCTAGCTACCATGGTGCAATCGCCTGTTTATGACCCAAGTAGTGTCGTTAGGTAATACAAAAAGGAAACTCCATTCTAATATCAGTGAGGGTAAGAGCTATGTCGGGATCTCTGACCAACCATTTCTTTTGCACCATGTTGCTTCTAGTGCAAGATCCAAGTTATAGCACCAAACCCAATTCTGGTATAACTGCCATCAATGCTGCACCTGTGGTTATATCAGATGAAGATGAGGAGGAGGAGGAGGAGGAGGATGAAGAAGCCGCATTCTTAGCGAGAGCAGAATTTTTCCACAGATGGGATCGTTTTGGTCGCCATCTTCAACGTGGTGAAGACATCGATGATTATAACGACTCAGAAAACTCTGACAACTCGGAAAATGAGGATGACTACTAGATGAACTGATCTCAATCTTCCATTGAAAATGCTTCTTGTTTCATGGTACAGTCCACTCCTGTTATAACAAGGTGTTCAGTACCAAGCCAGATACCTTGTTTTAGCGAAATCTTGTTTACTGAACACGTAGGTTTGTACTTGTTTGAAATAAAGACCGTTAAAATTGCCTTGTTTTAAGTAACATACAGTATGAGCCAATATTTTTTGCGATTTTAGACATGTCAAGGAAAATCACAAGTGGATAATTTCACAATTTTTTGTGATTTTTTGTTTTTCTTCATTAGTATTAGTAGCCTTATATTGAAGTGGAAATTTTTGCCAGGATGGACCCGCAAAATTTATGAAAATTAGACCATGGCGAAGGTAAAAATGTATACAGTAATCTCATTGTATCCAAGCTTGTTATACCGGGATTGGACTGTATTCATGAAAAGTGTATGGAATTTAACAATAGCTTTCCAATGATATCACGACCACTTACAACTCTTTTCTTTTGCTCCTGTTCCTTCTACATTAGGACAGGATCCAAATTATAGCATCAGACCTAAATCTGGTGTAACTACCATTAATGCTGCACCTGTGGTTATATCAGATGAGGATGATGATGAAGAGGAGGAAGATGAGGAGGACTCCGATGACTATTATTATGGTCGACGACGGAATTATTATGATGACAGCGATGAAAATAACTCTGAAGAAGAAGAAGACTACTACTGATCTTTCGTTTTACTTGGTCGTAATCTTCCCGCAGAATTTCTTTGATAATCATTATTACTGTTGGCATGTTACCTTTTAATGAATTCTATTAGAATATACCTGACCATTTTGCTAGCACTGTTTTTCATGGATAACTGTCCAAATTGCACAGGCTCATTTTTATACAATATAATTGTCCCATAACATCTTCCAGTCCAGATTTCAAACAATCGCACTTCAGAGACGTCGGAAAGCTTTGCGGAGACAAAAGATTGGATTGTGTGTTAACAATGGCTTGCCCCACCAATCCTTTGTCTCCTCATAGTCTTCTGATGCCTCTGGTGCACTTACCAGTATGTCTCTACATTTGTGTTCAGTAAACAGTATTTGTTTTAACAAGGCAATTGGCTTGGTCCTGAGCTCCTTTGCCTTGAAGTGGACTGTACCTGAATAAATTTGATAATATCTAGCAACATGCTTATGCCTACTAAATTCCTGCTGGTATGCCAGCTAAACTAGCAGCAAAATGTGTTACCTCATCTGCCACCTTCATGTACACAATTAACTGAGCTAGCCAACGAGTTTCTGAGGATTATGGGAACATGTTTACATCATTACGCCATCTTACGATATTGCAATTGAGAAAATGGGACATGAAATAATTCCTGAATGGCTCATTCTGATGTCTGTAAAGCAATATTTTCCCCCTGAACTGTTGCTATGGGGACAATATAAAGTTCTTCATACACATGAAGTACAATGCACTCCCATTATAGCAAGGTACTTAGGACCAACCCAAGTACGTGGTAACAAATTCTTGTATCGTTGCTCATTCCAACTGAAGTGGACTGTACATTGTAACCTTGTGTAAACAAACTTCTCTGGATCAATTGTAAACTGAGCTTGATTTAATGAGAGGTGTAGTCAAAGTGCCAACCATGGATTTGATGTATCCATTTGTCCAGGTATAAGTATATTTTGATACTCAGTAGATTGTAAATGGTATGGACTTGCTATCATGGAACTGATACTGCTTTCCATTCATAGTGGTGCGCCTTGAGCACTCTACAGAGTGGATACGTGCGCAATACAAATCACATTATTATTATTATTATTATAGTGTTGAGGCTGAAGTTTAATTCATACTTTTCATAATACATGCGAGCAAGTTACACCCATATTGTGAAGCCATTCCTCCATGTTATTCCTACATATGGCATCACACTGTCCCGAATTTGAGCAAAGATAGACACACGAAATCAATGTAAAATGTAAGGTTTCGTGCAAAGTCGGCCCCGAACTTTGTCAACAGCCAAACAATAGCCGAAACAAGAACAATGACTACAGAAGGTTACACGATGACACTCTAACAACACATTAAGGGTATACGAATGGCCAGATGATTTCACGATCAGAGCCAAATTCGAAATTTTCCATGATTGTGTGTCCATCTTTGCTCAACTCCGTGCGACGCCACCGTAACAAAGTGTGATACGGGCTTAAGAGATTGGTCGAAAAAGTATACTCAAAACCGTGCATTCAGAACTGTATTTCTCTTTCAAAGTGATTACAAACCTCAATACAACACTACAGTTTTCCTGGGATCACACCTGTAGTTCTACTGCTTGATCCTTATTCTTCCCTGTGCTTGAGATTTATCGTTCAGATTAATATTTTTTAGTTTTTCAAATCTCTCTCGCAGTGTGTGCTATAGGGAAATGTAAGTTGTCGCCCACAAGGAAAATTAGGCATTTTATGATAAGGAACGTTGATGGTGCATGTATTATGAAACATAAGAATTATGTTGTCAATTATTTTTTTTGTTTTTTTTGTTGAAGGAGTGACAAGAGAAGAAACATCACCATTAAATTACATTATATGTACATGTACCCTCCTTCATGAGTTTGTGTGCATTGTCTGGTTTGAATGAAATGAACAAACAATAAGAAAATTATTTCCATGGATCTTTATTAGTCACCTTATGTTTATGAACAAATTTGGTACTCTGTAACAACTAAGCATTATGGGTACAAACATCCTGCGTTTTTGCAAAAGACCAGCATTTCTTACTTAATTCATTGTTTTGCTTGCATACACTTGCAACTTATAGATTCTACACTGAAATTCTGATAGAAAATCAGTATTTAATTTTATCCAGGCCATATTACATATATTTGTATTAAACAATATGCCGCATGTAATGTTTATTAATAATTTTGTTGAAGACATGCATAGTGTTACATGTATATTTATTATTTATTATATATTTTTCTTTATATGCATATATCTTGTATTCAACAGTAATGGGTGAGATGAGGCTTTCGATATTTAGCTACATCGTCAGCTAGAATAAAATTGATTACTTACTTCGATCTCTACATTGCTAATTTTGAATGTATTTACCATTCATTTGGGCAAATTTGATTCACTAATGGCCTTAAATTTTAATTTTAAAAAAGGAGAACTTTTTATCGTTTGGCTGTCCACTTGTGTATTGACAGTGAGGGGCCTAAATGACCATTATAATGGCATTCCTTTTTGATATTTTTATTGAAATTTAACGGAAATCATGAAAAGAAAATCACATGATCCCACACACACACACACACATGCCTAATATTCCATGCAAATAATTGGAGACTATATTTGATTAGATTTATGCTCTTTCCCCACTTCTGATGTATCCCTTTAATGACATTATTATAATCCCAGTACCCACGTTCATCATCCCCTCAATTCTGAACTATAGACAAATTTGGGCTGCGTTTCATGAAGTGGGCCCTCTACGTAACCGTCGTATAGCTGGGGGGCTTCCAATGTACTACGCATGCGCCATGTGCGCGTATGTCTGTGCGTTTGTACATTTTCCTTTGTTATGCATACGTGCACACACAAGGAGCATGCGTAGTACATTGGAAGCCCCCCAGCAATGGCTGCCACCATTACAAAACATCACCCAAACCGAATTCGTCTATAGGTACTTAGTAGTTTTTTTTCAGCATACATTGTACATTCTGATAATGACTATGAATTTCATATTAGTTCTTGCCAAGTATATTCTTGGGGTTTTTTTTTCAGCTATACAACTTTTCACTCATTTTAATGTGTTAAAATCTTATCAATGTTAACATTTAAGAATGAATTAGAGTTATCTTTATTTTATAGCAAAAGAAATGGTGAATCCATGCACCATTGTTCATGCCTTGTTTTTTGAAAATCGTTTGCCAAATTGCCAATGTATGATCAGTACATATATGTATATGTGTATAAATGTGAATACTTATTTTGAAATAAAGACATGCTACAAATAAGTAAGCTCATTTCTATTTATTTCACTTCTATTTATTTCACATTCAAAGTACTAATTTTGTAAGGATATAAACAAATATGTTTCTATTATTACACGTTAGAAGTTTACAAAATCAAGAAAATTTAATACATGTTAGTTATTTTTCTGTTAATTTCTTAATTTTAATGTAGCTTTTATAATTAAAAAATAATCCATATAACATTGTGATTAAACCGAATGACAAATGGATCACTAATTCACATTGCTTAATTGGCATCAAATGAAATTTGACCATGAATGGATCATCTTGTTATTAATATTTTCAATTCAAAAATAAAATTCTAATTATATTACTTTAAAAGTTTTCTGTCAAATAAAAACTCATAACGGAATAATACTGCAACAATTCAAAATTCTAGGGATAAGTGGATAAATAGATATAAACATTGAGCATAAGTGTGCATTATAGACCTCATCATGTGAAGGAGAAAGATAGAGGCAGATTGATAGATGGTACAAAAGTAAAGATCCAATTATATGTGGAAAAGAATGAATGAATGATGGAAAAATTTGACACTTCATTGATATATATTCAGTGTTGATAACCAGTTTCCTAGATACCAATTCCTCACATTTAAAAGTATGTCTTGGGGGGAAAGAGTTCTTGACTTGGAAGTTTATTGAGACTCAACGACCCACATGGGGTATGGGAGTACAATACATAATGTACACTTATTCACTAAGAGAACTTGTATAATATAGTATAATATACTAAATAAATATAATAATAACAAAGTAGTAAACGTCATGCTGTATATCCATGAATATAATGTTGGCTATTTCTAGCCAAAGTTAAAAGTACATGTAATACTAAATGTATCTGTTAATGGTGCTACATTAAAGAGTTCATTTAGTCTATACATATATTTATTTAGATTAAATGACAGTTCCACTTGTTGGATTGCAATACATAATAATACAAAGTAGTAAATGTCATGCTGTATATCCAACAAAAGATTTTATTATCTCAAATTTTCGGAACCCTGTTCCTTTGTCCCTTGGTTACATATTTTAATGTTTAATTTTACTTTGTTATTGTTCACTCTATGTCTGATCTCTTGACAAAGGAGCAGGGTTCCGAAAATACGAGATAATAAAATCTTTTGTTAGATAATCAACAATGACCATTTTTATTTTAATCAGTTCAATTTGATTAAATTCAAATTTATTTTGAAATATACAGAATACAATAATATAATGTACATGCTGCAGCTAAAAAGCTGGAATGTATATCTTTGTATGCTATAATATGTAGTACGAATAAATACTCACACACAACAAATTTGCATAATTGAACAATGAAAGTTCGGGTACAGAATATATTATAAAATATATGGGTGTGCAAAGAAGATCTAGATAATGCAACAATCTTTAAGATCAACTGAATATGGTATTGCTCTCATGTGATTTTATATTACGTTGACTATACTTTTGTTATTTTGTAATAACATGCAAACACTTTTCATTCGAGTATCCCCCTGCCCCTGATATCTCAGCCATAAAAGCAGATTTTGGCACTCACACAATGTTGCAAAATGTAAAAATATAGTGTTTGATTTTGTTACAAACTCATCAAAAGTTGTGAAAAGTGATCAGATCCAGGGTTGTGATTTGCAGCAATTGCACAGCAGTCACTGATTTTGTACAGGAGGGGTCATCCCCCCCTCCCCTAGTCAGCATAGGTTTGAGAAAGTGCTCTTAAAGTCTTCAATATACATCCCAGTAATAATTACTATACTGTTAAGCCAATATTTTTGGGTACAGATATTTGTGCAATTTTGAACTAGGTGGGGAAATTCACGAGAGCATATTTTCAGGATTTTTGTAATGTATTCATTACTTTAAATAGCATTATGTAGAAGTGGAAATTTTTGCAAGGACTGACATGCGAAATTCACGAAAATTAAACCACCACGCAAATAACCACATACAGTACTGTATGAGCCATAATTTTGTGAGTCTATCCTCATGATAATTTCCACTTCAATACCAGAAGATAAAGAGGGGCAAATAAGTTTGTTACACCTCAAGCTCAATATCCAGGTAAAATCAAGGTTGAGTTGGGCCCCTAAAAAGGTGGAGTTGTGACAACCGCTCCTCAAATATGATTTTGTTAATTGATTTACTTAAAAACTATACAAGCTATATACATGTAGCTGAATGTGGTCTTAAATTAAAGCTCTCATGTAGGGCCAAAAAAATTCATGTTTTAAAAAATGTTAAAATTTTATTTTTAAAACGAAAACGAAAATAAAAATCATGAAATTATCCACTCATGTATTTCCTCTTCTTCATGTAGTCCACAATTGCGAACTCTTTTGTTTGTGAAATATATGGCTTATACATTCATTAATTTACACTTTGACTGGAATACATTACATTAAATTATTACCAATGACTGCTATATAAATGAAATAAAACATATAGAGACCCAAGTCCACGTTGTCTAAAATACAAGGCCAAAATTTTGTTTGATATATCGGGCAATGACTTTCACGTTAGTGTTTTAGGTCGAAGCCGTCATGTGTCAAAACTTTGGCTTGAATTATAGACAATGTGTAAATGTTCCATATATGTGAGAAAGAGAATGAGTAGTTAATAAAATATACCTTTCAGGAATTTTTTTTAAAAAGTTGTAACGAATATAAACCCAAGATTTCACAGTCATCTCCATTTCTTTGTTTATCCAATGTACTGGACAATGAGAAACATTTGTAACATCCAACATGCAAGGCACTATATTTTGAAATAAGTATAGCACACTTGAAATCATTTCCATGATGCTAACTAACAATATGAAATATATATTGCAACAAAATCTTTCCTCTGTGGATAGAACTAGAATAACCTCCTGTGTCCATCTAATTGAACAGTGCTTCTAATGAATTAATGGAAGGTCGTGTCTTTGTGCAGTATTATCAGCCATCTTTGAGGTCACTATCTGTGAAGAGTATATAGATTCATGGATTTAATTACATTAAATAATACACAACAAAATGGAAATAATGGCAAGTAATATATTTTTGGATAAGTTTATTGAATCAACAAGGCTAACCAAAACCACATAAAACTACAGCCAACCTTGCCGAAGTCAAACCTGTTGGAACTGATAAAGCAGCATTGACCTAGACAAAGTTTTGACTTATGAAGGGTTAAAACAAATAGAATATAAAGAGAAGAGGACTAAAAAGATATTTGACTTATACAAGTTTAACTTGGGCAAGGTTAACTATTCAGGGAGGAAGACAGTTGCATCAGATTATGTCGTTTCTAAGGGTGAGGGCATTGGATCTAATCTACAACGAACAATAAGCTTACTAAAGTTGTCCATGTCAGAAGGTCATTTACAGTACATCAATTTGAAATTTGGCACTGTTATATTTTCAGTTGGGAGCTTTTATTTATACCCACTCTAGTGACACCAAAGAAGGATCTGAAGATATTACCTAGAGGTGTTTAAGGAGTTCATCTACGGATGGTCTGTCTTGAGGTGACTTGCTGCAGTAGAGAAGGGATACTTCACCGGCAGCATTCAAGATGAAATCACCGCCCATCTGGAGAGGGTTAAGAACAGACAGACAGCATAAATAAGAATGAAATAGGATGATGTAGAAGAAAAGGGAATTTATGATTTATATTGCATTTTTGTCTAATTTTCATATTGGTCTATTACGTGTTTATTGTGCTATATACCAAGAGGACATTAGAAAAAACATGAGAATTAGACAAAATGGTAAATAGGCCAAGAGGCAATTAGACCAAAAGGTAATAGAAGTACTGGTTGTAGAGAAGGAATTAGACCATTTGTGATGAAAACAAATAGGCATTAGTCAAAGTGGGTTTAGACCAAATGGCAATTTATCATATTAACATCCGAGGTGACTGGCGCTGGAAGAGTTATATTGTATAAAGTAGCTATATTGTAGACAAACCTGATTAACATCATCTTCTACGTTGTCTAGTTTCTTTGGAAGTGTGACACCTGCAGTCTTCTGCTCAGCATAGTATACCATGGAACTGATTTGCCATACTTTGTGAATGGAGAGCTGTAGACCAAAAGCTTTGTAGATCTGTTGAAGAACAAAGGAAAGACGAACAGAGTTGGAAATCTGAATTGCAAACATGCCATTGGGGGAAGAATTGACAGGCGTTCATTTTTTAAGGAGAGTGAGAGCAATTGCTCTCTTTGAGCTCTCTTAAACGATCTCTTAGTTGGGCAATAGTTAGCGCAGCCACCTAATTTCTAATTTAAGCAGTTATCATATGGAGTGACATCAAAATTACCCTCCTGACAACTCTCCTCGAGCCTTTCAGGAGAATGATTTATAGCTCTCTTGCAATTTTCAAAAATGAAGCCCTGACTTGATATACCAATAGATGCCAAATATATCAGCAAAAGTGACAATTAACAGATGTCGAGGTAAGCGGTAGTGCAATAGGAATAATACATACCGTACAAGATACGCCATGTAATGTTCCACCATAATATTCCACTAAGTTTACTATTCAACTGTGCCAAATATATGCAAAGGTATGGAAGATTGTGATGTCTTTTTATCTACACCAAAACCACTAAAGCTAAACCACTAACCACTAAAACAAATAAGCATTATACAAATATCAAACATCAGAACATATGGCATAGCTACTTTTCCTTACTTAATTGGGCCAAATATATGCCGAGGTATGAGAGATTATGATTTTTCTTTTCACCTACAGCATAACCACTAAAGCTAAACCACCAACCACTAAACAAAATATTCAGTATCAAACACCATTACATATGGCATAGCTAGTTGTCTTTTTGATATTGATTGCACATAATCTCACTTTTTATATGATGATTTTTATATTTGCATGCACTTTAAAGACGAGAGTCCTTTTTATCAAGAGTGATCTGCAAATGAAATGTGATGAGCAGGTATCTTGTCCACAATGAAAATTTAAACATTACTGGATTTGTGTATAGAACATACCATACTCAATGACTTCTTATACATCCCAATAATAATGTCAAACACTGACATAACAATAAGGATATAATATGAAATTTAGCCTTACAAGAGACAAAACATTTATTGCCTCAATTAGTACATTTGTATTGCTCAAGTTGAAGACGAGGAAAATGCAACTCTACCCGGGGTAATAAATGTTGTCTCCCAAAAGTAGATAGTACATAATTATTATTATTATTAACAAAAATCAGACATCTCAGGTGAACTTTGATTGCTGAATAGCATAATAAAAATCAGTTACCCACGATCAAGACATGAGTGATTGCCGCCTGCCGCATGACAACTTTGTACAGAACTTTATTGCACGCTTTTTTTCAAGCAAAATCCACTGACTAACTGGCCCACTCTTTCATTAATCTGGCTCATCACAGTGGGTCAATAAAATGTAGTTACATTACTCAGATGTCTGATATGGGTAATACTACAATGAATAACAATGGAAAGTAGAGAACAAGGAATAACATGTAAATAAGCTAATGCAGGCAAACTTACATTCCTTTCCTCATCTGTCACCATATCAAATGGACAACCACTGATTTCTAACCATTGCAGTGCACCCTTTCGTGAGCCGAACGAGACAATCAAGATACGACCTCCGACCTCTTCAATCTCTTGACGCCTTCTCTGGAGTTCGGCCACATGGGTGCGTCACGGTAGTCAGGCAAAGTGACGTAGTAGGATGAGAATGAGACTATGTGATCCATCCAGGTACGAGGATAATGTAGACACTCTGTAAGCATGGTCAGACATAGAGGTCACTTTATTTCAACATTTACTAAATAAAGAAAATGAATCTGTAGGATAACAAAAAGCAATACTTTGAGTAAAAGTCGGAACATGATACCAATTTTTAACTTGAAAATATGGCACAACATAAGGTAAAAGTTAAGAATAGAATATAGAATTTTGGTTTAATACGCATCTGAGCAACATGATTTTGATATACATGTATGTAGTGCAAATAAAAGAATAGATCTCTCTGAGAAAGTTCTCAAAAGTAAGTACCGGTATGGTAAATTATCTTTCTTAGTTTCCCATAGAGGCACTGGATCAATGGATCAGGTTTAACATCAGCTTATATCTGCAACTAGGCAGGATTGTTACATGAACAGATTGCCTATTTGCCTCAAATAATGCAAACAGAAAAACAAATAAAATGTGTTTGGTCAATGATGCATAGGAAGAGATCCAACAATATTACTATTGGGGAATGGCAAAAGACAAATAAAGAACATAAAGAACTTAGGAAGCTGGAAGTGGATATTATTCCACAGACACAATACAAACAGAATCTAGCACCAGTATGAAATAGAAAAAAAATAATACAATAAGCTGACTATACTCCACAAAGTGTTAGGAATAGTTCAGTAGGTTGTCAACATATCATAAATAAGTGTTGCCTCTCTAAGGGTCTCCAATTAACATCCTACCTGAGGGATCCTTACTTACATTCCAGTCCTTACATTCTGCACCTTTAGATCACATGGTCCTGGGGAACCTACAGTGAGACGAATGCGTGCCTCATTAATTACACAAGTTTGCTTTTCTACGTCTGTGAGGAAGTGGTCCCAATCAGTCTGTTGGAAAAAATAATATAAAAAGTGTCTCAGTGTCTTTTAGAAATCAAAATTAATTCAAACAAAAAGGGAAACTAATCAGAAATATTTAATATGAAAAGGAACAAAGAAAATGGGGGTTTCTGGGAAGAACATTGAAATAGGATTTTCTCTAGCAATCTGGAGATCTCGGATATGTTAACTGATTGGTAGATGCACAAATCGAATGATAAGATTTGTGTGACTACATGTATTTAAATGCACATCAAAATGCACTGCCAACCTCCCCCCTTACAAAAAAATAAATAATTAAATAAAAATCAATGAATTTAAAATAATTAGCATTCAAAATCATTTAAAATTTAATTTAACTCTGATAGCTCATATTTGAGAAGAAATTTGATAGTTGGATTTGTAAAATATCAAACATTCATAAAGTTTTTTGTCTTTCAACCATAATGGAATTATTGAAGTATTCATGCAGTGATTCTAAAGTAAAGAAGTTATTATATTCTCAACATATTTCACAAGTTGTCAGCTAAGAGTAGATAACTTAAATATTTTTCATTTCTTGCTCCTTCCCCCCCCCCCCTCTCAGGTAATGACCTTCTTAATTGTTAATTCTCTGTCAACCATAGACTATCGTGCAAGTATTCATGCAGTGATTCTGAAGTAAAGTAGTTTTCATCTTCTCAATATATTCACAAGTTTTCTGCTGAGAGCTGACAGGGTATTAAACTCCATGTAAATTCAAAATAACAGCCTTTTGACTGCAAACAGACATTGAAAATAATACCTCCAGCTCCTGTAAGTCTGAAACAGCATCCTGCACACTTTGGTGATGGAAGTGTTGCTTGAAGAGAGATTCAAGGTCTGAACGACCTGCAATGTTTAAACTGTTCAAACAGAAATTAATTAAAAAGAGTTATACATGTACTATTGAAGGAAAAAAATACTCCTCATGTAATGCATTTACAGGCTAAAGAACAGCCTAGAAAGGTTAAGAAAACTGTTTATAAACCTTACAATAGCTATTAACAATAGGCCTATTAAACCATGATTATTGCATAGATACATATTATGTTGCCTAACTGTGAAATATCATACTATATGCATATATTTTATGCATATTTATAGGTGCAGTTATTGTTATCACTATTATGTCGCCAGGGCTTTATATTAATGGTGGATCCATGCAAGATAATATACCCATACCCCTCCCCGGCCCTCACATTTTCTTACAGGAATGTACTCATATCTGGACCCCCTGGTTTATTCTGATAAATTTGTGGGGTTCATTCGTCATTTCTAATTATAACTTAGAATCTCAAGCCATCATATTTCATGGCAAAGTAAAGATTGTCACAGCCAATGTTTTACAATTGCATGGATATTACTTGTCAACGATGAGCGATCATGCAAGTCAGATAGAACAATACACCCAGACTGTTTACAGCGGAAAGATATTATATATGACCTCATAAACTTTAGTGGGTGGCGAGTTTTAAGTTTATAAGGTTAAACAATACTAGCTACAGGTGTAACACCACAGATATATATATTAACAAGAAATATTCAGCAATGAACTTTTCACTTTTAGTAAAATTCAGCAATTTTTCTTTTACAATGAGACACAAAATGTCAATAATTATAATACATAGGGTTAGGATTTTTTCATATTGCATCAAAGCCAAATTATTTTGTTTTGACAAGTAGCTGGATTATTTGAACTCACAATTGAGGTCAAAGGTCACCAAAAGAGTATTTCGGTTCATACATGTATGAAGAGTACACGTAGTTCTCTTTGTTATGCAAGTTTCTATTGTCAGACAACGATTCTCTTGAACTTATTGAACTTTTCTATAACCAAATTAAAGATTCTAAGTTCAAATTTCATGCTGTCTGCAAAGGAGGATCCACACAAAGAATTTTAGGTATGTGTAACAAACACCATTTCCTATTAGTTTCAAACTATACAAAATATACAAAGAAACAAGAGACAATATACATCTTTTTAAGTTCATGACATTAAGGTGAATATGTACATTAAAAGTAACATGCCTTTTTTTGTTATTGACTTACGGGGACTATTGATTCTTTAATATCTTCTATAATGGAAAGGTAGATAATAAGAACTCATGAGTGGTACCCCGGTACATGTCATGACATGGATATTGACAGAAAGGTGCTTCCCTACAGAAAATGCATTCCTTACTATTGTATTGCATCGTATTGCATTGTATTGTTTTGTATTCATTATGTATGCATAAAAGCAAGAAGTGTAGCCCAGGCCGAAAGTATATATCTCTATTTGACTTGCTCTCTTTTGCAGATAACACATTGTAGTTTGCATATTTTGCAGGACTATTTTTTCACTATGATAAACAACCAACGTCATCCAACTCCATGATATCGTTGTTGGTTGGTTTCAAAAACTAACAAACTAACTGGCAATACTTAAGAAAATGTAAATTTTGTGTAAAACCACCAAATTTAAAGTCACATTTTGTTTATATTCAACATACTGATTGATCTACTCAATGTTTGTCACAATGCTTTAGAAAATTAATGCCAGTATCATTCACCTCCACAAATGATAACCAAAGAAATTATTTTAATTCAAATAAATCCATATTAAAATCTTTTGATAATGATGGAGAGTTAAAAAAAGGGCTTTACCTTGTAAAAAGAGAGTAGTAGATTCCAATCGCTTGGCCAAGTTTAGAGATACCAGTTTCTACAAAATCTTGCATCGCATCAGTTGCTTTATCAAGCTCTGAATTAAAGTAAGGAATATTGTAGTGTTTACAACTGATTAGTTCTTCAACACTTGGGTTTGGGATAATTTTGGCAAAGAAAAGAGTATTAATTTCATGTTGAATGGGCAGTCTCTGAAAGATGCATCTCATTTGGTCTACAGAAATATCAAATTAGGTGTTAAAAGTATATATCAGAATGGCTCAAGTTCATTACAGTTCATTTCGATTAAATCAGGAAAAACTTAATATTTTTTTATGTGTATCCAATTACAATATTTCCTTAAACATTTCAGGACCTTTTTGGCAATGATAACCACAATGAAAATGTATGAAAACAACTATCAAAGAGAATTTAATTCAGATTCTTCCAGCATCTCCCATCCAAAAAACTTTCTTTAATGAATCCAAACATTTAAGGCATTAAACAGAAACCATGAAATATTAAAGGTATTAAAGAGATAAATCAAATTAATTATTGGTCACCTTTAAACTTTGACTTGACCCCTTGCAATACCCCTTCTAGTAATTGTGTCTGCTGTTCAACCACAGACACCAATTTCGTCTCATCTGCCATAGTTGTAGAAAGTGGTACGAACGAGAATCCTCTCAAACATTCTTCCTTCACACGCTATCTTTACAAAATAAACAAAATAAAATCGCATCTTATATCACTTTGATAGTTGGGACTTATTTTTTACGCCACCTTGGAGTATACAAGTGTCCTTTATATCAGTGGCAGATCCAGGAAATGAAAATAGAGGGAGCGCCAGGCTTGATACGACAGAGACCATCAAAATTTTCAGATTTTAAGATCTAGAGGGTCTATGGTGAATGAGTGGGTTTCAAATTATAGATGGGACGCGCGTCCCCAGCACCCCCATCTGGATCCGCTACTGTTTATAAGTTGTCAAAAGTATGTCAGATGATATAAACAAAATAGAGTCTGTGGATTAAGTAGGAAAAAAAACATCAACATCATCTACGGCGGCTAGGGCCTACTTCTGTTACAATTTACAGGAAGGTCTTTAATTTAAACAAATTTCAAAGAGAAATTTGGCCTGATGAAAAAGGAAATCTAGAAAGATTAATATTAACGTCAGATCTGTTAGATTCTTTCACATTTTTTTCAGTTTCTTTCACAAAGAAAAAATAAATGTCTTCTCATAATCATATTTTCTTTCCATGGCATGCCATTAGCCTAGCTAACTGAGTCTAGATCTATGTGTAAAGTTACAGAATTTCAAAAATGTTTTTATGGAAATAGTGGGACATGCAAACAAGGACTAACATATTATTAATGATTTATTGTTTTAATATATCCGGATCTAGTCCTTGATTTTTAAGTTTGACTCCTTTTCTTAATGACACCTAACAACATTCCCAGCATGTGGGACTAGACTTAAAATCAAACTTGCGACAGGTTTAGCTGTTAATTTAACATTAATATTATTAACGAACTTCTAAGATGATATCTTTTTAAACTTAATATACGGCAATTTACCTGGACAATCTTTCTTCCAGACTGACGAAACATTACTCAGTCAGACCTGAGGCTGAGCTATGCTTGCTCACAGTCAAGCCAGCACTTTGCTAGGCCAGCTGATCTGTAGAGAGGTAGCTATAGCTACTAGCTCACTCAGACGCGTACGCTAGCTAGCTAGGCAGGCTAGCCTAGCCCACCACGGCCCCGATCCCTCGCCATGAATTCCCGCTGCCGCCCGCTACCTGCGATTGATGCATGCATATCATAGAGTTTATATGCGCACGCGCTATGCAAACGAGACACGCCCACCAAAACCTCTACCTTTTTGCACAATATGCATCGCCACCGGGATCATGCATCAGTATAATACCTGCTGCATATAATGATACAAAATCATATCAGTTTGATAAGAGGGAAAAAACAGATACTGTAAAATTCTGAAAATACTAAACTATAACTCAATACAGCATACGTTTGTGGACAAAATAATGTTATACTAGTAACATCACCAAGAGAGTGATATTAATATAATGAGACTGCTTCATCATAATAGTCACCCCCACTATATAGGCCTACCAGCCCATATCGAATATATACTAGAGAATATATACTACTTAAAAATATATACTAGAGGCTTAAGGTCAGGAAATACAAGATACAAAGACTAAAATATGGGAAGGACAACTCATTTATCAATGCACTGAGGTGTACAAGAGAATTAATGGGAGGGGGAGTCCGGACTATCATATTTGGCTGAAGACAGACATGACAGACAGACTTTGAAAGAGATGATGGGAGTGGGAGGGAGAGAGAGAAAACAAAGACATATAAACATGAGAAGAAATAGACATATAAGAAACAGTGGGAAAAGGAGAGAGAAGAGAGAGTTGAGGGGTGGGGGGAGGATGGGGAGACGTAGACAGATGGACAGACAGACATGACAGACAGAGAAGGAAAGTGTGAGAGAGGGACTTAAAATCAAAACCATATACAATACAAAATAAAGAGTGACTTGCTAAAACTAAATAATTAAAGCTTTATTCATGTAATTTAACCCTGGGTTTGGCACATTACCATCATACTGAACGTAAATGAAATATTAAGTTTTTTTTCATAACGGATCTGAAACAAAAAGTAAATCACATTATTTTATTTACCCGAGCCAAAATAATAACCCAGACTTTCAAGGGAAACTGGTTTCTATGTTTAACGTATTTCCTTCCCTTTTTATAGTTTAACTAATATTTTGTGGTGAAATGAGAATCCATCTGGTTGTTGTTCATTAGCCATTCCCCTTTATAGGGAAACCCAGCGTTTAATTACATGAAGAAGAGGAAATGAGGAAGAAGACAAAAAGGGAGAAAAAGAAGAAAAAGAGAATATAAAGAATATAATCTTTTGTCAAAATTGGCTGAACAAAATTTGTGGCTCTTAAAGATTTTTTTTTTTTAAACAGTTTGTGAAATGTATCAGAAATATGAGAAGTATATAAATATTCAGTTCTTTATTGACCACTATTTGAGATTTTAAAACAAATTAATATCTGCATCCAAGTAGCCTTTAATAGATATGCATGCAAATACCTCTGTACTTGAAAATACCCTCTTGAAAACCAAACACCCAGAGGGCTAATGGACCACAGTGACTGATTCATGAACTCAACTCTGGAAGCCTGGAAGGGATGTGTGTTTCTTGTTCATTGCCATATCCATGATTAGGCCTATAAGGTATTTTATCAGTCAGAAACCTCCGACAATACCCCCTCCCCCTCCGAAATGGGAACAGTTACATACAAAGTACACATTACTACAATGACACAGGGTAGGGCCCTTCAACTTTATGCTCCATAACTGCCCCCTCTCAAAACAGACTGAGTTAAGAATAGTGTAAAACACATTTTAAAATGTTTGTAAGTAAAGGTGATGTAAGTTGACACCTTCTGTACATTCAATCTCTGATTTACTGTGTACATCTTAGTGGTAGAGACTATTTTTAGTAAGATATAATGTTTAATTTTTTTTATCTCCAACTTCTGCCCATAAACTAGATGCATTATGGTGCGACTTCCTCAAAAAAATATTGAAGGTAGAAAAAAAAAACTGTTTCAAATCTTTTGCTTTACACTTCATGACACATAATATTAGGGATGGCCACACAACAGCAAAAAGCCACTAGAACGGTTTCCACTTCACTGTATGGATGTAGTCACCCATGCATTTACAATGCAAACAATAACCCATGCACTGCCTACTCAATAATACACAGGCAGAGGAATAGCAAAATTTTCAATAAAAAACAGCTTTCGAAATTGTCATTTGGCCAGTGGTAAATATCAATCATTTTTATTCCTAATTGGTCGGTTTCTTCCTTAGAAAATACCTCAGCAGGTGATCAACTTTTCCTGTTGAAAAAATTGATATGAAAACAACTACAGCGTGTTCAAAGTGATGCTTATGTGTGATGTGTGTTATGACTGGAATGTCTCATGATTGGAATAGATTCAGATAAGGAAAAGTGGATATCTGTAAAATGTAACTATTTTTGAACAAAAAATGTATTGGGGTGAAAAACAAAGAACAACGTTTACCACTGGCCATTTAAGTTTTAAAATTACTCTACCCTCTCCAACACTCAGCTCTGAGCCACACCACCATGAAATAGCCTATTGTCTAGGGTGTTCCTATTGAAACATGCCCTATGGCATGTATGGAGTATTTTTCCACGGTGGTCATATTGGATCACATACGGTAACATACCTGTCGAACCATCAGTTTTGTGCTGCCATAACTTTTTGTATAATCTACTCAATACGCCTCAATTATGTTACTATAATCTCACTTCATGTTAATACACACATAGAAAATGTTTGGTATGATTTGGTTGAATAAATCAAAGACAAAAGGACCATAAACTTGAGCTTTTATTGCATTTTCTGGTTTTGTCTGAAACTTGTAAAAGTGTTCTAGCAGCTCATTGGTAATCTGAGACACTCTTTGGGTCATATCTTTGAAATGGAACATCCAATTGTGATAATTCAACTACCAAAATCTTTCTTTTAAAATGCTCTATCTAATAAGCCTAGCAAAAACAACTTTAAAATAACTTAAAATTTTAGTGGACATCCCTAATAATATCTGTTTACATATTGATTTATATTGAGGCTGTTTTTGTTTTGAAAGCATATCAATTAGAAATCAGATCAGTATGTACCAGAAGAAAAAAGAAACTTTCTATTGTGCTTTTATATTTAGCTCATCTGCAATTTGTCTATGTCAAAAGCAAAGGGGTTATTATGACAGTATATTGGTAGTTAAAAAGTTGAAAATTCAGATTTATAGACAGCATTTATATTACTTTATGGTGTTGACCTAGAAAGGGAATCAAATACCTTTTGAACTCTTATCAGGAAACTGTCTTGTGTTTACCAGAGGAAATTCATCCTCTGTATAAGGAAGTCTGGCTCGTCCGATCAACACAACACCTAGACTAAAAAATAACCCCTAGGTTGATTTGATCACAGGCTTTTACAGGCCTATGGTATTCCCCATGAGTTTCTAAATAACATTGTAGGAAGTGGTAAAAGTTGTTTTACATACAATTTTGCCGTCTTTTGCATTAGAGTTAGTATTTTTCATAATTTTGGGTAGAAATATCATTGTTTTTCAGCTTTGTTTATGCTGACTTTTTGTAAATCTACATGTCATGGCATTTCACTCCTAAATGTAAATGTAAATATTCTTAAAGATTTTAAGCATTTCTGTTGTTAGTTTATAAAGTATACCAAAGCATACAAGATGTGCTTCATGTACAGCTATGCCTCACAAGTTACATGCCAAGTAAAAATTCCGCCCATATTCTCAGAAAATTTTCCGCCCACATTCTCAAATAATTTAAAGACCCCATGGGGTTGCTGAGTATAAAGCCTATAAATCCACAAATTATGAGAAGAGATCTTGATTGTTTTCCCCCGTTGCCCATTTGTAAGTTATGTAGGGAATATTGTAGACGTGCAGATAGGAACAGAATATAGCAAATCTTTAATAGGAGAGCAACATTTTTATTAAGACAAAGATAAATAAAAATAGGCAAGAGAAAGGGAGGGTGGGGTAGTCTCAAAGAGAATATAATGCAGTCATAGAGATGTATATTGTTATAATATATACATCTCTATGAATGCAGTTCACTTATCAATTTACAGCTGTAAATCATGACTATGAGGTCAAATACACCCACTCGTCATTCACCCTCTCTCATATGATTCCACGCATCATCCGTAATCGACTTCAAACTTTAGACTTTAGATTAGTAAAATAACATGACAGGTTTTAATCATATAGTTATATTTAAGTAAATAAAATGTATAAAGACTTAGAGACATTTGCATGTGTTTAAAATTTGGGACTGGGAGAAGTGCCTTTTCATTTATGAAATCTTGTTGTATCTGAGCTTTGCTTGTTATAACGAAAATAGAATGTATACGGCAAGACTCAAACCTGAATTTCAGATCCCTCAAATCAACTGGAGAAGTTTGGATAATGACTGTAAAAATTTTATTTCAAAAGAAATAGAGTTTTGGATTACTTCTTTCAGGTGCTGGATTGCCCAAAATATGTTGTATTTGTACCCTGCTTGATTTCCTGAGATCACACAACACAAAAATACACAAGTACAACTGTTTTAATGCAATCTTCTTTCTTAATAAAGATTTTAATGCTTCCACTTTATAACAATTTGTTTACTTCAAAATGATATGGACATTTCTTTAAAGACAATTAATAAATTGTTAATTTTCTTGTACCTCTACAGACAATATTTGACATGTACATTGTAGATGCTATATGAACTCAGCTTCATTCCACCAGCTCAAGAAAAACCATTCTCACAAGCGATATCAACATAAAAGTTCTATAATATGCAAAGGTACAAATATAGGTCATAAAATTATAAAGCATGCTTCCTTCCAAGTGTGAACTTGTAAAGTGTCTAGATGTACATGTATATCTAATATAAAAGTAATATTTCCTTGTTTTTCTTTTATTAATATGATAAAATCATGTATGGATTATGCTTTATGCATTAATTTTATGTGCTTTTGACTTCATTTGAAAGTAAACATATGCTATAAACAATTCAATGTCTGGTGCTTCAGAAATGAATATATTAATATTTCTTTTCCAGTGAAATATTCATGTACTTTCAACTTTTTTCAGGTTCAAGTTATCTTCTGATAATACATTCAACTTCATGAAGAACACACATACATTTATGAGATAAAGTTTCAATTTGTCTTGGTCAGAGTTATAAAAAAAACAAAAAACAAACAAACAAACATATCATTGCAACACAAGCAGCTGTTATACTAATCTAGAATAATTAAGTTAATGACATTGTGGTCCCAAATTTCCTAATGAAACAAAAGAATGCATATTGATTTACAAATCGTCTTCTCAAATTAACACAAAAAAATAGACAACACATGTATCGAGTTAATCAATGTAGGGATACATATAATTTATAATCTATTTTCTTTTGACAATATGAATAAAGATTTGATTAGAAATTTCCAGTTTTTCACAAAATTTAGACTTTTCTTTAATTATGCCAGCAAATTTTCAAATTAAACAAAATCTATGAGGCATAGTCTAAAATCTACCAGAACTAGCCAACATGAAATTATTAATTATCTGGTCAGTTTTTATCAGAAAAAGGATAATAATATAGGTTGCTTTTGAAATACTTAAAATCAAATTACCCACTCCTGAGCAATTTAATCAGATTAAAAAGTACTCAATGTTACAAATCACTTATTAAAAAAAAACTCCCAGTATTGAATTATAAACATGACAGCTTTATACACAAATCTTTATTATTTACAATGCATTTCAGGATTGAAAGTAGAAATCCAAATACAATTACCTGTAGTGCACATTTAGGGGATAGCCAATAAACAAAAAAGCAAGCTTCAAGCAAGCACAATCCTTTTGAAAATGTTAAATAAGCTTCTAAAACATGTAGGTCTATATTATTTCAAATCATTTATCAATCATAAATATTCTTTCATAAGAAATACCAGAAATACCAGCTTTGGTACCAATCAAGTGAACAATATAAGAATAACTTGGAGTACTTGCGAATAACGAGGTTAAAATACTCACAGATTATCTTTGAAAAATTGATAAAGAAATAAATTGTGTACCTAGTAAATCTACATATGATATTACAATGGCTTATAACCCCGGAAACAAACTGATGTACACAACGCATATGTGTAAATAGTATATACAGAATATAAGATTTTGTTTTAGTTTTGATACACAATAACTAGTACTTTGGTTACAATTATGTTCACTGCATACAGTGTAAATGTACTGCAGTGAAATTGTCTATAAATTGGGTGCTAATGGCAATATATGTAACAACCACATTGTCTAGTTGTAATAGACTAAACTACGGGTAGACCTCATTTACATAGCATATTATGCTGGTATAATGGAAATTAATTGATATATGACACATGCATACACGCCATATATATAGAGAGAGAGAGGCTAAAAAAATTATACTTGGAGTATACAGGAAGCAATATTCTTTTAAAATGAAAGAAGTTAAAAATTACCCGGTACAACTTCACTTTTCAAGAATAGAGTGAATGTTAATAAATTTTCATGATATTTTTGTATGTTGCTATATGGGCAGTTCCAAGGTAACGGAGTGACATTCAGAAGCAACATTTCAGCATTCAAACAAGTTTATCATCCATACTTTCATCTTTATGTACAAAGAAATGGTTCATGACCATAGCTGATGGTACCCTCTTTTCAAAATGATAATTTTTTTTATAGTGATCCTCTTAATTAATGAGATATGAATGTTCATAATCATGGTTACGGAGTGACGCAAAACGGACATGCATATTTGAGCAGAAAACAATTTGCTTAAACTCTGGGAAATTTAAATGGCTATCACAATTTTGAGTTATTAATTGGATTTTATGTTATTCTAGGTATAATATGCCACCTTGCATAAAAAAATTGGTTGAATATTTTGTTAATTATGACTTAAAACTTGAACCCATGTCCGGTTACGGAGTGACATCTGGTTTCCCAGTCTTTTTCGTGAGGAGAAATGCATCATAAAGAAATATTAATACCAAAGTTTGTTGGAGTAGTCCATGATAATTACATGAAGCCAAAAAAATTGGCAAAAAATGATGAGATATAAGAATTAGAGGCATTCAAAGCCCCATAGTCCCATACGTGCAAATTTGGGTTTGATCAATTATTCAGTGCAAGAATACTGAATCGCAAATTTTTTAAAGCTTAAATGATTGGTTGTATTGTAAAGAAGCCTTTGTGGTAATTTCAGATCCTAATTTGCATTTTCAAAGGCACAGCAGCACATTAAAATTTCAGCTCCATGTCCTGTTTTGCTTGGAACTGCCCATATGTTAAAATATCATTGTGTTAAGAATGATAAAATAAATACAAAGTATCTCAGGATGGAATACGTATTATACCACAATCTGGTTGGTTTAACAATGACTCAAATGAAACTGACGTAGATCCGTGCACAAGTGCAATTGTGGGTAATTTGAACAACATTGTTGTTGTGAGTCCTTTCTTTTTTTTGTCATATCACCACTTGAATTGGTCATAAAGGCCCCTACATTGTATATATACCCAAACATCATCATTCATTTATACAAAAACATATTTGAAATGCCATGGCACTTTAAACCTGAAAAAATGTCAAAATATTGTATTTATTGCAAGCCCAGAAACTGCCACCTGTTATTAACAACATCAGTTAATTGTCTACAATGAGATGTCAGTTTAATGGCAAAAACACATTTCATGTTTGAAATATTTCTTAATAAAACAACAACAGATTTATAAACCAATGAAGACTTTTAGACTGCCACTCTGCATCTATTACAGTAAGGTACCATGATATGGTTTAACACATTCATATGACACTATTACCCTCTTCAGTAAACGATGGTGATGTAAAAGGTTTTGGAAAAAACCCAACAAAAACAAGTCCATGAATGAAAAGGTATGCTTCATAATGTATGCTTCTGTGGTTTGGCAAAACGGGCAAAACGGGCAAAAGGATATTGTTTGTCCTTTATTAGCTGGGATATGAAATATAAAGTGTATAATCTTGCTCACAGATTAAAAAACCTTGAACTAATCATTGTATAAAGAAAAACAGTTACAATTGAAGTGTACCTTTAATCTAATTCATATCAATTACACAAAAATGTTCATGAATGCGAATTTTAATTTTCTGTAAAGTTGCAAATCAATCAATGAAAGCTGGTTTAACTTGCCAATACATAAAACAAACATCTATCTATAATGGCGAGAGGCTACAATTAAATTTAAGACATTTGGAGACACACTGTATTATTGTTTCAAAGCATTTTTTGTCTTCGAATGTTCTTCATACAGTTTGCACTACATGTATATTTGTATTGTTTTGCTCTCTGTGAATGCTCAATATGTGGGCATAGTAAGCAAATAGTGAACTTTATCTCAACTGTCAAAATAAATGCCCAAGCATCATGCAAGGTCAGGAAATATCAATATTGCTGGTCAATGAATCCCTGGACATTTATAAGCCTTAAATCTATTGCAGAAATTTAGGAGGCTACAATGTATTTACCAGTACGGGATCCACGAAAAAAGGAGGGGGGGCCGATAGGGGGTGCCGCTGATGAAATTTTCTTCTTTTTTTTTATAAAGTCAATGAGTGGTTATCAAATCATGGGGGGGGGGGGTGTCCCCAGCCTAGAACTGCAACTGTATTTACAAATGGATTTGCAACAGAAGGATTGTTTATACCATAACATGTACACATGTATTCAATTTCTTTGAGAACATCACAGGTATGATACTTGGGAAACACAGGATTGTTGCAGCCTCAGAGGTGTACAATGACAATAAGATAGTAGTCTTGGGGAAACTTAACATCCATCACTATACGTATCAAGTACTATTTCTGATCTTTGGGAAATTCAGACATCTACCACATAGCTTCACACATATGCCGGCTATACAATACAAAACACATGGACATGATCTCGCACCGCATGTATACATGTAGATGACTGTGGTTTTAATCTACCATTTGGACAGTATCTTGGCACATGTACAATTTAAGAAAAGGCATAACTGCACTAACAATATATGCAAAGAATTTAATAAACATGTTTATAACAAAATGCCTCTTCTATAGTTTCAATCAATATCACAAGAAATTTCCAATGTGGAAACAACTTGTACAATAAATGAAATGAAAAATGATTTTCTGAGATTCACAGGTTGCACAGAGTTACATGTACATGTGGATTGCAAAGTTCTTGGCTCAATAGACATTATGATGTATCAAATGTGATACCAAAACTATGTAATTATTCAAGAGGAAGTAATGCACTAATGGGAACTACTTTCACTATTAATTTAATGCAATTTTTAGGGGAAATGCTAAATATTTCCCCATGTGTACATTTAGTTTGCACATCCTTCTGGTTTATGGAGTTTCTGAACGTACTCAAATTACAACAATGACAATGTTATGTGTACATGCATGGTACATGGGTAAGGAATTCACAGTACTGAAGATGATATACTGTATGTAGAGGAAACAGACCTAGATCTGACTGTAGGTTAATATGCCTACACTGTATATTTTTTATGGATTAACTTCTCAGTAAAGTCAGCATGGTGTTTGTTTACAGGCCAATCTGATTTTATATAAAGGAACATTCAGACATTTTAAAATAAAACTATTTTAATGCTATGTTTTGTTTCTATCCCTATCTATTACTATGTACAATGTACTGTAAGATTCAATTTATATTAGTGTTAAAACAACACAAAGAACTTTAAAGATCATTTTGGATCTACACCACTGAATCCCCTTTTATTTGGGGGTACCAAATGCAAGGGTAGGTCGTTGGGAAGTTCATGGCCCTCCAATTTGACATTGACTAGATGACATGACAAAGCAAACTCCTCTCTATCAAACATACCATCACGGTCTACATCAGACAGCTTCCATACCTTACCAAGGACTGTGTTGGGTAACATGGACTTGATCATGTGTGTCTTGGCCACGGTACCAGAAATCTTACCATTGATGGGTCCTAGACTATTGAAGATCTTCTCGTATTCATCCATCTTATCCTGCACGACCCACTCCTGGATCTCGAACTTGCCGAAGTCTGCACCCTCTCCGTACCCCATGCCGAACGGTCCCTCCTGTTCTGTGTTGAAAGCTCCGCCCCTGATGAGCTGTTTCTTGTCCAAACTCTCCTCAGTGGGGATCATCTCCATGAGACGGGTCATGTCACTACCTAACATGTTATCCACCTTCCTGATCATCTGTGGTTTGAGGGTGTGGAACTTGGTGAAGTCCATATCCTTCAAGACTTCCCGCATGCGGCTGAGAGAGGGGAAGTCTCCTGGTGAGATCTGGTAGGTACGTTCTACCTCCTTGTAAACATCAGGTAGGTTGTTGATCAGCTCTTTCTTCTTGGCATCCTTGCCAAACATGGACGGCATCTCACGTTTCAGTATGCTCATGACATAGGCATGGACCTACATGTACAACGAAAAATAGAAAATGAAAATGAAAGTCTAAATTATTGAATCAGAATTTCAAACAAGTTACCAAAGAAGAGTTCCACATGACATTAGCTCCTGTGACAATTCACTGTGGTCAATCCTAACTAAAGTCAGTCATGGAATCAACCCTTACTCTTAAGTTCTCTAAACCTAACATACCTATCGACCCGAACCCAACATCTTAGACAAAATTAAGCCTAGAGCAATTGTCTTTGGAGCAAATTTTGTATTGTTCACCTAAAGAAGATAGAATATTCATGTAGCACTGGAGTTATTAACAACAAGTTGGTAACAAAAAAAGATGAAAGGAGATGAAAGTTGTTGAGAGGAAGAAAATGAAGAAACTGAAAAGAAGGGGGGAAATGTGAAATGAGTAAAGTCATAAATGTCAACATAAAATATACATATATGTACTTAAGACAATCCTTGTAATTAATGGAGTCTCGCTCTGTGTTTGTTTATGGTGGGAAACTAATTTCTTAGGTTTGTGGATAATGAATATATCTTTCTTTTTCATTCTTACTTCTCTCTCCCTCTCTCTTTGCACTTAGCTTGTATGTACATGTAGTTGAACCAAGGAGTTTTTGTAAATTTAAAAAGTGAAAACTTGTACTGTTGTGGGAAAGGTGAAGAACAATTACTGTGAGCTTTCAAAAACTTGTTACTAAGAGTATAGACACATTTTATAGTTAAAAATCATCCTATTTTTCTTAAAGATCGCTCTTTAAATGCCCCTTTAATTAGCTCAAATATTCATTTGTGTGTAGTCCCATAAATGCAATGATCTGCACATAGATTGAGCTGATTAGTGATTTCATATCATTTTAGTAATTCCAAAACCTTACAGCACACGCCAATTCTTGGATGCGTTAAAATTAACCTTCCCATTCACTTTGTACATGTATACTCAGCCCGCATAGCTTTGTTAACTGTCACAATTTTGATTCAGATTTACATGAAACCCTGTTAATTAATTACATTTTCTTGTGGATGTACTTTATGTACTCTTACGAACTTTTGTATACCCATTTGTAATTCTCTCTCTCTCTCTCGATCTCTCCCCCTATGTTCTCCATCTTCTCTCTCTCCCTCTCCCTCTCTTTCAATCTATTTTGTATGCTCTATAAGGGAGATTTCTTACACTTGTTTACACCTTTCTCGAGTTACTCTTGTACGAAATAATTCACACAAGGTTCTCTCACAATGTATATAGTTTTACACCTGTGTATTTTAAATGATATCTTATACCAGTTTCAACTGATAGTACAGATACTTAAGTTGTTCTTGAGTTTACTCTCCTTAACTATGTACTGATTAATTCCCTGCTCTTTGTACACCTCTTACATCCCTTCCTCTTATCTTCTCCCTCTCTTTCTCCCCCCCCCCCCCTCTTTCTCTATCTCTCTCTCTCTCCATTTTTCACCCTTTTTATTCCTCTTTCTTCTTCTGCCCTTTTTCTCTCCTTTCTCTCTTCAGGGATTTTGTTTGGTATTACTTGCTCTTTTGTTGCATTGTCTTACTTATAATACTGAACATTACACATATAAACTTTTGACTCACAGCTCAGGTATTACTTTTTCTTGTTAACTTTATTGATGACTGTGCCCTTAACGTTTAGCTGTGTTAATATGAATTTCTTTATTTTTTTCTAAGTTGACTAGACCCTCTATGTTTAATTGTCTTTGCAATCTGTTTATGTAATGTTGTTAACTTTTATTTGAACCTATCTTGTTATTTGTGCAATAAGTATCACCTATGTGTATGTATTGCATCTTTTGATGTACCCAAGACAATTATCGGTCTTTGGCTGTTTGTCTTTGGCTTTTTGTGTATGATGAACAGTAAAATCCTATTATTATTATTATTGAGACTGTCACAGTTCCTAATATTAACACACTAGTTTATGTGGTGTTTTTTTTTTTTTTTTTTTTTTTTTTAAGTACTTCAGGTATATTTGTATTCAGGATACTGTACATATTGTCTACTTGTGAATACAGTTCATAACCGTGACAGAAATATTTTCTTTCGTTTTTACTTCCTCTACATGTAAAATAGAAAGTGTGCATTTCAGAAAAGAAAATACATACTAAGCACTATGACTCTGATAGTGTACATGGCAAACATCAGTCCTATTAAAGTATTGAAATTATATTCAGTTGAATAAAGTTTCAAGTATCAGTTTCAGATAGCTTACACGTATGTACATGTACATGCCTGTGGGCCTTGAATAATTTCAAAATTAAGTTACATTTGAATACATTTTTTTACTGTAAGATTTATAATCAATGTCACTTTTGCATTTTATGAAAAGTAGATCGATAGGCCTAAATGTACATGTATGTATGTGTATGTATAGGGTTCTTATAGCTGTCAAACTAGACTAACCTCTGTGTTTTATCATTCGTAAAAAATAAAACATGAATAAATAAATAATAAATGAATAAATGGTTTTGTTATAGTTTGTGAACAGATTACATTACTTAACGGTCCCATCAGTGCCAGTTTAAGTTTATCACATACATGTATATACATTGTATGGTTCATGGAAGTAAGTATACATTTAAAGCCTTATTTCAACTAAATGAGAGTTGGCACTCTCATCAAGACAGTTGTTTGGACTCTACCAACTGCGCCATACATGTATGCCAGTCAAAATTGATTTATGTGCCATCAATGAATGGGAAAGTATTCAATGAATACACAGGAACGACAATGTTTGCATCCACAAATCTAATGACTCAATGATGAACTTGGCAAAAAGTTGTTGTGAAATAAATTCAGACAAATCAGCAAAAAAAGTAACATTGCCAACATATATTTGCAAAAATATCAAAAAAAAATGATGAAGGTGGAATGTACAGTGTACAGGTAGAGGATTCTGTCGTGAAATGAAAAGTCATACTGTACACGTATGTGCATGAATATTGCCTTCTTGATAAAATTTAGTAGTTTGGTCTGTTTTTCTCATGTATACACATAGGCCTACATGTAATTCAAATGAAGATAGGTCAACTATAGGTCAGAGGATAAATTTGAGCACAGCACCATGAAAGAACTTTAAAAAAAGAGCAAAAAGAGAGATAACAAACGAAAAGGGAGAGAGAAAGAGTGCATGAGAAATTGTGTCGGTAACAAACAATTAAGAAGAAGACATGAAAATTTATAGTTTGGATTCAAATCACAATATCTCATGACCAAACATGGGAGAGTAATACATTCATAGGCTCTTATGAACTGAGGTGAAAGTACATTCCTTTAATAGCTTTTTAAAGCATTGGTAACTGATATTAGGCTTAGTTATAACTTACTTTTAATTGATCTAATATTTCAGGATGTTGGCAAGCCAAAAGCATATTCCTTTTTAAAGTGGCAAAGTTTTGCGAAAAATATTAAAATAATCTGACAAAATCGGCAGAAAAATATCTAGATTTTGCATGCTCATCAGCATTCCCAAATTGCTTTTGATCTTAAAAGATAGGAGATTCCAAAGATATCAACGGAAAATGAAAATATATTTGAAAGACCCTATATGACAAATATTAAAAACAACCATGGCATGAGGATTTAAAGATGATATAAGAATTTACTTAGGGCCTATTTCTTTTTTGGATGTGTTTGCACATTCGTAGTCCTGAGTTTGAACAACAAAATTCATCTACATGAACATTAGGTTCTTCTTATTTAATTTTTTTAACAAATTTTTGAGAAAGGTAAAAGATGAACATATTTCCATTTTCAGAGGTCATAATAATCATTTATCAGAAAGGGGTGAAATGACCTCTGCAGTTACAAAGGACAAAGTACAAGATAATAACTGACCATATTTTGTTGTTTCTGTAAAAAATATTTAACTCACCATTTATGTGATACTGGAAAAATCAAACTTATTTTGAACATCGATTCATAATGCATAATGTACGATTTTCTCAACTCTGTCTAAAATTCTTTCCAGAGGAGCTTACATGTTGTGGAAGGCTGATGCATTATGCAGGCCTACATAAATGAAGGCATGTACTGGTTATATACAATGTACAATGTAGTCTAGATATTTGCTGAATTTTAGATATCATGGACAATATTTATTGTATTTGTGTTGATGCTTGAACAGTGTATACAAGAGATGTTGATCGTCATTTAAAGTAACCTTGTGATCAATTGTCATCAGAGCATGGGTAAGCAGTCAGGTATGGTAAGTAGACTACCCTCAATACTTAAGACCATAATGTTTTTCATTAAAGAGAAAATGGGGTGGGAGGGGGAGGGATTTTACAAGGTCTTGAAAACAAAGTTTTAATGTCTTGGATACATTTGCATGCAGAATTATTCAACCCCCTTGCATTTTGGACATTTTGGCCAAAAAAAGTAATATTACAGCTGCAAACACCTTCTACCTAAATCATTATATTGGTAAACATATAGCTCATTGCAATGGAATATAAGAGAAAGGATCAATATTTAATTCATAGTCCATCAAAAAATGTGACTTTAACATAAAAAGCAGGTTGCAAAATTATAAACGCACATAAATTAATACATGAATAACAACAATTAACAGACGCCTGAACATGTTTTAAGGTGATTACAAGATTTAATTTAAACAATGCAACTTTTACACAACTGTTTAACCAACAAGAGTTTGTCTTTAGTACTTTGTGCAGCACCCCTTTGCTGCAAGGACCTGCTTTAGACAGGAGGTGTACTCTGTCACAAGCTTCTGGCAGCGCACCTTGGGAGTTTTGGCCCATTCCTCACGGGCAAATGTCTCCTGGTCAGCAAGATTCTAAGGGCTACGTGCTGCAACACCTTTCTTCAGATCCCACCACAGAATCTCTGTACGGTTTAAGTCTGGAGACTGTGATGACCACTCAAGAACCTTCCAACCTTTCTTCACGAACCAAGGCTTGGTATGCTTAGAGTCGTTGTCCTGCTGACATATCCACTGACGCCAAAGCAACAAATTCTTCACGGATAGGGTGACATTGTTTGCGAGGATATCCAGATACCTGGATCTACAGAATCTATGGTGCCTTCAGCACGATTGAGATTTCCAGATCTGTTAGAAGAAAAACACCCCCACAGTATCACAGAACCTTCACCATGCTTCATGGTGGGCAGGGTGTTCTTCTCCTCGAACGCCTCATTCTATTTGCGGCAGATGTAAAGCTCATCCATAGACTTGAAGAGCTCAAGTTTTGTCTCATCACTCCAAAGAGCGATGACCCAGAACTTTAGTGGCTTTGTGAGGTTTGTTTGAGCATACTGGAGACGGCTTCTCTTGTGGTTAGGCTTTAGGAGTGGTGTACATCGAGGCATTCTGGCATTGAGCCCATCTTCATGCAGTGTGAAGCATACTGCATCCATCGAGACATCAGTCCCGCCTTCAGCCAACTCTTCCCATGGTTTCTTGGATGTAAGCTGAGGGTTCTTCGTCATCTACCTTTTCAGGAATCTTCTTGCGGCTGACGAAAGCTTCTTTCTTCGTCTGCTTTTTTTTGTTAAAGTTGCATTTTTAATGGACTACAAATTAAATATTGACGTTTTTTTCTTGTATTCCATTGCAATGAGCCATATGTTCACAAATATAATTATTTAGAAGGAATTTACAGCTGTAATATTACTTTTTTGGCCAAAATTTCCGAAATGCAAGGGGGGGGGGTTGAATAATTCTGCATGCAACTGTAGTTCACATTGATACAAATCCTCTAATACAGTTTTTACAAATTATATACTTGAGAGCCACAAAGATGTTAATTTTACAAATGTACAGCCTGTGCTCTCCAGATTTTAGAGTTCTTTTGGCTAATGTCCTGTACAAGTCTTACCATATAAAAAAAAAACAAACAAACAAACAAAACAAAACAAACAACAAGAAACAAAATATTAACAAACAAACATCACAATTCATAGTTCCAAGAACAAGTAGGCCCTACCATTAAAATAAAATTTATGCTTGATTTCTTCCCTTAAAATTTCATAAGTATAAGTTTTTCTGACCTAGATGTAGCAGTTGACAATGGACTTAATTGAATTTAGAAAATCTACACAACGTATGAGATATATTAGGGAAGTGCGCTTAGCAAATTAGTGATGTTCAATAACAACATTGAGATGATTACCCTTGGAATTGTCAAAAGTCAACTAAAGTTGTTATTTTAAGATTCCAATGTACAGACAAAAATGATCTCAACTTTGAAACAATTACAATTTCTTCCTTAAAAAAAAAACTTTTGCCTAGTTTTTCTTTCATTTGTCTGTTTTCAAATATAAAAATTTAAATTGCAAAAGCTTACCTTTGCAAGCTAGGCGCCTCTATGGATCAAAATCATTGAGTTTCCTCAGGGCTGCATTCCTTGGAAGATCTGGAGATCATTGAAGAGATCACATTCCTCTGCCTCAAACAGCTTTCTATTTGTAATGGCGCAGTGGCTTATTCCAAATGAGCCGATGTATACTCTCGAGACCTCTGGAGTGTTGATCACTTGCGCGGGAGACCACATGAGAGCCCCGTACACTCTCATCAATTGCTGATGGTCGACTCATGTCCGATTTATTCAAGACAATGCGAATCTTCTCATCTTGTGTTTTTATTGCTTCAATCATCTTCTAAACTCATCTGAATATGTCAAGTTTGTGTGCATCAAAGAGGAAATGATTCGGTCAGCACGTTTCTGCAAACCATTCCAACACGCTCACAAAATCATAGCCGCGATCTAGCCTCTGTTTTTCTCCGTATAGATACCAGGTGTGTCTATGATGGTGATACTGTCAAGTACCTGGACAATTGGTCAGTGAGCATTGGAAACGATTGAGGAATGCATTGCAAACTTTGACATTTTGCGAATTGACGTTTTGGGTCAACGACAAGTGCATTCCCAGGTATCACCTGATCTGCTTCACCTTTCATTACTGCAATAAATCGGTCAGTCGTGCTCTGGACAACTCTCATACCAGGGATATTCTGTTCTAAAAAATACTGGATGAAAGTGGTCTTACCCGTTGAGTACTGGCCAACAAGGAGGATCATCGCTTGAATGTGAAGTCTGCCTCGTCAGAGAGAAGGCGAATGGAAATCATGGAAGTGATATTCTCTTCGAGAGGGAAGATCACTTTTTATATACATGTCTTTGAGTCCATCCAAACATTGACGAAAACCTGCGGCTGCTTGCGCCGGCCTCATCGTTGTGTTAGCCAGCTGAACATCACGAATGAGTATAGAGTCCTTTTCTTTAAATGTTCTGACAATTCTCTCAAATAATCACACCAGAGGAGATGGTGATCAATGCAATAGAATACACGTAGAGGAGAGATAAGAGTCGAATCTCGCTACTCGATCGCAACCGCATCCACCAATGAATGACAACCTATGCGCTGATGTCATACTTCGCAGCGCAGACAAGAGGAATCATCAAAGCATACATTCATCACAGAATCATGTGATGACTACGTGTAATGACACACCAGCGAAATAGTTTCACCGGTTTGTAGACGCATATCCGCCGTTTAATCTAAATAATATCTATATATTTTTTTGATAGACCGGTTACATATAGTTTATTATGAATAGATCGATATCTACTTTTTAAAGAAAGGTACATCTTCAAACGAAAGCTTGCATGAGGTTTGACGGACAAGCATTACTATGCAAGCTCGTATGTAAACTGGATTCCAATTATTAATGGGAGGTTGTTTAGTAAAAGGTGCTTTGTCTTGCCCCCAATCCTCATCGGAAAAAATACATTGATGAATGACCAGGGGAGGTGAACCGGTTTACGAGGTGAACCTTTGATCCCTGGAATGACTGACCAAAGTGTATGACCAGGGAGGTCCCTCCCTGGTATGACTAATGACCCCTACCCCCTATGACTGTTATTTGAAAATGGTGACCTTTTGGATGAAAAGGCCCCCAACTTAGAACGACGATGACAATTTTTTTTTACTCAACCTGAAGTTTTTTGGGTGTACCGGCCAAAATCTAAATTTCTAAGTTTGCCCTTCGGTGCCTCCAATAAAATCCTGGATTGATGCCTATAGAGTGCATATCCGAAATTTGAACTTCGGTTAGGCCAATACCTTTTCTGGGTAAAATTGTTTATCCCCACCAACTAAATCATGAGAGTCCCTACAAAAAAATAAAAATAAAAATAAAATAGAATAATAAAAAATATATATATATAAATAGTTGACTGCCTAATAATAATAATAATAATGATGATGATAAAATTTATAAAGCGCTTTACACAAAAAGTTTCAAAGCGCTATTACAACATGTAAATGACATTAAAATATAAAGTTATTAAGCTACAAAACAAATATCAATATAACTCAATTAATACAAAATCATTATTATACACTTCATATCAATAATAATGTCTTGAGTCTATTCTTAAATGTTTCTGTAGTAGGCGAGTCCTGAATGTGAGAAGGAAGTGAGTTCCATATATAAACACAAAACAAAAAGAAAGTTCCCCCTATTTCAGATATAAAAAAAATTTTAACCAGGAGGAATTTTAAAAATCTAATTATAATTATGTTCATGCAGGGGATTTAATTATATAGCTACCATAGGAGCGAATTTTAGGAAAAATCATCAAGTCATGCTTCAGTGATTAATGGTTGAATGCAAAAATGTCATTTTTTGAAGTTCACAAGCCTAAAATCACAACTTTAATTCAATGATATCGGACCCATTTTCAGATTTTAAACAATTATACACGTCAGAATGTATGCAAAACGTGCTTCCCAACATACGGAAACGAAATTTGCGTCAAATTTCACGGTTGAGTGAGCATGTAGCAAAAATTGCCCAAACTGCGATTCTTACTTCTTAGCCATGGTATAATCGATCAAATGTGAGGGAATTCCTGTTTTGGAAGTGTATATGCAACCAATATCCATCCATTCACGGTTGAATGAACCCATCGATCAACCAAAAAATAGGCCATTTTAGAATTACGAAGAGTCATTGTAGTAATTTTATGCACGAGAAAGCATACATTTTGGGGGTTTTATTTATTCTTTGGGCACGTGTCAATGATCCTATGGCATTGTTTCAAAAATTCATGCTTCAGTGAGCACGTGAAACTGAAAAAGCCCTTTTCTCACGTATGGACTAAAATTCAAATTCTTACTTTAATTGAATATAACAATTCTTGTTTGGGAGTACGTTTGATTTTATTTTCACAAAAATCCCGATGTTTCACGCCTCAGTGGGCACAAGATACAAGAAAATCATGGAAATGAGAAGAAAGTTTCTGGCTTCGTCATGGTTCAGTGACTTTTCGAATACGTAATTTGAATCAAGTTCATGTTAGTTGGAGATCAGTTGAAGCTGTGTGCCAAGTTTCGTGACATAACTCAAAGTAGAATTAACAATAATCATCAATGAAATTGGCTGAATTTCACGTTTGTCAGGTATTGATTTCCTCCTCCATAATTTTGACTTTATGTACAGAGGTTTAACAAAAGTTGAACAAAAGTTTAACAAAAGTGAAATTTGGCATATTTTAATTGTCAGTTTTTGTCCATTTGACTGTGAATTATTGTATGAAACTTTGCACA
>CALNVZ010000174.1:22770000-22875888 GCA_940671915.1 Paracentrotus lividus
AAAAGAACTTCCGTGACACCCTGGTCAGAGAGCTCATCAAGGATCTCCTCAGTTTCACAATCTCTCAACTTCGGCAGCAACGGATATACTCCTTGCTCGAATTGCAGGGATCTATGAGGAAAAAAACCTTGATGGGATTTTACAAACAATTTCACCTTCAGTAAGGTTTTTCGATTTGTACTGCTCTGTCACTTCTACCAGGGATGTTTCTCCCGATCTTAAGCGAGACACGTTATCGTTACAGGACCCAGCCAACCCCTCCAATTGCCCTTTGGTTGATCGCGAAAGCGACAGGTGAGGAGGACCTTTGGTTGGGGTCGGTAGCCTGAATTATCAAGAAATCTCGGAAACGACTCACGGTCATCTTTCCGATGTCGCTTGATAAAGTCATTTCTTGTTCTTTTTGTCTTTTGTTTGTGTTTTGCCATAATTGATGTTATTTTCGACACCCATTTGCTCCCCACCACCCACCGAGCACCCAAACGAGGGACGATCCTGTTGCTTAGAACCAATTCATCCTGCCCGACGCCAGGGATACAAAAACGTTATACTCCGAAGTACAAATGCTACCCAGATTGGCCTGACAAAGCAGCTGCCTTCTAAAATTGCAAAGTTGGATTACCAATAATAACAATACTGCCCATAACTTCTAACATTATAGTAGGCAAACGGATCAATTGGCTCAAGTCGATGTTGAAAATATCAATACTGCCTTCATTCTCGGGCTAAGCACACCAGACCGATCTGATTATATCCAGGCCTATCATAACCTACCGACTAGGTCACCACAAAGTGATGTGTTGCTTCAAAGAGACCGCATCCTCACCATTCACTCAATCACCTAGGATACCCCTTCATCCACGACACGCGGTCGCAAGTCCACGGCAAACTGAACTTCCTTTTAGTCGCCTTCTTACGACATGCAGGGGAATAACAGCGGCTTCTATTCCCTAACTCCCCGAAACCTGCAGGGGCCCACTCCCCTTCCTGGAGTCCATTAAGCCCTAAAATGGTTCTGGTTTGGCATACTGTACCCTACATCCTTGCTGTCCATTTCTCAAGAACCCTTGGTATGAATTTTCTAAACTTTAACCAGCTAGCTTAATTGACCACTTGACTTCCCAGTCTTTTCAATGGCAATCCATCCATTGCATATGACTCTTTTGTTACCTCTGTTATTCCTTACTTTGCTATCATAGGACTATTAGCAACTTAGATTTCAAACAACTTTTGTGAATAGAAATTTTTTTAATGTCAAGCACTTTGTTTATTCTAATGTTTTTCCAAAAGCATATTCCATAACATCCCATTTTTATTTCTAAAGCATTTTACATTGGATTTATGGTAGTTCATATGAAAGGTCAAAATATTAACTTTTAATAAACTTATGTATATTTTAAGACAATTTAAAATACGCCCGCCAAACAACTTGTTTGGCCCTTCCTATTTTCCAAATTGTTCCTTTCTACTCATACGCTTGCACGTAAAACATATGGCTGTCGTGTAGATTTGCAAATGACAATAAGAGACCTATGCTTTAAATCTGATGGGCCATATGCAATTTTGATTAAGATCTAAGGTCCTATGATAACTATCGCTCCAATTGTGCGGGTTTCCGTTAATCTGGGATGCCACTGCACAGTATTGGTGTTGCTATTTAAAAACTTGAAATGAAAAGTTTTTCAATTGTTTTGATTAATTATTACAGTTACATGTTCTGTTTACAAAGATGCTATGCTGTGACACTTTTTGTTGAATTTTCGACTACATTGCTGATTGTCTTGGTACTGGTACTGAACAAGGCCTATTCTTATTCTGATATTTAAAGTGATCTGCTGCTTAGTATTGGTTTTGATAGATATGATTATAGAAGAGAATCAATAAAACATTGTGTGTGAGGGTAAATGAAAATTTATTTGGGCCGTGTATGTATTATAAGTTATGCAGCTTTTGATGGGTTAAATGAAAATTTAATAAATAATGGAAAATTTTAATTTAAAGAAATGTATATAGTGAGAAGTTTAAAATAATATAAAATATATCAAAAATATTATTTTATGAAAAGGAAAATTAATAGCGAGAATATAAAAATAAAAATGAATTGAAAAATAAATAAAAAAAGGTTGACAAGATAAAAAAGTTATTAAGAGAAAAAAAAAAAGAAAGAAAAAAGATATTTAAGATTAATATTAATTTTAATATGTATTAATATAAGAATAAAAGTAAATATTAATTAAATAAAAAAAAAATATTAAAGTAAATAATAATCATAATATTTATGATAAGAAAAATAAATAAAGAATTTAAAAAAAAAAGGATTATAATTTAATTATGAGTTTTAAATTTTAGAATAAAAAATAATAAAAAGTTATAGAAACTATAATAGAATTGAAAAATATAAGATTTTATTAAAATTAAAATGAAGGAGGGTTGGGATAATGAAAAAGTAAAATAGAATATGAACAAAAATAAAAATAATTGTTAAGTGATTTGAATAATTATGAAGAAGTTATAAAAAAGATTATAATTTGGTAAAATAAATTAAAAATAATAAAGAAAGATAAAAAATTTAGAGAGAGAATATTGAAAGTTTTAAAAAATGATAAAAATATAGATCATAAATTAAAAAATGAACTAAAATGTAAATACTGAGGAATATGACATTAATTTACGGATAAAATAAAGATTGTTGGTATTAATGAAGGTTAATATATGTAAAGTAAAAAATAATTGTTAAAAAGAATGATATTAAATGGTATAAAAAGAAAAAAAGTTTATAAGAATTAAAAGTTTGGTAAAATTAAAAAGTAATAAGAAAAAATTTAGAAGAGAAATTTAAAAGTATTTAAACAAATTAAAAAATGATAAAATATTTAAAAATTGAAATTATGTAAAGAGAGGAGCAGATATACGGAGGAGCAATGAAATTAAAAAACAAACCAAGAAAAAAAAGACCAATAATGTAAAAATTAAAATTGTAAAATAAAAAAGAATATGTTAAATATAAAAATGAAAATTAAAAAGGGAGATCAGAAGCCGACCCACACAGACCACAGGTAAAATAGCACTAATAAATGGAAATAAAACTTTGTTAACACTGAAATTTTTATACAATTTGAAACATTATTGAAAAAAATTCATATAGAAAATGAAAAATAGAAACAAAAGAGTAAAAAAGAAAAAAAAAAATAATAATATTTGAAAAGAGTGTGAGAGATTAAATAAAAAATAAAAATTTATGTATAAATGTGTGTATTTGATAATGAAGTTTGGAAAATAGTGAATTGTAATATAAATTAAACACTATAAGAATTAAAGAAAACCGTTAGGAATATAAAATGAAAAAAATGTATAATGAAGTGTAATAAAAATAAAATTAATTGAAGATAGTGATATTAGAGAGAAAAAAAGCAAACCAGATATATTGAAAAACAACAACATCAACAAACCGAACTCAATATCATAAACCCCATACCTAATGCTCTCCCATGCGAAAACACCAAATGTGAATGAATGAACTAGTGCGAGGAACCCTTAGTACCCCATTCTGCCACTCCCCCTCCCCCGATCCTTCATATCGCCTCGCATTCCTTATATATTAAGACCCCCCCGTAGCCCTCCGTCCCACTCCTCCCCAACAGCCCCCGCCCCCGCCCCCCCCGCTCCCCCCCCCCCCCCCCCCCCCCCCCCGCCCCACTCACTCACCCTTCCCCCACCCCCCCCCCCGCCCAGCCCCCCCCCGCCCCCCGCCCCCCCCCCCCCCCCCCCCCCCCCCCCTCCCCCCCCCCCCCCCCCCCCCCCCCCCCCCCCCCCCCCCCCGCCTCCCCCCCCCCACTTTGGATTCCCAGGCCCTACCCTTCTCAAATACTCCGCTCGCCCGCCGGGCCCCTGGCTAATGTTGGGAAGCACGTTTTGCATACCGAAGTCATTTGCCACCTATCTGATTCATGCCGCGGCAGACGTCGTTAACATTGTGGGGAACATGTTAATTTCTGCATCCACTGGAAAAGTCCTCGATTATCAAGCTTTACTATTTCCCCTTTCAAGTAACTGGACTTGGAGTGCGATAGTATGCTGTTATATAACCTGCACTTTCCTTGATAAATTTCCCTTCGTCGTTGTACCAGGGTGCATTTAGGTCGCAAGGAAATACACACAGTCTTTTCAGGAGCGTGCTTATCCAAAAGATCACTTATAATGTTATTGTATTGAGTCACAAGATCAGAAGGGCTGAAGACATCTGGAAGATCAGAGATGGAACGTCTAAGATCAGAAACAAATTAATCTACATTGATGTCTCTCAGCTTGCGACACTTTATCCATCTTTTGGAGGAAGGAAGACGAGCAAAGTTCAGAGTGCAGACTACTGCAGAGTACGTGATCCGACAGGGTACCCAGACACACAGGATGTCTCAAGAAGTGGATGATTATCCTTCCGTGTGACGGCGAGGTCAAGGGTATGCCCTAGCTGCCTGATGAGTGGGTACGGAAACATGTTGAACAAGTCCTGTCGAGTATAGACCGAGAAGACCTTTGAATCGTCGTTATTGACATCAACTTGAATGTCAAATCACCAATCAATAATAGATGATGGCAGTCGACTGTCACAGACTCAAGCAAGGAAGTAAAATCACGGACGAAATCATCGAAGGTAAATTTATTCCTTGCAGACGGGCCGGGGTGGTCGGTAAATAGCACAAAGTCTGAAGACTACAGATGGAGATGTTCGAATGTAGAGGTCCATGAGTTCAAAGGTTATGGTCGCGAGATCCTCTGCACGGTAAATGGCACAAATTCCGCCACCGCGAGACTGCCGATGAACATGTTGAACATGGTAATTGCAATGGGTAAAGTGGTATAAGTAATAGTTAGGCAACTTACTTCGCTTGATAGGCAGACTGACGTCTTAAAGACGTCTTAAACTGGTCAAAACTGGTCAACTCGTCATACCGTCGTAAACCGACATCTTTATGATGTCTTAACACGTTTCCAAACGATTAATAGAATCTGATATTTAAATATCTTTACATGTTCCTATGCGATGTGATTATGTCTTCTTGGAATGACTTTCAAAGACGTTAATTTTCTTTTTGGAGCAAAAAATTATGACAGTAATATGACGTCTATAAGACCACTTTTCTTGTCATTTTTTGACCAAAATACGACATCTTTAAGACGTCTTTAACGCTCTATAAGACAACTTTTTGATGTCTTTACGACCGTCTATAAGACCACTTTCTTGTCATTTTTTGACCAAAATACGACATTCTTTAGACGTCTTTAAAACGTCTATAAGACAACTTTTTTGTCTATTTTTACCCAAATATGTATATCTTTAAGACGTCTTTACGACGTTTATAAGATCACTTTCCTTGTCATTTTTTGACCAAAATACGACATCTTTAAGACGTCTTTAAAAGTCTATAAGACAACTTTTGATGTCTTTACGACGTCTATATAAGACCACTTTTCTTGTCAGTTTTTGACCAAAATACGACATCTTTAAGACGTCTTTAAAAACGTCTATAAGAACACACTTTTTTGTCTATTTTTTACCCAAATATGATATCTTTAAGACGTCTTTACGACGTTTATAAGACCACTTTCTTGTCATTTTTGACCAAAATACGACATCTTTAAGACGTCTTTCAAAACGTCTATAAGACAACTTCTTGAGTGTCTTTACGACGTCTATAAGGACCACTTTTTTGTCATTTTTTGACCAAAATACGACATCTTTAAGACGTCTTTAAAACGTCTATAAGACAACTTTTTGTCTATTTTACCCAAATACGATATCTTTAAGACGTCTTGACGACGTTTATAAGACAACTTTTTGCTTCATTTCGACCAAAATACAATGTTTCTGTTGGTCATGAATATTCATAAGCAGTATTCTGGAGATTTGAAAAAAAAGGGGAAAATGAATAGAAATATGCAATTTCAAGCCATGTAACCGGCATTTGGCTTATTGACATAATCAAAATTGTTTTAAATTATTATCATATTATGTATAACACAATTTCAAGGTGCTTCATAATGACAATTCTTCATATTTCATTAACAAAAGTGTAATTTAATAAGTAACTGTCTTTCTTCAAACATTTGTCTGTAGCACTTTATATAGCAGGACCGGACACCACTGCCAGTTAATAGGGCCTTTGTGTAGGACAGCATAGGTTATAATATTAGGATAGGTTAGGATAGGATAGGACTCAGTATTAATGGTCGAACAACCTGATAGCACAGTGACGTCTTAAAGACGTCAGAAAAAAAATTTTATGACGTAAATTTGCACCCGCGTTTGACGTCTTAAAGACGTCGTATTAAAGATGTCAGTCGTATTTTTACGTCATAAAGATGTCAGTTTTAGACGTAATAATGACGTAAAAATACGATGTCTTTAAGACGTCAAACGTGGGTGCAAATTTACGTCATAAAGATGTCTTTTCCTGACGTCTTTAAGACGTCTGACGTGACGTCTTTAAGACGTCTTTAAGACGTCACTCTGCTATCAGGGTACATGATTGTCACGGAAATCGCCTCTCAGCCAAGACTCGGTCACGAGCATGACGTCAAGATCACTGTCAAGAATAAAGGTCACAAATCGCAGTCGTTTTATTGTTCATTGAGCGTGCATTCCAATGGCCAATCTTAACATGCGGATGTCTAACCTGGTGATCATGGGTTACACCTTGACGGGGATTAGTATAGAAGGGGATATCTGTATAACATTCCTCCGGTGACTTGGCTGATGTTTTACAGACTTCCTGGAGTCGGAAATGGCGTAGTTAGACCTCCTACCGCCTCTTTTGCCCCGTTTTCTCCATCTCTAGCTTCCTTTTCCCATTCTGCCAATGTCTAAAGACATGGCTGTCGATGTAAGTCCTGCAGGTCGGCATGTACAGGTTTACTAGACAGACCAAGTGACTGAATTCTACAACAGATTTCAGATTCAAGTTCACATCCATCAGTAGTAGGGGCATAGGCCATGTAGAAAAACAGCCGAGTACTGAATGAGTCTCAAAGCCAAAGGCATAGTAGTGTGACACAAGTGAAAGGGTTCTAGCTGGAGAACAATAGCATGTCCCTTCTCAAATCCACTCAGAGTATTGGTTGACCGCACAGCTTTAATAGTCCAGTCTGGTTGTGAATAAGCTGAATAGATATGTGTAGTGTCAAGGTTGAGGATATTTGACTGAAAACTGTCACAAAAATCAACCAGAAAATGCGAGAAAGTTTAAAAATCTCCATGATTCTGATATGAACAGTTCTCGTCTATGGAACACTACAAACATTATATAAAACCAACTATTTAAGGTAAAACGAGAGAAGATATCAGAGAGCCTGTGAGAGCGACCACCAGGCGCTGCACAACAGTCTCTTTTCGTTTGACACTTAATTCTGGTCAATAGTCAACTCCTAAGTAAAAAATTACAGTCTTTCTTGTTTTTATTTCATTCAAGATCAGTATAGATGTTAAAATTTTCGGCCTTCGGCCCAAGAATTTCATCAAGTATCGGCCATTATGGGTAAAGTTCAGTTGGTCAATCGGATCCGTCGTCCATGTTTCACGTTTTCCCCTCTTTTCCCCCTTTTTTTCTTTTCTTTTTTTTTTTTTGCTGTGGGGGGGGGGCCTGTGCCTCGCCTGTGTCATTTGAAATATTGGTAATAAATAAATACAAATAATACAATACAAAAGGTTTCAGAGAAGACTGAAGAAAGTGAAGTTTTCACACAGTATGTTTTGCTATTTAGATAGTCATGATGACCCAGTTTGATTTGGGTGCAAATTCCCCTTACAGTAACGGCACCCCCCCCAAAAAAAAAAAAAAATCCTGCGGGGCCTCGCCGCGGCGCTCCGGCTCTGTGACCATATAGTCATCATTTTGGGGGGCACAGTGTTGGAAAAAGTATACATGAAACATGTAAACACTTTGGGGAACAGATTAATTATCAGATAATTTATTTCACTGATGACCCCCACTTCGTAAACTTTCATTTTTTTTTTCTCATTTTTTTTCATTTTCATTTTTTTTCATTTTCATTTTTTTTCATTTTCATTTTCGGCTCGCGCTTCGCGCTCGCTGACATGTCTGATACTAAATCATAATGCACAAATAACTTAAATGTTTACCTCAAAATTTTCAGCTCGCGCTTCGCGCTCGCGGATTCTAAACAAGGTCTTTAATACACAATTATCAAAAAAATTTAATAGTAGTAATTGCCCTTTGTCCATTCCATATATCTTTTAAAACCCAAAATTTTCGGCTCGCGCTTCGCGCTCGCGGATACTAAATCATAATGCACAAATAACTCTAATGTTTACCTCAAAATTTTCAGCTCGCGCTTCGCGCTCGCGGATTCTAAACAATGTCTTTAATACACAATTATCAAAAAAATTTAATAGTAGTAATTGCCCTTTGTCCATTCTATATATCTTTTAAAACCCGAAATTTTCGGCTCGTGCTTCGCGCTCGCGGATACTAAATAGGGTCTATAATACACAATTATCTATGTTAGAAAGTACCCCTTTATTCTATATATCTTTTAAAACCCAAAATTTTCGGCTCGCGCTTCGCGCTCGCTGACATGTCTGATACTAAATCATAATGCACAAATAACTTAAATGTTTACCTCAAAATTTTCAGCTCGCGCTTCGCGCTCGCGGATTCTAAACAAGGTCTTTAATACACAATTATCAAAAAAATTTAATAGTAGTAATTGCCCTTTGTCCATTCCATATATCTTTTAAAACCCAAAATTTTCGGCTCGCGCTTCGCGCTCGCGGATACTAAATCATAATGCACAAATAACTCTAATTTTTACCTCAAAATTTTCAGCTCGCGCTTCGCGCTCGCGGATTCTAAATAAGGTCTTTAATACACAATTATCTAACAAATTTTTTAGTAGAAATTGCCCTTTTATCCATTCCATATATCTTTAAAACCTAAAATTTTCGGCTCGCGCTTCGCGCTCGCGGATACTAAATCATAATGCACAAATAAGTCTAATTTTTACCTCAAAATTTTCAGCTCGCGCTTCGCGCTCGCGGATTCTAAATAAGGTATTTAATACACAATTATCTAAAAAAAATTATAGTAGAAATTGCCCTTTTATCCATTCCATATATCTTTTAAAACCCAAAATTTTCGGCTCGAGCTTCGCGCTCGCGGATACTAAATCATAATCAAATTTTTAGTTCAAAATTTTCGGCTCGCGCTTCGCGCTCGCAGACACAAATTTATTAGGGCATGTTATAATGCACAATTAACTCAAATTTTACCTCATCTCATGGTGGCAATTTAGAAAACATATTCAAACCACTTAAGTTTCGTTCAAAATATACCGATTTTTTTTTTCTTTTTTTTTTTTGCTTTTGTTTTTTCGTTAGTATTTATTTTGTTTCCATAGGAACAAAATTAAAATTGTTTAAATTCCTCGTTTTATGTCAGTATAGGCCCAAATATCGGGGAATGTTAACTCGCGCTTCGCGCTCGCAAGATTTTTTTTCAAAGTTGGGCCCCCCCCCCCTCTGGAAAATCCTGGATCAGCGCCTGACCTCCTACAGACTTTTGGAGGGGAGCCAGCTAAATTATCCCCCTTTTTGCAGCTTTTTGGACCATATTCGGGACCCTGTTTCATAATTTTTGCTAAAAAAATTGAAAACTAACTCTCAATATAAAAAAAAGGTCAGGGGAAATGCTAAGAGACCCCTATTTCAATAATTTTCAGGATTCCCCTACCTACGTGAAGGGCTGACCACCTGAGTGGGGGGGGGGGGGGGGGGGGGGGGGGCATGATCCCCCTTTCAGACAGATGATACGAATACGATCGACAACTTGCACTATATCGTTGATGAAATATTATAACAATTTACAGTTAAGACAATACAAGAGCTTCTTTTCTTTCTTTTAAAAACTTTTTTTGATCACCTCGATCCCTTCGAGAAAAAAAAGCGTGAATCGCGAGAGGAATACATTTTAGTAATCATTTCAAATTTGGAAAAAAATATTTAAAAACACAGGAAAAAGGGAAAAAAGAGGCTAAAAAGATATAGACTCAAGATATAAATTTTTGTTTCTCTCTGCCCTCATGTAAACACAACACAAAAAGAAATTTCCTCTATTTCAAATATCAACCTTTTTTAATCAGGAGGAGTTGAAAAAATATAATTATGTCCATTTAGCTACCGTGGGAGCGAATTTTAGGAAAAACCAATAAGTAATGCTTCAGTGAGCAATGGTTGAATTAAAAAAAAAAAAAAAAAAAAAAAAAAAAAAAAAAAAAAAAAAAAAAAAAAATCATTTTTTTGAAGTTCACAAGCCTAAAATCACAACTTGTATGATTGTATGTATGCAAAACGTGATTCCCAACATACATAAACGAAATTTTGTAAAATTTCACGGTTGACTGAGCATGCAGCAAAAATTCCCTACATGTACATATAATTATATTTTTTTCATCTTCTCCTGGTTAAAAAAATATTGATATCTGTTGTGTTGTGTTTATACGCAAAGTTATTGCTGCTACTGCAAGCGACACCGAAATAATAACGACTGGTACTGAAGTCTGTGCAATCGATGCTTTTTTTTGTTGTTGTTGTAATCGGTGAAGGTATCGATAATCTCGACGAAGCCAGCTTTCCCGTAGAACGCCACGAAAATGGCTGCAAATATGGGTAAATATATAATGTTCTATTGGTTGTAATTAATTATAACATTCATATTATTGTCACTGATTGTACAATGTTCCTACTTAAACTCCCAAGACATTATGGTTGGAAATATTTTGCGCTAAAACACGGTTTGATATTGGATCACCTTGCCCCATGTATTTGTAATTATGCTGGGGCCACATATGCGTGCAAACATACCGTGAAACGGAACGTCACGGCATTTGACGCATTCCCCATCGGCCACCATTCCCTTTTTTGGCCTGTTATCAAAAATATTGTTACAATTGACAATAAATTTCACACTCACTGATCTATCACTAAATTCTTGTGTCTTGGGCAGCAGTACGGATGATAAAGTTGTTGAGGTGCTTACATTTCAGTCGTATTCTGTACTTCCTATCAGCCACTTCAGAATGAGTCAGGAATGCACGCACCAGACTAAATATAACGTTGAGCGACGTTGAGGGCTTGCAGCCTAAAGAACTTGAATAATAAGAGGACAGAACTCATTCATAAAAGCATTAGAATACTACGATAATATTTTGTGATTGACTATCGTAATTGACGATGTTTGTTTACAATTGTAAACAAGATTGACCGCGGAACTCAATTGACCTCATAATCGGAACTAGATTTCTTCCAGGCCCAAAGAAGATTTTTTATCGATGAATTTATTCAGTGCTAGGTAAGTCCCACCAGTCCCAACCGGTACTGATCTTACAAAAGATTACATATGGCGGATCGAGTATTTCACGAAAGAGAGGGGGGGGGGGGGCGTGCAAATTTGAATTCTACACTTCTGGTACCCCATTTTTTTAACCCTGTCATATATTGCCCCTTTTTTCCTTTCCATGTTTTTCTTTTTTTTTTCTTTTTTTTTTTTCTTTTTTGGAGGGGGGGGGGGTAACGTTAGATGTTATTTTTTTTGCCATATCATAAATAAAACAAATCGAGCTGGTCCGTTTTTTGACTTGACTTTTTTTTTCTCTATTTTTTTTGGGGGAGGCGGGGATTTATGATGGGCAAAAAAAAAAAAAAAAAAAAAAAAAAAAAAAAAAAACGGCTTTTTGCCCATCATAAAGGTCATCAATTTTTTTTTATTTTTTATTTTTTTTATTTTTTATTTTTTTTTGTAAAGGGGGGGGGGTAGTGCAGCTTGCCACCCTGGATACGTGCCTGAGATCCATTAACGTTCTGCAAAGTGTTTTTTTTTTTTTCACCCAATCATGTAGGAAGGCCCATTGGTGGCGGGGGAAAAAAATGTAACAGGAAAGGAAAAGAGAGAAGGGGGGCGGAGAAGAAAGCAGAAGAAAGGATTAATGGAATTGAGAGGAGAAAAAGTTGAAACTGCCCGAGGGGGGGGGGGGGCAAATAATTTGCAGACCCAATTATCATAAACAAATCTTCGTTTTGAAACAAATAATTTCCTGATCCAACGAGTAAGATCATAGCTCATTGCTTGATTGATAAAAATTAAAACGCCTATATACGAGACTACGCTCTCTATAGAAAAATTTCTCTTTCGCTGCAAAGATTCCACAACGGAGAAGCACGTCTACGCAAAGCGGTGAGCTTTTTCCCAGTTTTTTTTAGCATTTTTTTTTAAAACTAAAAAAAGTAGTTACATATTATAGAGTTAGACTAGATCTAAACTTTTAATATAGGAACTTTTTGAGTAGTACAACGTCTGATGATTTTAAAAACAGGCAGAAAAATCGTGCTTTTCAGGGGTGAGCGTCCGCCGTGTATAGCTACTTGGCGGTGCAAGGTCAATAATAATTGACCATGCAATAAGTGTAAGTGGCTGGGGCCGTGGTTCAACTTCAATCGCACAACTTCAATCGAATACCATACAATCACATCGGAAAATCTGTTCATACACACAGAGGTCTTTTGGGGTGCTCTGATTGGCTATCTTATGAAGTTCCTCCCGGTTGTGTTGACTCTAGTGTGATGACCGAAACTGAACAAAGTGATTCAGCTGTTTTTTGAACGAACGTTTATTACTAACGTTAGATCTAACTTACTTTTAACGTGCGCTGTAACGTTACTAGTATATTTGTCAACGTTTCGTGTGGAGACCAAAGTTCAAACAATCAAACAGCAAGATATAGATCTACCTTAAAAAATAGGTTGCTGTTACTTAAACCGACCAGCCCCCGTCGCGAAGCGACGGGAACTGACGAACCAGTAGACATATTTGGTGAAGTTTTGAAAATATCTATAGATCTAACGTTACATGACCACAAATTTCGTGATAAAAAATACCTTCTTTGAATTCATACTCACATTGAATCAAATTTTTGAAGTTTTTCCTCGAATTGGTGACATCTGCGAATATTTCACATGAAGTAATCAACTAATAATGAAGAAAAATACAGGAAAATTGAGTCCATCAACGTATATTTCTCCGTGCGTGCGTTGTCTTCGCCACAGAGTTAAATACGTCTTCGCACAGTAAAATGACGTCACATAGAAAATGGCAGCGATGGCACCAACATTTTGAGAAGAGACAAGGCCAACGGAAAATTCATTTTGGTAAGTCAAGAAGCTCTTATATACTTCAGTTTTTCAACGGCCGTATGTTGAAATATCATACATGCCGTTGAATTACATTTGAACATTAGTATCATCATATTAACCAGTATAATCACCTGATGCTCATCATCGCTGATTATTTCGCTGTAAATGGAGGTGGTGGAAGTACAGCCCCGTCGCCTTCGGCAACGGGGCTGTGTATAGTTAGCTGTTACTATGCCCCCTAAATACCATATGAATACTTTAAGAATGACACAGAATATGAACTTCAAATAGATCTAGAAGTCTAAACCCTGCTAATCGAATGGTGCAACTCACAAATTTGGAAATAAAACAGAATGGAAATAAGATATGACCAAGCAAAGAGTGGTTTTTCATCATCAGTATAAGGAACACGAGGAAAAGTCTACAACAGCCCATACTTCTTCTTCTTCTTCTTCTTCTTCCTCCGTTTGCTTCGGAGATCAGCAGGCACTTCTGCAAGTATGTATGTTTAAAATGGTCGGGCTGTCACTATGGTTTGTCTTGAAGTTCCATGATTAAAGATGATCTCAGAGTGTCGATTCGTAAAATGAAATGGAGGACAATGGTCGTGAAAGATTTAATTGTAGCAGGAGGGAGGTCTGGGTTGGGCAGAAGAACTAGTTGAAGAAAGGGGGAAGGGTCGTCTCTGTCTAGAGTTTCTGTTTCTCTAGAGTGTCTAGAGTTGCTGTAATACGTACAGAGGTAGAGGACAATGCATTTTGGGTGCTCTGATTGTAGTTATTGTGTGAAGCTTAAAGGGACGTATAATTGATAAAACATGGGGAAATCACCTTATCTCGGATGAAATGACATTCCAATCAGAGCCTTAGGCGTGTTGCGTAATCTTCAGCGCCAACCCGTCTGGAGTTAATCCGGTTAATCCTTCATGGCTAGGCTAACTAACCAGAATTCTGAAGTAAATCTAACCTATGTTTTGTTTTTGAGGTAGAGCATTATACAAGTCCTCTCTTTGAATTTATACGGAGAGACCCGTTGAGAGTCTATAAACTAAGAATTGTTGAGGACTCGAGAATCCGAAGCTACTGACCCTATTTACTGACTGAATTCGGTCAACTTCGTCATGTTCGTGCTGTCCGAATGTTAATCCCCAGTAGGCCGACCCATGCGTAAGCCACTGTCGATTGTGTTCGAGTCAATGGAGCTCAGAAAAAACGTGCATTCCCCACGATCTCCGACTTTCGGGGGCCTTTAAGCTCCTCCCGGTTGCGATGACTGAAGTGCGTTGACCCAAGGAGATTTACAGTATGGAGTGACAAAAAAATGCATATTAATTCATGATGCTTCCAATTTTTAAAGAAGTACAAGAGAATACACAGGTGCACTGTAGCCTTTGGTGGTGACCTGTGATGCCGCCAGTTTTATACTATATAGAAAAAACTTAAAAGAAATTTGTGTTGAAAATAAATAATTGGGAATATTTTCTATTTTATTTGATCACAGAACATGCATACTAAACACATGACGGAATATATATCAAAGCCCTATTATGTCCTAAAATTGGATGAAATATTGTATGATAATAGTTGTAAAATATGAAATACCTCAGAATTCAACAATTTTTAAATCAACATTTTACACATTTCCACAAACATCCGTAGTACAAAAATTTAAGATTAGTTTGTTGGAATATATTAATTGGCGATGTTACATGTATGTGTCACATATGTGGCCACATGCGGTCAGTCGAGTAATTTCAAGTCATATTTCAAGAAATATTGCAACATTTATTTTTGCTTTCCCCTGTGAAAGTGAGCAATATGTCTGCTGATACTATCCGACCAGAGGCAGCGGAAAGTAATTATCATTACAAAAGTATATTTCGTTTTGTAACTGGCCAGTAAGTCTGTAGTTAGGCAGAAATCTTTTGTCTACAATCTGCGAGAAAATTCCAATGAAACTCATGTCTGACATATTTTATCCCTGCGCCATCACAGTCCCATCAAAAGAGTTAGCTACGTTGTTTCTCCATGTGTTTGAAGCTCCTTGGTTGACCGTAACTGAACAACAGATTCAGCTGTTTCCTGAAAGTATGCTTTTATCGCGCACTGTCAATCATAACCAACGTGGACCAGATAGCAAGAAAAAAGAAGACTCGACTTTCAAAAAAGTTGTTTGGTAGGCCGCTGTTAGAACACTTTTAAGTATGAGGAAGAGTGATATCAATGAACTTCAACAAATCGAATGGTGCAATTCCGATGTATGGAAATAAAATGTAGCAAAAATTAGGACTTACCAAAGAATAAGTGACGAGTCTAAATTTTTTCGTCAGTATTGTTCATTCGAAGGCACAATGTGTCATTGGTATGCAAACGAGATCGTTCGGGCGTGATATATAGTGGAGTTGGAAAATTATTAATTACATTGTAGTACATGTACATTTGAATTGGTCAGACTCACCCTGTTTGTCCTTTTCATCTGACTTACTATCTGTGTTTCCTACAGGTCTTCTTGATTTTCTTCAACTTGGTGTAGACCTGTTGTTTGTGAATTTTTAATGATGGTCTCCTCATCACCATAATTTAGAATCACTCTACGAGTCGTTCCCACGTCTCGCGATGTCTTGATGACATTCTCATCATTTTCAATTTGGGAAATTTCACCAATATTCACCTGTAGAGATTTTTTTTCCATCTTTTTTTTTCCAAATGGTGAAATTTTGTTTAGTTTCTGCTGAATTTTGCTGATTTTACTTTGATCCTGCGATTCACTTTTATCCTTTCCCATTTTCAGTAATTATCCTGATGTTGGACGAGGATAGTAGTCAAGGGGGTTCGGTTTTTTGATGTCCGTAGCTAGAGGTATCTGCTTTATGTGTTTGATTAGGCGAAAGTACTCAAGACCTCCTGCTACATGTATGGCGCGAAAATCAAAGGTGAACCCCGCAGAAGAATCATCAAAATCTGCTGTAAAATGTGTTTTCCAAAGATTTCTATCTCAGTATTTTTTTTTCGTATATATTCTCCTTGAATCTTCAGTTATTTTGTGTAATGCCAGCCTTGAAAAAGTGAAATTTTCCAGTATTTTTTTTCTCCAAAACAAGAGAGAAGCGAAAAAGTGTGACCATCTTCCACGCATGTGCAATCAAGACCTCCAACCCTTTTTAGCGCAATGACCATGAATGCAGCTTTTGCAAATGAGGACGTTCATATCCAAATAGTTTTTGAGCATAATTAGTCATATCGGCATACAACCAACCCTGGATATTTTTTGTTTTCATAGCATATCTGCTACACAAAATATGTTTTTGCATAGCAGCAACAGAAAATTTGAATCAGAGTGTAATGTGTCGCCTTAGTGTGTGTGTAATATTCCTGCATTTCTTTTGTCAGATGGTGTGTATAAGATAAATTGTCCATCTTAGAATCCTCTTCATTTGTTTTCACATGTTTTATTTTGCAATCTGCTCATAGAAATGTCAGAGTGGATCAAGTTTTTCACTGCAGCTGGTATTCCAGCGGGTCCAGCTGCCAAGTATTCCATGGTGTTCCTTGACAACCGCATCCAGAAGAGCATGCTGATGGACCTGACCAAGGAGTATCTAAAAGAGATGGGAATATCCATCATGGGTGATGTGATTGCTATACTCAAGTATGCCAAGACGGCCCATACTAGGGTAGGTAGAGTGAATCAGTGCCCTGTAACGTAAAGAGTTACATGTATGATCAATTGTAAATAATAATCAGAATATATCTGCAACTTGTATAGCACCATTATCCATTAATTTGTTAAATGCATAAAGGTCATGTATAGTTTTGGGAGAATAGATTTTTTGTTTTGTTTCCAAAGCAGAATAATATGAATGAATACCTCAATTAACCTCTGTGTACAAAAGGATTTGTTATAAAATCCACTCTAACACCTGAATTTAGCAACAAAACTGTGTAAATATATCTATTGACAGTGCCACAATCAATAGGATCTCAGAAGTATGGCCTTATTTTGATGAACATCTCCCCGTGCTCATGCAAACTATTACATATCATGGAAAGACGTGCATGGAACATGATTATATCCTTTGCCCATACATTTTTATGTCATTAGAACACTATGAGGACAAGTTGAGCAAGTTCTTAAAAAAAATTAATGTTTTCTACTACAACTATACTTGGGCTTTAAGGTGCTTATAAGAAAAATCATTCTGATTGTTCACAGTGGGATTTTTATGCAAGAAATCTACATGTACTCAACAAGCATTCTTATTGGTCATTGCTTATTTGCTACTAGAACTGAATAATTCCTGTTGGACCATAAACCCTGGGACATGAGAGGGGAACGTGGTGAAGTGAAGTGATTTATAGGTGAATTATTGAAATATTTCAAGAGACAGCTGTGCAAGGATGATAGCATTATTTAATTGAATGTTAAGTTATGTTCATTTACAGATTTCTAACATTGATAATGATCATGGCTTGAGAGAACAAAATATTGAGTTTGTTCTTATATCTTGCTCTTGAACGAGTCCTTTTTTAAAAACATATAAATCTATGAATGAATGAATCATGTTCAATAAACAAACAACAAGAAAAACAATGAAAAATTGTTGTCCTCATTTAGTTTAAGTTTAAGACAAATGTCAAGAAAATTTTACTAATTTTATTTCTTGGTTTGTGTTCATTCAAGTATCTAATAACAACTTGATATCCTCTGTGTGTGGAGCTAACAGTTTCATATATTTTTTTGCAGTATGAAAACGAGAAGCCTGCCATAACAGCACTGTCTACTAATCCAGATGCGAAAGTTGAAGTGAAGAGACAAACTACTCGTAAGTAGGCCTATTACATAATCTTAGATTACTGATCTGGCCCCATATTCATAAAACCTTACTAAAGCTATTCGTCAACCATTTAGGTGATAACTAGGCCCATGAAGGTTTTTATGAATATGGGCCCTGATGCATATGTCATGCATACTCGTACAAGTTTTGTCCTATCTGAGAGATTTATAAATTTTATCCGCCAGTTGACTTCGAAGTCGGAGGTTCTGCTGAACCATGCATGGATGTCGAGAAGTTGTGAAAACGTAGAGAGATGACAATTGCTCCGCTGTAAATTCCATCAAAAATAAAAAGCTAATCAAATGATTTTAGTTCAACCAACTATACCACACCCTTAACCTCAAACAAAACCTGATTGCAACCTCAATCATAACCCTTTATCTTAGATGCAATAAAACCTGCAGCAATTGTCCGTCAAGTTGTGTCAACCTATCTAAGGGTGGTGTACATGTAGTTCTCAAATCGGTTATTAGTTTTGTTCCATATTGATGCACCTTCTTTCTCTCCACCTCCAGCTGGAAACAGAATGTTGGAGCACTACATGAGGAAAGAAGGTACATGTAGTTCTCAAATCAGGTTATTAGTTTTGTTCCATAGATGGTGATGCACCTTCTTTCTCTCACCTCCAGTGAAAACAGAATGTTGGAGCACTACATGAGAAAGAAGGTGTACATGTAGTTCTCAAATCAGTTATTAGTTTTGTTCCATAAGAATAGGTGATGCACCTTCTTTCTCTCCACCTCCAGCTGGAAACAGAATGTTGGAGCACTACATGAGGAAAGAAGGTGTACATGTAGTTCTCAAATCAGTTATTAGTTTTGTTCCATAAGAATAGTGATGCACCTTCTTTTCTCTCCACCTCCAGCTGAAACAGAATGTTGGAGCACTACATGAGGAAAGAAGTGTACATGTAGTTCTCAATCAGTTATTAGTTTTGTCCATAAGAATAGTGATGCACTCTTTCTCTCCACCTCCAGCTGGAAAACAGAATGTGGAGCACTACATGAGGAAAGAAGGTGTACATGTAGTTGTCAAATCGTTATTAGTTTGTTCCATAAGAATAGTGATGCACAGCTTTCTTTCTCTCCACCTCCAGCTGGAAACAGAATGTTGGAGCACTACATGAGGAAAGAAGGTGTACATGTAGTTCTCATACAGTATTAGTTTTGTTCCATAAGAATGTGATGCACTTCTTTCTCTCTACTCCAGCTGAAACAGAATGTTGGAGCACTACATGAGGAAAGAAGGTGTACATGTAGTTCTCAATCAGTTATTAGTTGTTCCATAAGAATAGTGATGCACCTTCTTTCTCTCCACCTCCAGCTGGAAACAGAATGTTGGAGCACTACATGAGGAAGAAGGTGTACATGTAGTTGTCAAATCGTTATTAGTTTTGTTCCATAAGAATAGTGATGCACAGGCTTCTTTCTCTCCACCTCCAGCTGGAAACAGAATGTTGGAGCACTACATGAGGAAAGAAGGTGTACATGTATGTTGTCAAATCGGTTATTAGTTTTGTTCCATAAGAATAGTGATGCACCTTCTTTCTCTCCACCTCCAGCTGGAAACAGAATGTTGGAGCACTACATGAGGAAAGAAGGTGTACATGTAGTTCTCAAATCGGTTATTAGTTTTGTTCCATAATAATAGTGATGCACCTTCTTTCTCTCTACCTCCAGCTGGAAACAGAATGTTGGAGCACTACATGAGGAAAGAAGGCATCATGGAGGGAAGTAGTTCAAAGGTCACTGTATCACCCTCCATGGCAGTCAGACTTGGAGCTGTGCCTTCTGGAGGTATGTATTACATTTCCACGTTATTTTCATCATAGTTTGATATTCATAACAAGTGTTGTAGATGTAGATTGTCCCTGATTTGGTGTGCTGTGTACTTTCGCTTATTTTTATTTACTAGAGATGTAGCTATGTGTCCTTGATAACATTTTGTGTATTTACTTTTGAATCTTCATCACAATGATGCCACTAACAAGTATGATTTATTTCACATTTTGCTCACCCTTTGAATGTAGAATGATACTGTTTCTTCATAACTTGCGTGCAGTGTTTTCTCCTGACAATTTGGGCTATCAAATGTGTTTTGAACTTTAGTTTAATTTAATCAGCATACATTATTTTCAATCAAACATTAAAGAGCTAGAAATGCTGTATTAGCAATATTAGCCAATATGTTATAATATACAATAATGTGAAGCATTAGAATTATTTTTTAAAAACTTACTTCAGTCCATCTGTATGTATGTCTAAAATTAGTTCTTAATTAGAGGACCTAACTAACAGTGTGTATTAGTTTTGTGTGTTCTGAGGTAAACAATGTCGCTGTACACTTTTCAAGCATGTAACATACACGAAAGGGCCTACTACTAACAATTAAGCTTCACAAGATAATATACTGTCATACGTGTATGTCTGTTTCAGTAGCCATATCTTAACCTTTTATTTCATTGTTTCTTTTGTGTGGGTACTACATGTAGCTTATTCAGAACAGACTCTGTACATGTAACACATGTTAAGTCCTGTATGTAATGACCCCTATAATGAGAGATGTTGATTGTATCCTAAAACCTATATCCTGTTTCTCATTGTCTTGTACAGTGGACAGGGCTGATGCAACATTGAGCAGTGAGTTCACTAACGCTCTTTTTATGACATGGCCAATGTTACATGTAACTAAAATCGTACCGTGTTGTATATAGATGTCTGTAACCTATTGAATGACAGATACTAGATTGACGTAACCCTTATCAGCAGATCATGTCATCTTTCACGTCATCTACCAATTTCTGTAGATAGATTTTATGAAATAATTCTTGAGGCAATTAAAGGGAAAGTTCACCCTGGGTTTAAATTGGTTTGAAAAAATGCAGCAAAATAAAAGAAAATGTGAGTGAAGGTTTGGAGAAAATCGACCCAAAAATAACGAAGTTATGAATATTAAAGTTTTGATTTTGTGACGTCACATGCGAACACTTCTCCTATGTATTATGTAGTGTATCAAATTGACCCATTCCTTTATCAAGAACCATGAAAAAAAAGACAAATTTATTGACTGTACATACACAACACATGGGCGAGCTGCTTGCAAGTGACGTCACAAAATCAAAACTTTGAATATTCATAACTTTGCTATTTTTTGGTCGATTTTCTTCAAACTTTCATTTATATTTTTATTTTATTTTTCTGCATTTTTTAAAACGAATTGAATTCCAGGGTGAACTTCCCCTTTAATATTCCTAATTTGTGCATAAATAAGACTTTTTGCTCCAACTCACTAGCTCCTAGAATGCTAATTTATGTTTAAATATTCTTTAAAGCATTCCTAACAAATTTACTTGAACAAAATAGATAAAAACAAACTTTTTATGAAAATATGTCTCTTTGATTTGACACTTTTGTTTTTTTGTTTTTTGGTAAAATTTATTGCCTGAAAATTTTTGAAGCATACATTGTAATTATCTAACAATCATAACTTTATGAATTGGGTATTAAAAAAATCATTTGCATTGACTTTGTACAAGCATGGTGATGTAAAATAAACACACACACAGATACATACACAGATTGTTCATGGACATAACAAGTTTTCCCACAATTTCCGCAATTGAATGAATAATGCTACCTATTTTTAACATTTTGCTTGGTTTTCCCCAAGGTTCCAAGAAGGCCTCTGCTGGTATCTTAGCGGACACCGCTGAGGTAGTTCCAGTGAAGAGACCACGTATGGTTAAACCAGAGGAAGAAGGGAAGTATGTGATCAGCTTACCCAAAGGAACCACACCAAAGACCATGAAGATCATGGAGCAGAAGCAACAACAGCAAACAGGTGTGTGGTCGTAGGATGGGAAATACAGAGATGCCAACCCTACGGAATACTTAGAACTTTAGAAATTAGAATGTGAATAAGGCAAATAGTTGAAACAGCTGAAATGAACATCTTGGTCTCAAGAGAAAGAAATCTACTGATTTGATTACATTCCCAAGTTTTAATGACAAACCCAAATGTTATTGTTCATGCTTTCTCTCATGAGAAGTCATGTGGTTCAGCTGTTTCAAGTATTGGTTCTATTCATGTTCTAATTTCTAATGTTCTAGTTATTTCATAGGGTTGGCATTTCTGGTAATATTCAATTTTCATAGAGTCTTCTGATTTGGGAGATAAATTAGTGGATCACATGATACATGGTCATAATGTCTGCCATGCAGAACTTCAGGTAACTCTGCCTGCCTTGAATCTCTTGGGACCATAGAAATCTGTTAGACTTTAATAGGAAAAAATCGACATGTGACAGATGAATAACACATGTCTTGTATAATTTGGACTAAAATATTGCATCGACTTATAGAAGGCCAACTTATGCAGAATTGACTGTACATAGAACTCTCTACCGAGGCGAAGGAAATTGGTTCGGGGAGTACAATATTTAGTTAATGATGAGTGTCATTTTAAGGAAGATCTGGAACATCCAGATATGGTTGTACTGGTTGCAATGGGATGAACGGTATAAATCATAGAGAAGCAGACAAAGAAAGACATTTTTTCTCATTTTTTTAGGAGCAGAGGAAGACAAGAAGACATCAGTTTTTGCCCGGCTAGGATCAGGGAATAGCACAAATGCCTCACAGCCAACACAACAACCAAAGAAAGCAGAAACGTCACCAGTAAAGGTAAAGGAGAAACATATTTTGCAGAGCATTAATGAGATATCCTTCATTATTTTGTGTAAAAATATAGGGGAGACTGGGGTAATTAGGGCCCCCTTTTTCACATTTCCCATTACTACCATTAAAGTCCCAGACCGGACCGACAAATGAAATAGCCAAAAACGAAAGCTAATATGCTATATAATACAACAATTCCAAATTAAGGCGTTTTTATTGTCCATCTAGAAAGTATTTAATTAAAAAGATGACCGAACCTCAATCAGGCCACCCCTCCCGAATACTTGTAAAATTACCCCTAATTTAAAAGTGCGAGTGATGACGTCAAAAAATGTTAATGGAATGCTACAGCAGTCCTGTGGCCAGGCATGATTGACTTTGCCCTTTCATTTCATAACAATAGAATTCTAGCTCACAGGGCGTCTATTGTCCGAACATAGCAATACAAACGTGTTTTCTAAAGGCGAAACGCAATCATGCCTAGCCGCAGAACTGCTGTAGCATTCCATTAACATTTTTTGACGTCATCACTCGCACTTTTAAATTAGGGGTAATTTTACAAGTATTCGGGAGGGGTGGCCTGGTTGAGGTTCGGTCATCTTTTTAATTAAATACTTTCTAGATGGACAATAAAAACGCCTTAATTTGGAATTGTTGTATTATATAGCATATTAGCTTTCGTTTTTGGCTATTTCATTTGCCGGTCCGGTCTGGGACTTTAAATGAAAAGTCCAGTAATATTCTAAGTAGGTAAAAATACAGTTAGTCTATATACCAATAATATACACAGGAGAGTATAAACCTGTGACTTCTCATTTGCATATTGATTACCATTATGATAACAACTTTGTGGGGCCATAATTACCCCACGGGTTGGGGTATTTATGGCCCCTATTGTCCTCATTGTATGAATTGAAAGATATTATGCTAATTAATTATGGTAATGTATTATAAATGTTGTTGGGTATTCGTAGTACACTTATTAACCACCAAAAATGATTTAATCAATAATTGGTTCAGCCAAAATTATGAAACTTTGCAGTCATAGCAATACATATATTTATGTACATAATCGTACAAGTTAATGTCCCCATCTGCGCTTATACCAGGCTTATACACTGTTTATGCATTGGGGGCTATAATTACCCTGGGTGACATTTTCAATTAGATCCCTCTTTACAGCTCTACTATTGAAGATATTCAGGTGAAAGTTTTTCTGTTGTGTTTGTTAGTTCCTACTGCTTCTGTTTCACTCAAAATTTCATCTTAAATGATTTTAATTATTGATATCACACCCCAAATAAAAAAGCAGACTTGCCACTTTCCAACGACCAGAATTGTGATTACCTTACATTTAAGGCTTCCCTAAGCACAAAATTTGAAGTAAATGGCTTATTTTTCTCATATGATAGTAGTAGGAAGAGTTTAGCTAAGCATGTGTACAAATTTAATTATCATTGTGTAATGCAGCAAAGAATTATAAGCTCTCAAAGACAAAGGGGCCATAATTACCCCGGGGCCATAATTACCCCAGTCTCCCCTACATGGATTCTTCTTACAAGAAACATTTTAAACAATTATTTTCGGTTTTACGAGGTATTCATAATTGTGCATGTTCCAGCAAAGAAATTTCTTGAGATCCATTTGATTATACAAATGACAAATTAAATCTAAAATAATTTCCTAGATTATACTAAAGAGCACCATTTTTTATATGTCCTTCTGCAGACTCCTGTTGGACCATCGGTGTTCAATCGTTTAGGTGGTCAGCGGAAGAGGGTTATCTCGGAAGGTTCTGACATGGTTGAATATAAAGGAGTACTGAAGTCTCTGTCATCACCATCCCTAACAACACCCAAACCAGCTGCTGCCTCTGTTAAAGTCACAAAACCTACACCGGTGAAAGTCACCATGGGGGCTTCCAAGCTAGTTTCTGCAATGCCGGAAGCAGCTCTCAAGACACGGCTAGGTAAGAAGACCACTGTGGTACAACAAGTGACCACCTCTGCTGCTGGTACGAAAAATGTCATGGCTCGACTAGGTGCACCCGCTGCGAAAACTAAAGTTGTGGCAACTCCTTCTCCTAGTACCAAGCAAAAAGTGACTGTGACCCTTGGTGGAGCAAAGAAGGTGGCGACGCCAAGGTCAGCCCTGGATCGTCTAGGTGTACAGAAGCCTGAAGTGTCCACCACCACACATATGGATGCCATCGGGATCAGATCTAAGATTCAGGATCGCCTGGGAGGAGCAGAGCCAATGACTAAGACATTACCAACAGCGACGGTCAAGTTAGTTTCAGGGAGACCTGTTGTCAAGAAGTCCATGCAAGCCAGACTTGGGGCACCAACCACTGCCGCAAAGACAACCACCGCTAAGAAAGGACCTGGAGTTAAGCAAACAGTGACGGTAACCTTAGGAGGGAAGCAAACCGCCATGCAGAGACGGCTGGGTAAAATGGCACTGGGAGTTTCCAAGAGTGTTACGTCCCCTGCCACGGCCACTTCAAAGGTTATGAAGAGACTTGGTGCTCCAGTGGGGTCCCAGATGGCAAAGAAAAAGACAACGATGCAGGATAGGTTGGGTTTGATGAGAGCAGAGGCTACATCCACCACACCAAGCATCACTGTTACTATGGGCGGACCAGCGGCCATGAAAAAGAAGACTGCTGGAGGAGTGGCGTCTAAACAAAATGTATTCAGTCGCTTAGGATCATAAGCACTTCCTACCTATACATCACTATAGACAATAAAAAATGTTGTATTCTTGAAGATGATAGGAAAAAAAATTCTTCCCTAGTTACTGGCATCCTTGTACAAAACTAGCATCATTTGCAGATTTACACTTCCGAAATGATGCCACAAGGTCATTTAAAGAAGCACAATCTGACTGTTGATTTGGCTTCTATTTTTCTTCCTAGATCATGTTGGGACGCCAAGTCAGTTATAGCTCAGTTTACTGGTCTGCTATTGCTTTCAGATATTACACAATATATACTGTACCTACTTGTACATTTAACATGTTTATATTTTGCTGTAAGATAAAGAAATAGGGGGCATAGAGGTTTTCTTTTGTATGAAATGCTGGTAAAATCCATGCACTATTATCTTACTTGATAAATAAATGAGAAACTTAATATTTTTGCCACCATAAGTCCAGTAGAAAGCAAATTTGGGTGAGAAATGATTTACTGGAAGTGTCTAGAATGTTCATATTCATGCCTTGTTTTGTTATGCCTCCGCCACCGAAAGGTGGTGCCGGAGGCATCATGTTTTCGGGTTGTCCGTCCGTCCGTACGTCCCGCTTGCTCGTTTTCACGATATCTCAAGAACCACTTGAGATATCAACTTCAAACTTGGGGATAGTATGTACCACCATAGGAAGATGATCTGATTAGATTTTGGAGTATGTAGGTCAAAGGTCAAGGTCACGGAGGTCAAAAATAGTGAAATTCTATGTTTTTAGTTCGTTATCGCGATATCTCAAGAACCATTTGAGATATGAGCTTCAGGCTTAGGTGTATTATGTATCGCCATAGGAAGATGATCAGATTAGATTTTGGAGTATGTAGGTCAAAGGTCAAGATCACGGAGGTCAAATATGTATTGAGTTTGTTATCACGATATCTTAAGAACCATTTGAGATATGAGCTTCAAACTTCGGTGTTGCATGTATCGCCATAGGAAGATGATCTGATTAGACTATGGATTATATAGGTCAAAGGTCAAGGGTCGCAGAGGTCAAGATGTGAAAATCCATGTATTGAGTTTGTCATCGCGATATCTCGGGAACCAATTAAGATTTGAACTTCAAATTTAAGGGTAGTATCTATCACCAGAGGAATATGGTCTGATTAGGTTTGGGGTCACAAGGTAAAAAATGTCATTCTACATGTATAAAGCAAAATGAATAGATGAATGTGCCATATTTTTCTGATCTGGCAATGGCGGAGGCATATATTTCGACCGCGCGCGGTCGAGGATTCATCTTGTTTTTGTTTTAACATGGAGAATCTTGAGAAGACAGCAGCAGTTGCCTACATGTATATCCCCGTAATAAATAGAATCACACTTTTATACTGACTGTATGTTATGACTTTTGCAATGCTGTACATGGACTGCAACGTTGCATTTTGTTAATTTATTTTATCAGTTTCATGGTCCATTTTTTATATAATGAAAGTATTGTCATTTACAGGTAATTGAACTAGTCTTACCTTATTATAGTCTTCAAATTTATCTTTTTTACTCATCAAATTTTGGTAAATTATAATTTTGTATCCATAAAAATATCATGCATGTTTTACTGCTGTTCAGTGAGAATCTTAATGTTGAATAGAAATGTTATTTTTTACCTGACATGGTGCTTTAATAGGAAGTAAAATTTTGATTATTGAAATAAAATTGTCATGAATGTCATCATCCAGTGCCATCCCTTTCATTATGTAATTATTTCATTTTTTAAAGGCCATATTTTAGACAATATAATAGAAAGAAATCTTGAGTTTAGATAGCCACGGATTGAATCCTTTATGTGTATTTACATCTACATATTAAAATACTGTTTTCGCTGTTATTTTCGCGCGATTTATTTTTCGTGCTGAGCGGCCTCAAAACATGTTCACAGGTTCTTAAATTCGTGCTGCATGTTCGTAAGCTCGCGATTGAACCCATTCAATACATGCATAGGAAATCATGCCCATATATTCGTGATTTTTTTTAATTCGCCGCCTGCCACTCTGCGCGAAATCCGCGAAAATTAATGTACCGCAAATTTTTCCACGGATACAGTACTTACATTATATTTATATTTTTGATGCATGATTCAGATGAAATTTTGAGTGAGCATTTGTCAAATTGTTCATTACTCACCTGTTATATTTTCTGCCAAAATCATTGGGCCATTATCATTATCGTAGCTTTTCGTTTCATTATGTGACTATCATTACTGTATCTACCGTTTATCTTAACGACTTGTTAGAAACTTGAAAAGTATTGTATTGCTCTTGGGTGTATTCCATTAGGTTTGTGATTTGAGTGGCTCCCACAAAATCAAGATGTTAATTATTGCTTGATTCTCAATTAGTATAAACACAAACCACCTTTTCTGTATGTGAATCGTGCTGTAAATATGTTAACCTTTTTCTACAAATCTTTTATATGTGACAGACAATACCTAGAAGATCATTTAGTGCTTTGGTCAGCACAAAAAGTTTTATTTATATTTTTTTTTAAAGATCAAGAACAAGAATCTAGATTCTGCCAAATTTTATTCACGACTTATTTCAGTCCCATCCAATTATGAGGTGCTCGGGCCAGGTCAAATGCTCAGTTATTATAACAGTTTTTCGTTGCAACAGTATTGGACTGTAACTTTTGACAACGACCTTTCTTTAAAATTTTTAATTTTGTGCTGGTTCTTACATCCTGTGTTGAAATGTTTCTAAACCCCTCACACAAAGTTCCGCAAATCGACTTTGGGCCATGATAACTTTTCAAGTACGCTTTAGTTATTCCCGATATTCATACCATTGGAAAGATAATTTATTCCCCCTTTTATTGATATCCTATTTGTAATGATTGTGTCATGCCTCAATGCACAGAATATCAGAATATGGAGAAAAGTAAAAAGTCAAATGTTGTAAAATGCTCTTTTATTGATCTCATTGAAGTTCTGCAACTCAAATTTAGACCCTCATAACTTTTGAGGTATTTTATAATTTTTATTGAATTTTATACCATTGTCGAGTTCATTTATTCCTCTTTTTATTATTTGTCATGGTGATGCCATGCCTGGGTCCACAGAACCCCTGAATACCACCTGAATGCAAGGCAAGGCGAAAGATAATGTTCAGTTTAAATGTTATGTAACACAACCTTGAACCTTGACACATTTTAATGTGGGTTTTAATCACCATCATTTTTTATAGCATTGAAAAGTTCATTTATTCTCCTTTTTATTGATACCCTATTTGCAATGGTAACATCATTTTTGAATGCACATTATTAATGAATATAATGCAAAGTAAAAAGTGAAAAGTTGCGAAATGTATTGTTATTACTCAATAATAGTCGCAATAGGCATTCAATTTGCAACATTTGACTCCTGACTTGTCCTAACATTCAGGTGTTCTGTGCTTTCAAGAATAACATCATTGTTACAATTAGGGTATCATTGAAAAGAGGAATAAATGAACTTGACAATGGTATAAAATTCAATAAAAATTAGAAAATACCCCAAAAGTTATTAGGGCCTAAAATAGAGTTGCGGAACTTCAATTTGATCAATAAATTTTGCAACATTTGACTTTTCACTTTTCTTCATATTTTGATATCCTGTGCATTGAAGCATGACACAATTATTACAAATAGGATATCAATAAGAAGGGGAATAAATTATCTTTCCAATGGTATGAATGACAGGAATAACTAAAGACTACCTGAAAAGTTATCATGGCCCGAAGTCGATTTGCGGTACTTTTTGTGAGGGGTTCATTTCTAAAAAGGTAGAAGATAATTTTATCAATTTTTAAAAACAGTATTTGTTTTAATTTGGGATGTAGAGCACTAATTGACATTCTAAACATTGAAATTCTGCAAAATAATTGAACTGTTCGAGCAAAAGTAAAATCAATGCAATTTTGAGTAACCTTAATCACGAAAAAAAAAAGAAACCCCAAGAAATATGGATTTTCTCATATGAAAATTTCTTTATACAACAAGTATACAAAGATATCATTTGATAATCATAATTAGGTGGCATTTATTTATTGTAATGTACATATTTATTTGAAATTTGAAAAGTACAAAATGCAAATAATGCATTTTGAAATTTGGAATAAAAGATTTTCACTTTGTCTCCTGGAAAGAAAATGTCTCACATACATGTACTTTTATTTCCTGTCAAGTTCATGTTTCTATGATATTACAGCATTACAGCAATTCACAAACATATAATTACACCTATTCTAATTTTAAGCAAACTTCTGTCTTTTGTCCTCTTTATTCCTATATGTTACAAGGGAAATTGCAGAGAAAATAGGGGGACAGATAACACTGCTCTTTTCTCCAGCTACGTGAAACACAGATTTAAAAAAAATTTTAAAGGACTCCAGGCTAAAATTTAGATAATTTGAAATGTAGAGTAATGCATAACTGTTTACATCCAATTGGTCTAACAGCAGTTTGTCTAATTCTCTGTTTATTTAATACCACACATAGGCTAAACCCATTTGGTCTACTAACAAGTTTGTCTGATTTACATTTGGTCTCACTTTCCCTGATGACCACTTGCACTAAATGCCCATTCATCTAATAGGCAAATCGTCTAATTGCATTCTCGTCTAATGCCCAAATTAATATTTGGTCTATTTCTCGTTTGTTACTGGAATTGGCCAAGAGGTGATAGACCAAGTGGACCTTAGACAAACTGGACATTAGACAAAATGGAACATAGATGTAGTTGTATTTAAATCAAAAGGTAATAAGACAAACTGCTTATAGACGAAACGGAATTAGACCAAATGAACATTAGTCAAAGTTGATTTAGACCGAATGGCAATTTACCAATAGAACAAGCACAACACTGAACATTTCAACAAAATCAGATGAATAATAACAGTTTTCATTTTTTTTTTTAATTTGCATTTTGTTTATAAAACAAATAAAGTCATAGCTCTGCTTCTTCATTTTTATTTTATTATATTACATGGAAAGTTTTTGTGAAGAGGGGAAGCAGTAAGGATGGTCTGAACGAGGAAGATGCTCAAGATATAAAGAAGTGGAAGGAGGGAGTGTCATGGCGCGAGTCGGTAACCCCTCCTAAAGGGAAAAAATGCTGACTGAAATGCTGATGATATATTAGATAATTATTCAAATTTTCTGCTCCAAGAATATAAGAACATCGATGACTTCTTATTGAATCATTGCTTTATCTTATGTCAATATAAGGGATAGATTTTTTTTTAGACACATGTATGCAAAAAAAAAATTTCATAAAGTATACTACCAAAGAAAGAGTAGAGCAGTGACATCATCATCTTTCTTGTTGAATATGCATGAGAATTTTATGCACACAACTGTTTTATTGAGAATATGGAAATATTAGAAAAGTCATAACTTTGTTAATTTTCATTCAATTTTGATGAAGTTGTCAGTGTTATGCTTGTTATATTTTACTCTACTTTTCAAATCACCTGAATTTCAGTCCGGAGTCCTCCTTTAAATTGGTAAATCGTAAGGAAAAAGGCAAAATTCATTCAATTTCTAGTCCATATACTTGCACAAGTTAATAGCTCATGTCTCTAATGCAAGGTAAAATTTATTCTTTTAAACAAGGAATTTAGAGATTTAACTTACATCCAATTCTCACTACCACATATCTGATTTGGTCATCTCATAACCACAGCAATCGTTTCTTAAAGAAAGAGACTTTTAAAATTTATATTTCTCTTCAAAACTTACATCAAAATACAGATACCTTTGGAGTTTGCAAGAAATAACTGTGGCTTAAGATTAACTGTTGAGTTCTAACATTAAACATCAGGGGTTGATGAATTAACAAAAATAATAATTTGGTTTTTTTAAGGTAAACACACAATATACACATATGTGCCGCATTAAATGTGAAATTCAAATACATTCGACCGGCTTTCATGAAAGGATTTGTCGGACGTTTTATCTGACAATTACCAGAGTAACAATGCTTCTAAGGCAATCAAAATCAAGTAAAGATGTCAGATCTGACAACTTGTTAGACAAGAAATATTGATGAAATGCTCTCCTGAAGTGATTGGATACTTCTTAAATACATATACAGACTTTCAATCAATAACTTAGGATATAAATAAAACATGTACATGTAGCATATGAATAAAACATGCAAATTGAAGAATGTGTTACAAAGAACCTTAGTAAGTAATTGGAATAAAAAAGTATTGCATTGTATTATAAAACAATACAAATTGATATCTGATTGGTTCATATAAGTAATAAACTTGCTTAAACAATAGACATGAATAAAATTTGGACATTCATAGCATAAAGGAGTGCTTTGTATCTAATATGAGAAAAGGCACTATAAAAATGTTGAGTATTATTAAGTAGAATGACTTAAATACTCGTGCCTACTTTGAGTAAAATTTATCAACTACTCAACATGATAATCTCTTTTTACACTGTAATGAAAGTTGTTCTACATATATTTGGGCATACTAATCACATTCCCGACATAGTAACATAAATAACTAGATGGATCAGAGAAAGGGACAGAGATATTTGGCACATAATTGCTGAACTAGCACATACATGCCAGTAGTAAAAAAAGGAAAAAGAAAAAAGTAGTAGTATAAAAAACACTACAATATATAAAAATACAATTTCAGCTTTGCAAGAAATTAATTCTAACGTTATATTTAGCACAAAAACTAGAATTCATTACTTTCTGTTGGCTTTAAAAGATGAAAGCAACAAAAATAACAGAAATATATAATAGCAATTGAAATTGTTTCCTGGTAGATCTGTGATCAAAGATAATGCAAAGTATATAAACAAATGTCTAATGAAATACTACTTCAAGCTGCTATTCACATGAAAGATCTGAACACGTGCTGTATAATACTTGTAAATAAACTAAAAGCTGCAAATTACTCCTGAGGTTAAGTTTGGCTAAGAACTTATCTTAAATCTTCAAGTCAGAGACATGCTCTTAATAAAGAAATTGATGGCTAAAAGCAGCAATTATCCCATAGGTACACCAGTATGCCTGAGTGAGCCAACATTAATGATGATGATAATAATTAACTTGTGTACAGCTAAAGAACTACAATTTTCCAGTAAATTTCCTGCCATTTTCACTCTTTTGCTTTTATATATCAAATTGCAACATGCCGCGTTTAGAGAGAGTGGTACATTGTTTTCTTAGCTCCATGACAACCAACAATAACTGCAAATACAAGAATAGGTACAGATGTCAACTTAGCTTTATATGTATAAACAGAACTCTTATGTTACAGAATTACTACAACTTTATTGTGAGAGTGGTTAATATTGTAAAATATATATCTGTTTGTTATTAGACTTGTGTAATACATGTTATTTATCCCATCAAATTCTTATATAACTGTCAATGATTAAGCTAAAATAAATAAATGAAAGGAATAACAAATTTATATAAAAAGATGCTGTACTCACAATTCATTTTTTTTTTTAAATCTTTAAAAAATTGAAGCATGGACAAGAGGGAATGTAAACCGGATATTACTTAAAAAACAGCAACAAACAAACATCTAAAAATGTGCACTATCTACAGCATACCAGTCCAAGTGGAATAAATTGTACTAATTTATATTCAGTAAAAAGTAAATAATTAGTAATAATTAGTAAGAATAACTAGTAAATAATTAAACATGATTTTTATATCATCTTGTACCGCTGAACAAATTTGGTTTGTGATATGCATAGGAAAAATAATTGTACATGTACTCTAAATATCTAAAGCGATAAAAAATGAGTACGGTTTATAAAATACTGATTCAACCTTGCGTATTAAAGTAATTCATTTATTCATCAAGCAAATAAGAAAATGAAATACTACAAATATTGTAAAAACTAGATTAATTAGGAGTGAGAAATATTTTCTAAAAAAAGTAGTTATAATTTCATTACTGCTTGAAGTGCTGCTTCATATTACAATAAATTCCCTCATTATTAAAGAAAGAGTTACCCAAAATCAAACTACTTGAATATTTTCTACGTCTACAAGTATGATATGTCAATAATAATAATTTAAAAAAAAATGATTTAAAAAAAATAATGCCTGAAATCTAAGCAGTGGTGATCAATGAAAATGGAACTCTAAAATTGCACAATAGTAATTGCATACAGAATGCAAAATTCATTTCATGTTTTAATGTGCAACCAATATTCTTTTTTCCCTGCTGGGACCCCAATTGAAAATCATCTTATGAATGCCTGGTGCAAGAAAAAAATGAAAATTCTCTGGAATTACAAGTATTTACACCACAAAGGGCATATCTCAAAGTTTAGTGTCATAAGAAGCCAGGCATCCTCTTTGGTGGGGTGACTTTGTCTTGTGAGAGGAGCTTCTGAAATTCTTCTACTTCTACTATACTGCTTGATAAACCTTGTAAGTAGATCAACACAACAACAGAATGATTTCAAGTCAAAATATTGATGAAAAAAAAAAAAAAAAAAACCCAGAAAACAAAGAGCTAATATAAATCTCCTTATTATCCCTTTAGTATAAAGAAAATAACCAAAGAATTTTGAAACCTACCCCCCCCCAAAAAAAAAAAAGAAAAAAAAAAAGAAATCACACTTAAATACCTGCAATTCAAGAATTCACATGTTAGAGTTGATTTAGCAGATAAGGTACCAATAAATTACAGCTTCATCATTAAAATCTTGAGTTAAACATGGATATATAAGAGTTAAACGAGTATAGTTTTGGTAACATAAAAAGGAATTGGCATAAAACCGATCAAATATAGTCTCATGTTGTCCATATTGCACTAAAAGTTATGTGTAGGAAATCTTGTGATATTCCTTTCATGATTTCCGGTGAATATTGTTCAATGAAAATGTTTGAATGAAACATCACTGTAACGGTTATAAACACAACACAAAAAGAAAGTTCCCCCTATTTGAGATGGGCAGTTCCAAGGTAACGGAGTGACATTCAGAAGCAACATTTCAGCATTCAAACAAGTTTATCATCCAAGCTTTAATCTTTATTTACAAAGAAATGGTTCATGACAAAAGCTGATGGTACCCTCTTTTCAAAATGATAATTTTTTTTATAGTGATCCTCTTAATTAATAATGAGATATAAATATTCATAATCATGGTTACGGAGTGACGCAAAATGGACATGCATATTTGAGCAGAAAACATTTTGCTTAAACTCTGTGAAATTTAAATGGCTGTCACAATTTTGAGTTATTGATTGGATTCTATATTATTCTAGGTATAATATGCCACCTTGCATAAAAAAATTGGATGAATATTTTGTTAATTATGACTTAAAACTTGAACCCTTGTCCGGTTACGGAGTGACGTCTGGTTTCCCGGTCTTTTTCGTGAGGAGAAATGCATTATAAAGAAATATTAATACCAAAGTTTGTTGGAGTAGACCATGACAATTACATTAAGCAAAAAAATTGGCAAAAAGTGAAGAGATATAAGAATTAGAGGCATTTAAAGCCCCATAGTCCCATATGTGCAAATTTGGGTTTGATCAATTATTCAGCGCAAGAATACTGAATCGCAAATTTTTTTAAACTTAAATGATTGGTTGTATTGTAAAGAAGCCTTTGTGGTAATTTCAGATCCTAATTTGCATTTTCAAAGGCACAGCGGCTTATTAAAATTTCAGCTCCATGTCCTGTTTTGCTTGGAACTGCCCAGATATGAATAATTTTTGAACCAGGAGGAATTTCAAAAATCTAATTATATGTCCATGTATGGAATTTAACTAACTACAAGGGGAACGAATTTTAGGAAAAATCATCAAGTCATGCTTCAGTGAGCAATGGTTGAATGCAAAAATGTCATTTTTTGAAGTTCGCAAGCCTAAAATTGCAACTTTGATTCAATGACAACGGACCCATATTCAACTTTTAAACATTTTACACGTCAGAATGTATGCAAAACGTGCTTCCCAATATACGGAAAAAAAATTTGCGTCAAATTTCACGGTTGAGTGAGCATGTAGCAAAAATTGCCCAAACTGCCATTTTTACTTCTTTGCCATGGTATAATCGATCAAATATGGTGGAATTCCTGTTGTGGAAGTGTATGCAACCAATATCCATTCATTCACGGTTGAATGATCCCATCAAACAACCAAAAAATAGGTCATTTTAGAATTACGAAAATTCATTGCAGTAATTTTATGCACTAGAAAGCATCTCAATAACATTTTTTGGGTTGTATTTATATTCTTTGGGCACGTGTCAATGATCCTATGGCATTTACTTACAAATTCATGCTTCAGTGAGCACGTGAGACTGGAAAAGCCCTTTTCTCACTACTTTGATTCAATATAACAATTCTTTTGGGGGAGTATCTTTGATTTCATTTTCATAAATATCCCGATGTTTCACGCCTCAGTGGACACAAGATACAAGAAAATCATGAAAGTGAGAAGAAAGTTTGGGGCTTCGTCATGGTTCAGTGACTTTTCGAATACGTAATTTGAATAAAGATCATGTTAGTTAGAGACCAGTTGAAGCTTTGTGCAAAGTTTCAAAAAATAATTCACAGTCAAATGGACAAAAACTGACAATCAAAATATGCCAAATTTCACTTTTGTGAAACTTTTGTTAAACCTCTGTACATAAAGTCAATGGAGGAGGAAATCAATACCTGACAAATGTTAAATTCAGCCAAATTCATTGATGATTATTGTTAATTCTACTGTGAGGTATGTCACGAAACTTGGCACACAGCTTCAACTGATCTCTAGCTAACATGATCTTGATTCAAATTACGTACTCGAAAAGTCACTGAACCATGACGAAGCCCCAAACTTTCTTCTCATTTTCATGATTTTCTCGTATCTTGTGCCCACTGAGGCGTGAAACATCGGGATTTTTGTGAAAATAAAATCAAAAGTACTCCCCATAAAGAATTGTTATATTGAATCAAAGTAAGAATTTGAATTTTAGTCCATATGTGAGAAAAGGGCTTTTCCAGTCTCACGTGCTCACTGAAGCATGAATTTGTAAATAAATGCCATAGGATCATTGACACGTGCCCAAAGAATATAAATACAACCAAAAAAAGTTATTGAGATGCTTTCTAGAGCATAGAATTACTGCAATGCATTTTCGTAATTCTAAAATGACCTATTTTTTGGTTGTTTGATGGATTCATTCAACCGTGAATGAATGGATATTGGTTGTATACACTTCCACAACAGGAATTCCATCATATTTGATCGATTATACCATTGCAAAGAAGTAAAAATGGCAGTTTGGGCAATTTTTGCTGCATGCTCACTCAACCGTGAAATTTGACGCAGATTTTTTTTCCGTATATTGGGAAGCACGTTTTGCATACATTCTGACGTGTAAAATGTTTAAGAGTTGAATATGGGTCCGTTGTCATTGAATCAAAGTTACCATTTTTAGGCTTGCGAACTTCAAAAAATGACATATTTGTATTTAACCATTATTCACTGAAGCATGACTTGTTGATTTTTCCTTAAATTCGTTCCCATTGTAGTTTATTAAATTCCCTACATGGACATATAATAAGATTTTTGAAATTCCTCCTGGTTCAAAAATTATTGATATCTGAAATAGGGGGAACTTTCTTTTTGTGTTGTGTTTATATATCTTTGCTGAGCTGCCCGCTCGCCAGAGCTTAGCGCATTGGACTGACCGCGTGACCGTAACGATCTTTGTGTATCACCCACACAAGAGAATACCCATTGATTTTCCATGTGAGCGTTGACTCAACGCTAACATGAGTCGGATCCCCGACTTTTCATGTTTAATACTTAATACTTTAATTTCCTTTCATGATTTCCGGTGAATTTCAATGAAAATGTTTGAATGAAACATCACTGTAACGGTTATATATACCTTTGCTGAGCAGCCCGCTCGCCAGAGCTTAGCGCATGCAACTGACCACATGAACGTAACGATCTGCGTGTATCACCCACACAAGAGAATCCCCATTGGTTTTCCATGTGAGCGTTGACTCAACGCTAACATGAGTCGGATCCCCAACTTTTCACGTTTAATACTTATATTGTGAAATAAAGACTCTAAAGCGATATTTCAAGTAATATAACTTTCTTTATTATAGTTATAGGATTCAATCTTCCATATTATCTAACTGTAAATTCAAATTAAATTTTCCTTCTCCCAAAACTATACACCAGCTTTAAAAGGTATTTCTGACCTTATAATATACAGGTAAGACTCTACTGATCTTGAAACATCTCATGATAACGACAAGAATGAATTTTAAAGAGTAGAAAAATGTATTTCGGAGAAGAAAGTTTTCCAGGTGGACATTAATTTCTGAATTTAGTTTTCCTTTCTACAAGTTCCCAATGCTGTTTGAAGAAAACTGTTGATAAATTTGTTCTAAGAAACAGCTTGAGTTCTACTTACTTCCCAAATCCATTGAATAGAGCAACAATTTCCCCTCTGTCTAGCGTCAGTTTGAATTTTCCGGTAGCACCTTGTTCTGTGAATAAGATCTTCAATGCTGTTCCTAAACCTTTTATCTGAGAATAAAGGCAGATAGAATGCAAGCAGAGGGAGAAATCAAGGATTAAATTAACTTCAAAATCACTACCTTTACAAGGTACTACATGCTCTTGCATGATTCCAACATAATAACTACATTTAGTATTTCAATAATGACGTGAAGCAGCTAACAAAGACAAAATAAACCAAAAAAACAAATATTAATAATATGAAAACAGAAAGGTCGTCCATTACATTTTTGCATAATGTTGATGTTTATCTCTGACTTTTGGTTTATTTTGTCTTTGTTAGCCGATACACGCCATTATTTCTTTTGATCCCTCAAGGGCGCACATAGGCAGGTAGTCAATTCATAGCGAATTCCTGCGCAGCCTTGTTTTTGTGTCCTTCACAAAAGTGGGCATTGCTCATTGAAGCAGGCATCATTTTTGGACTTTCGGGTGTCAAATAATAGTTGAGGATATGAGCTTCCTCTACATATGAATCTTTACCCCCAAGAACCATATATATATTTCTTATTTGGTAGCCTTTTTAAAAGTGTATAGTTCTTTCTGGGACACACTGTATAAACAACATACACACACACACACACACACACACACACACACAAATGAATATTTATAAACATATAAAGGAAAGCAAAAAATAAAAAGTGAACAACAATTAGGTTCTACTCCCATTAACACAAGCACATGTACAACACGTTTCTGTTATTACAAGGCCCCTACCCCCCCCCCAAAAAAAAAAAACAAAAAAAAAAAACAGATTTCATCATAAAGGAGCATGTTTCTTGGTTCTGTACAGCTTGCTATAATGGGAGTGGACTGTGAACATTAACAGTTTATTATATACAGATGGTGGAAAACATTAAGCAATAAAGTATGGGGAAAATACTTTCAAGATTCAAATGTATGGAAAGGAAACAGTACTGACACAAAAGAAAACTGGTAGAAAGTATAGGGAGGGATGGAATTAATAGAAGCAAAAACAAAGTATAATAATAAAAAAAAAATAAATAACAAGATAATTGAGTATTAGAGATGATGGAAGAATTCACAAGAGAAGAAGGAGACAGGAGAAGGAAATGGAACACAAAAACAACAAGGTGGTTCGCAAACCACCAGACTCGCCTGATTTCGCTATCAATAAAACACGCAATATGACCTTTTGACCCCAAGATGGCCTCTGATGTAACCTTTGTAGGTACATCATATATGTGACAATACCTAATTAACATTTATTCGAAGTTTAAACAAATTTTATGCAAAAATAAAAAAAATCAGGACATGTTTAAGAAAAGACCTTTAGGTTGACCTTTTGGCCCCTATAAGAACTTTGATCTCATTATCCTCATCAACAGAATGTGGTATTACCAAGAATCATTTGTACCAAGTGTGAACACAATTGATAGAGAAATAAAGCAAACAAAAAGTTTAAGAAAAGTTGACCTTTTGACCCCTGTATGACCTTTGATCTCAACATCCTCATCAACACATATGTGGTATTACCCAAGAATCATTTGTACCAAGTGTGAACACAATTGATGGAGAAATAAAGAAATGAGAGCAAGTTACACAAAAAACAAGTGGATTAGTAAATTACGCGATGCGTAATATATGTCCCCGCCGATAATGTAAAATTCCCATTATATCACGATCAGTGCCTATCACATAAGGCAAACAGAATCGAAATCGGGTAAAAAATGGCGAAGAAGTAGCATTTTGTAGCCAATGTACAATATAGGTCAAAGTCAAGGTCAAAAGTCAAAATTCTGTGAAGAAGTTTTGTAGTCCTCACCTATGCTATCACATAAAGCAAACGGAATCGAAATCGGATGAAAAATGGCGAAGGAGTAGCATTTTGTAGCCAATTAACAATATAGGTCAAAATCAAGGTCAAAGGTCAAAGGTCAAAATTCTGTGAAGAAGTATTGTAGCTATCACCTAGTGCTATCACATAAAGCAAGCGGATTGAAATCGGATGAAAATTGGTGAAGGAGTAGCATTTTGTAGCCAATGTACAATATAAGTAAATTGAAGGTCAAAGGTCAAAGAGGGTCAAAATTCAAAATTCCGTGACGAAGTTTTGTAGTCCTCACCTAGTGCTATCACATAAAGCAAACGGAATCCAAATCGGATGAAAAATGGCGAAGGAGTAGCATTTTGTAGCCAATTAACGATATAGGTAAAAATAAAGAGTCAAAGGTCAAAGGTCAAAATTCGGTGAAGAAATTTTGTAGCCATCACCTAGTGCTATCACATAAGGCAAACGGAATCGAAATCGGAAGAAAAATGGTGAAGGAGTAGCATTTTGTAGCCAATGTACAATATAAGTATAAATCAAGGTCAAAAGTCAAAAGGGTCAAAAGTAAAAATTCCGTGAAGAAGTTTTGTAGCCCTCACCTAGTGCTATCATATAAAGCAAACGGATTCGAAATCGATGAAAAATGGCGAAGGAGTAGCATTTTGTAGCCAATTAACAATATAGGTCAAAAATGAAAATCAAAGGTCAAAGGGGTCAAAAGTCAAAATTCCGTGAAGAAGTTTTGTAGCCCTCACCTAGTGCTATCATATAAAGCAAACAGAATCGAAATCGGATGAAAAATGGCGAAGGAGTAGCATTTGTAGCCAATTAACAATATAGGTCAAAAATCAGGGTCAAAGGTCAAAGGTCAAAATTCTGTGAAGAAGTTTGGTAGCCATCACCTAGTGCTATCATATAAAGCAAACGGAATCGAAATCGGATGAAAAATGGCGAAGGAGTAGCAAATTGAAGATTTTGGTCACATACGGACGCACGGACACGGACGACGGACGGACGGACGGACGGACACACACACATACATACACACACACATACACACATACACACGTACGGAGCCCGTTTCATAGTCCCCTGCTCGAACTCGTTCGGCGGGGACAACTAAAAACGTAACAGACCAACAGACCAACCCCAAAAAAACTAAAAACGTAACAGACCAACAGACTAACAAACCAACAGGAAAAGTGATCACTAGGTCTCTGCCAAACTTCGTTCAAGCGAGACAAAAAGGAAAATCGTAAGACCCTCCCCTTAAAAAAAGTATTGAACAATGAAAGAAAACAGCTAATGAATTCAGGTAGGAAATGAAATTTAAGTCAGAACATGTGTTGAGCATACTGACCTGTAGCTTTCCCCATAATTTACACTTGTCACATCCAACACAGTCCATTATTCTTGAGATGTTCCTGAAATGAGTCCGGAACTCTTCCTGTAAAAAAATAATAATAAAAAAAGAATAAATAAGCTGGTATGACTGGTATGCACTGGTTTATAGTGCATTCTCTCATGACTAATTGTATGACAAGAGATTTCCAAAGAGTTCCCTTCATATAGTGGGATGTGATTTACATTTATTTATATTAATATTATTAGGTTTACTTTATGTAGTATTGCTATCAATTGAATACTTCTGATATATAAGCATAGTTATTTCTTTTCAATTTAAAATGTAAAGTAAATTAATATTGCTATCAGCTATGAAATGAGCTATATAAGAGCTAACTATAATTAATACTATTATGTTTATTGCTGCATTTACATGTATAAGAATTTATTCAAATTGTGCATAGACCTAAAAAGCATATTTATGGCTAACAATACATGTACATACAGCATTTGATTATATTATAGTCTACTTATTTTAGAAATGAAAAAATTCTTTGTGCCAATGATTAACATACCTTGAGTTGTAATGCCTGCTGGGGATCTCCTTGAAACATTGCGCTTTCATTGAAGTGTTCAGGAAATGTGTTGGCTATTTTCAGAATTTCTCTCACAATTCTTTGTACTTCCTGATCTTCAACTGGTTCACCTGCAAAATTATACAGATATATATTTGTCTTATCATAAAACTCAACTATAGATGGGTGGATTGAGAAACTAAACAGAATATACATCTCACAATATTTTTTTTCTCAATCAATGCAAGCAATTTTCCCCCTCCCCACCCACCTCTAACCCCCCCCCCCCCACCTTTCCCTCCTCTCTGAACTTGTTAATCATAATTTGTTTGGGGTTGTATTTTTATACAAATAAAATTGATATGATTGGGGAAAAGAAGACTTTTTGACTTCATCACATTTATTTTCCAAAGATATTTCACTCAATTAAAAGAATTCACTTAAATTTACAGGTATTGTTTTTTAAAGTTATCGTGGGTGGAGACAAATATTTCAATATTTTTCAAATCAAGAAATCTTTTTATCAGTACATAATTTACATGTTAATATATCTGTCTGTACCTGTATAAAAAAGTTCTTTCTCCAAGACTGGGGTAGCTTTTGCAATGGCTCTAAGCATGACCAGATAAGTGAAATAAAGATTCTTAAGTCTGATTGGACCTTCACCATCAGTTGTTTCTGGATCAAATCGACGCTGGAATTCTTCTATATTTCGGCCCCAGCGTTCCTGTTCAAAAAGCCCTTCTGTGAAAAGGAATAATTGACAAATGAATTGTCAGAGGGGAGAAAAATGATCCTATTCTACAGGATAAAAATACATGACACTGTTCATTCCGATACATGCAATATGTGCTTTTGGAAAATGCAAAAATTCAGACTCTCTTTGTTAGCTACTGGAGCAGATAGGCATGAATTTCTTTGGTTGTTGGAGGGGAAGGTCTATTTATCACCCCCTCCCCCTACTAACAAAAGAAAGTGTGCCCAGCTCTACTCCGGTCGCTATATTTACAATACAACATACACAATGCAGTGTATACTAGAGCACAGATAATGCGGGGGTTTCTTTATAATGAGGCACTTCTCCCCATCATACATGTATGCAAACCTACACATATGTGATGCATCACATCAAAATGAGAAACACGTTGCCAGAAAAGAGTTAAAGACATAGGCAAATTAATCCCTTTTTATTACTTTCACTTTATCTTTTTTGCTCAATTTTTTTTTATAGAGCACACATGAAACACTGAAGATTCAGAAAAAAAAAAAATACTTTCCCCAAAATTAGACATATATTATTATTTTACCGATTCCCTTGACACTTTGCTGAATTTGCACTGCGACTTAACTCTCATTTTCATGTGATGCATCACATATGTGCTGACTGTTTAGTATAAAAAGATTTCTCACAGCCAGGTAATTGGCTTGGTCCAAAGCACCATGCTATAACAGGGTGAACTGTATACATTATTATAAACAAGATACATTGAAATATTATGCCATTATTGCAACTGTGTCATTTATGTTACAATTCCTCTCAGCATGTGATTTCTTAATTACAAGCTCCAGACAGTAGTCAAATAAAGGAACGAGTATACCAACATCACAGCATGAACTTTAAAATGAATGTTTCGACTCAAATACCTGACAGGACCCGAAGGGGATTACAGGAAACATATTGATGACAGCATGTACACTCCACTTGTAACAGAGTTAATTAGTCTAAAGATCATTACATATATAAACGTTGAATGAAAAAACTGCACCTGCAACTGTAATAAGCATGCTATTATGCTATTGTGAGTGATAATTTAATCATTGAACATGTGTTTAGGGTCCTTTTACAGTCTCGTTTCTTTGTGGGTGTTCACAAAGAAATAAATTCATAAATATAAGAAATAAATCCAAATTATTTTCTTACCAGAAAGTAAGTACTTGGCACAAAGGTGTATGTTGATGCTGCTATGAAGGCCTGAGATCAGACGATAAAAGACTCTCTTCTCGAGACACATATCTTCAAAAAAAAGAGGAGAAAAAAAAAATGAAAATCTACAAACCTAAATTAACTCTTTGTGTAATAAAGTTGCTTTTTTAATGAGTAAACTTGTATTTTGTCAATTACAAAGAGATCAGTTTTTAAATTTACAATGGGACCAATTTGCGACTACATAAAATAGTTAAAAATTGTGTTAGGAGGCACAAGTCATCGATGGCAACAGGCTTTGCTTATCTCCAATAACCTTTGACATATTTCTAGTACCTACACTACATGCAATGCCCCCTGAGACTGCAAATAGACTGGTAACCATATATCAATTGGTATCAATGATGCTCAGAACCATTTTTCCAATGCGCTTTATCCAATATCTATAATTTCCTTACAACGTAAATCAAAATTAAATTAATTTTTTTTAAAGCCATAAATCAAATGTTTTGATGCTCTGTTACTTTCTTTGATTGATAAAACAAACAGCAAATGCAAGAAAGGGTCTTTAATTTGATTATTATTTACATTTGTCTGCTGATATATACAATTACTGACATACAAAGAGCTAACCATATCAAGGTTAGAATATAAATGAAGAAAGTTAAGTGTATAGTCTTCTATACATAAACATACAAATGCAGGACTTATAAATAGATTTTGCATGCTAAAAAGTGAACGAATGTGCAGTGTGCAGTAAGCCTTTATTGCGCAAAAAAGTGGTTTAATAGATTTAGCTAATCATATCACAAAGATATCCGTAGGCCCTAGATATTATTCTGAATTGTTCTCCCTTTCCATGCCTGTGGAGTTGTATTTAAAAAAATCAAATAAGCTAACTTTTGTTTACATTTTTGTTATATTTTTGTAATATTTAGTACGTTATTTAGTTTTCAGATCTCATAATTTTTCATGCGATATTTGGTTCATTACATACCCATTAATTTTTCTGGCAATAAATTTAAACTTGAAATGTTTGTATATTTAGATTTACTAGCACTACCCCTATAAAAAAATCTGATATAAAGAAACTTGTATAAAAAAAATAACAAGAATTAAAAAGAATAGAAATACTGCCAATGTTTGAAAAACAAAAATACTCGTCATGGGTTAAAAGAAGGAAAATTTCCATGGCGAAAATAAATCAAAGGAAATCAGAAATCAAGAAATAATGATATAACAGATAATAAACAGGGGAAAAAAAGGATTTAGCATAGTAATGTTCAAACAAAAAGATGATCTGAAAGAAATCAGATAACAAAATTATTTATTTTTTTAGTACTAAGCACTGAAATAAGTGTGATGAATTCAATATCCTAGTATTATTGCATTAAATTCAGCAATTATTAAATCTTTATTTATTTCTGAACCCAATGGCACTGTCATATTCAGTAAATATTGAAGACCAATGCTTCTACAATACAATCATGGTATTGAGGGAGATCTGGCCTCTAATGAAATTCACTTTACGTAAAATGATTGAAAGTCTTGCACCAACATGATAGTAGTTACCTGAGAAAGAGAGTTTATGGTAATGGATTTGACATCAATTATTCATGTTGCAAAGCAACAGAGTGCACACTTAAAAAACGATAAGAGCTTTCTAAATGATAAAGATACATGTAGACACTCGTTATTATAAATTTACATTTCAGTTCAGCTTTTGTGGCTTGAAAACAAAGGAATTACGTATGTATATTGCATCAAGCTATAGTTTCAAAAGTTTGCCAGAATAAACACAATTTTTTGGGGGGTGGGACAGTACTTTTTCTTTGATTATTACAAAATAAACTATTGTAACTTTAAGCTGATTTTGTCTTATGATAGGGCAACTGCATTTTGTGAAATTTTGACCGACTGTAATTGTATGAGACTGTAGTCTTGAGACAAACCTACATTTACATGTTCGCATGCATTATAAGTACTGTTACCATTGTGTAATGTTGACATGCTGATTGTTTTGGTACATACATGTACACGTACCCATCAGTCCTCACAACTAAAATTTCATTTAAATGCAATCTACATACAAACTTACTTTAATTAAAGGTTTGCAAAAACATTCTACGAAGACACAACTTTAACATGATAAACAGTTAGAAGAAAATGGAAATAAAATTATTTAACCATTGGTTTCTAATATAAAACCTAATAGATAAATGTTCTTGTTTAATGCATAAAAAGCAAAGTTCTCTAATCCAACCACTTGATTCGTTTTCAATGACTATATATTTTCCTTTGCACTAGTGACAGAGTAGAAATTAAATCTCATCTGTACAACCATACAAGTAACTTTCTTCTACACTTTTCAGGGGAAATTGAGAAAATGATGAGAAATATGTTACCGTTTGTACCACCAACATTATAATACTTCATTTCAGAATAAAACACAATTTGAAGGAAATATTGGTAAAAATAGAGAAGACAAAAAAGGAAGAATGGCCATGCGTTTTAAGTTGGGCCCATGTTGTGTGACACACTCAAAATTTGTACTAATCGTGCGCATTTCCATGAAAGTGGCTGTAACGTTTTAAAAATTCATATCAACCCCACAAAAGTATACATTTTCTGGAAGCTTAATGTCCGAGGAGTTCAGAAATGCGCTTAAAATTAACAATGGTGGCGCCCTTGAAAGGTTATGAATCTTAAAGCCTGAAAAATTCATGAAAAAAGATGGCTTTGGAAAAAAATTGCAAAAAAAATACTGCTTACCCTACAACATTATTTACTGCAGATTTGAACTTGTCACATTTAGAGCTTTCCAAACATGTATAACTTTCTATACCCTGGGAGAGTTTAGGGCATTTTGCTCCAGGCTGGAAAGATGACTTCGAAAATTTCAATTTTTTAAGAACATGTACCTTGTTGCCGTGTTCCGAGTATTGTAACTCGCTGTTTAAGATACTAGACATGTAATGAAGGCTCCTATATAAGTTGGTAAGGCAGATAGAAGTAGCAAAGCAGTACAGACATGTGAAAGTCCCTTTATCTTGGTAAACATTATTAACCATAATGTCCTATATAAGAGCCCTTTAGCTGTAAAGAAACTGTCATTCATATACATGTAGTACAGTCACAATAGTGTACAACACTAAACTATTTATTAATACATGTACTTTTATGGATCATAAACAAGCTAAATTACATGCTGCAAGTGTTTTAGAAGGGTGAATGCATTTCAATTTTTAAAAAATCCATCTCTGACCATGATTTAACTCTGTTTTACATCACATGTACCATATTTGCTGCGCGGCTCCTCCTGCGCGGCTCCTCCTCCACCCCTGCCTCTCGTTAATTAACAGTTAATTAAACAGACAATGATGACATTTTAACATTTTTAAAAACATGTATTTTGTTGCCCTACATGAGAGCTTTAATTTAAGACCAAATTCAGCTATATAGCTTGTATAATCTTTAAGTAAATCAATAAACAAAATCATATTTGAGGAGCAGATGTCACAACTCCACCTTTTTAAGGGCCCAACTCAAAACGCATGGCCGAATAACAAATTTTTGAGGAGAGGAAAAGTGAAATTACAATATTAATAAAGAAAACATCAAAATAAATAATCCAGCATTCATGCGTCAAATTGCATACTTGCAACAGAGGAGGCAAAAACATAGAAAATTACAAAAATAATAAGAAATGGAAAGAAGAGATTTGAAGCAGTTGAATGATACCCAAAACCAAATTACCTTTCAGGAATTGGGAAGCTGGGATGGGTTTGAAATTAATAAATTATAAAGCAAATGTTCAAATTTGAAGAGAGGGAGAGTATAACAGAGAGAGGGAGAGAAAACAAGAAGGAGGATACATGTTCAATTTACATGTACCTCTGTATAAAAAGTCTTTTTTGAATATCATATTGTCTGAGCACTGAGCTAGCCAAAAGAGCATAAACTATACTGCAAAACCAGAAACAATCGCGACATGAAACTTTAATGAATTGGAGCCCATGGCCTTTTCCCCAACAGCTGCGAGCATGAAATTTTTATGAATTACCAACCATCAAAACGAGTGAACTCACTGGTACAGTATTGTACTGGCAAGCATTGCAAACTTTCGCGGGCATTTTAATTTTGTGAATCATGCTTCTGAGGGAAATTTGTGAAAGTATGCTACATGCATAAATTTCTGGTTTGACAGTATCCTTTAGAACACAATTAATGTCCTTTGATTCTAAACAATTGTAATCATTCTCAATAAACTCTAGTTATTTTGATAAGGAGTCATTTTAATTGATCCAATCTTTAAAATAATTCAATGGCCAATATTCTGAACAGCATTTGAGAATTGTTCTCCAACACAGTTTAAAACTTGAGTTCGGTTCTGAAATGCAACCATGGTTTAGGACTGAAGCACGCATTCTCCATGGATTGTCAGTGAAGTGCAAGTCTAAAATGGGTTCAAGCACAAAGTTAGACCATCTTGTGCTTTAATTTTTGTAAAGAAATTCTAAACTAGGGGTATGGGTAGTTTAGAATTCAATATGCCTGGTGAGTTCTATGTCAGAGGCAGGTAATTTGTCTCTTTTCTTGTTACCTTGAAGCTAATGGTTTTTCTAATCTTAGCTAAAATTAAGGAGCAACATTTAACCCTAAAAAGACTGGGCTATTTTGACACACATAAAGACTGGGGGGGGGGGGGGGGGGCTCATTCAGCCCCCCCCTATGATCTCGGCCGTTGAGCGCGCGATTGCGCCGAAAATTGGCACGCGCGTTACCCATGGCATCCTCTCCAAAACTGAAGAGTCATATTCTCCGAAAAATTTCAGTACTAATTAATTATGCTAATTTATGCATAAGTTCAAAGATTTGCTCTAATTAATTAAATAAAGCCCTGAAAGTGCTAATTTTTGGTTTACAGGCTCTTTGTAGGCTTCTGGTGAAACATGTGTAAAAAAAAATTCTGTATCAAGATTTATTTCTTATGTATTCTATTGTTTTTAAAATTTCTTATGTATTTCTTTGTTTTTCGACTTTTTGTTTTTTATTGTTTTTTCAATGGAAATCATCGGTGACACTATTTCAATCATAAACAACCTTATATTAATTGATTTTAATCATTAAAAGAGAAAGTAATGATACATTTATGAATTTTGGCTAAAAACACAATTTGCATTGGATTTGTACACAAAATCACGTATTTGAGCAATTTTGGGTCTGACGCACGGTTACAAAATGTTACGTAATTTTGGAACCGCGTACCCGGGCATCACAAATTTGGTCTCAAAAGTTGCGCGAGACTTGAAAGAAAATAGTCACGAAGTCTCTGCGAATTTTTTTGCCGCGTTGCGAAGTTATCGCGAAAAATGTCGAGGGGGGCTGAATGAGCCCCCCCCAGTCTTTTTAGGGTTAAATATTCTATAATGATTTGATTTACCAGTCAATTCCATAAAAGTATAATGATAACTGCTGCGAGCGTCAACTACACAACTGTAATCCAATGAGAAACTAAGTCCATAAATAATTTAGAGAACAACGAAACATGCCCAGGAATTTTATGCTGAAATGCATCATTGTGCTTTTCAGCATAAAATTCCTGGGCATGTTTTGTTCTGAGAATACTGAATTATTAATGACACTCAGTATCAAAAGGTTGTCAAAAGAGACAAGGGGTGATTCACAAAGTGTGTTGTTGTGTTCAACTAATAATTACTGCTCCAAACTGCATTTCAACTTCTACTTTGTAGTGGATCTGGAGTACAAGCATTGTACTGGAGTACAAGTCATGTTACTTCAGCTTGATTATGAATTGTGAGATCATATTGAGAACCCTATTCTATTGTCTGATTATACCTGAAATTGAGTACAATTCTAAAAAGCGTTAAAACTGTAGATACCAAGCCAGTAAAATAGTGCTCTTTAGAAAGCTAAACTTTTAAGTCTTTCTAAAAAAAAAGTATTTAAAACTTCTCAGCATGTTCAAATACTTACATAACCCTCAAAATATTTGTTATTAATATCAAAACATCAAATTTCAACAAGCAATAAAACAAAAAATGCAATAATTAAGGAAACGCCAGTTAATTGATCTCACATATTCTCTAATTTTCATCATTGACTTTGAGCAGCTGATTCATCTGTCATCATAGTCACATTATAAATGGATTAAAACATGATTAATATCCTAGCTGATTAAGAAACCACAAGGGCACATTATCTGTTAAGAGCTACAAAGATCTTCACTCTCAATTAAACGATATCAGTTATCTCAACTCTCACGCTCAACAGACAATGTATCTCCCTGGATTATTAAAAGTGCAAATGCGAAGGTTATAAGTAATCTACATGTATGTAACAAAGCTTTCAGATAATTGACAAATAATGAATGAGAAACATTATCATGGCTATTTACAACGGAATTATGATAAAGTTGTGGTGTAAAAGCAATCCATGTTCTCATGGAAAGCTAAATGGATGAACTAGTAAAATATGATTTTGTTTAACCTTGTGAGCAATAGCTTTAAAAAAAAAATATGTTTGCCAAGCAGATATCTAAATAAAGATCTAAAAAAAAAGCAATGTGAAAATCAATTAATTTGTCTAATAATATTTTGTGTCTTAAAGCTAAGGACCACCACACATAATACATTGAATATTGAGCAATGCTACATGTACATTAAATACATGAAACATATTAAATGATCATGGTTATCAGTAGGCCTACTGATGGTTATAAGTATCTGTTTATTTGTACATATAGATACAAATTTGTTAATGTAGGTTGTCTAGGAATTTGTATCCAAGCCCTTAACCTTCAAGTAAACCCTCGAGTCCAGGTATGATCAAACCCTCAACCTCACTATTGAAAGTCAAGTGATTAAATAGCTGACCACATATAATTTAAATGACTCAAGGCAATATCTTCAAAACTAAAGAAAAGGGGAAGGCAAGTCTTTTTGTTTTCAATGAATATAAATGTAGATCACAAATTCGCCACACCATATTCCCTTTGTTTAAAGCTCACTGCATCAACATCAATTGTTTCTAAATAATTTTTTTTTTAAATAATGAAATTGTGACAAATTTTCTTACCTTTTAAAGTTTTGTTTGTTAAGAAACTGTCATAACTTGTTGCAGTTGATTCAGGGGCTTCCGGCCTGTCATACAATTATATTACAATATTAAAAAAGTAATTATAGATCTGCATAAATGTGAAATCAAAAGTTGTGATCCTGGCTAAATGAGCTATGTTTTCTTTTTGATATAAAACACCTTTGAACAGACATGGAAGGGGAGGAAAATTTCAGGATAATATCTTTGAATATATACAGTGCCTATAAAAAAAGGTAATCCATTTTTAGAGGGACCATATTCTAGGCTCATCTATTTTGGCTACTCATATGTAATGTACAATTAAAGGTAAGCTCTGGACCCAAAATAAATTGTAAAATTGTACTAATAAAAAGAAAGTTATGAATATCTTTACGATGCACAAAAAAATTGATCGCTATACCAAATTGGCAACTCTGTCATAAAGCTGTGATGTGACAGGGGCACAACTTTCCATGCATTTTCTATATGGTTTTATGATAAATTTTCACTTTATTTGTTAAGAAACTGTTTTCCTCATAACTTTGGACAATATATATTGATGGCAATAATAATGCTATTGCATCTATACGTAAAATCACAGCCCCATCTAGAAATACAAAAAACAAAGATTTTAAGGGGTTTTCAGGATAGAAAAAATATATTCATGAATGTTGAATTTCATGAAAAATATCACTTTTCTTTTGAAATGTCATTATGATTCTCATTTTATGAAAATACATAGATGCAATAACATATTGCCATCAATATATATCTTGGCCAAGTTATGAGGAAAACAGTTTCTTAACAAATAAAGTGAAAATTTATCATAAAACAATATAGAAAATGCATGGCAAGTTGTGCCTCTATGACATCACAGTTGTTGCCAATTTGGTATAGTGATCAATTTTTTTGTGCATTGTAAAGATATTAATAACTTTCTTATTATTAGTCCGATTTTCTTCAGACATGTTTTAATCTGTTTTTCTAATTTTTCTGCCTCTTATAAGAGCAACTTATTTTGGGTCCAGAGCTTCCCTTTAAAGATAAACTCTGCACCTTTGCACTGATACATTTTCTTAAATCGTCTGCTGTAGCTTTCAAATTCAAATTTCACAAAGATTCAACACATGACAAATAGGTGTAATTGTCACATAGCTGTTGCTGTTGTTGTTTTTTCTTTTAGAGTAGGAGTGTATTGGATCTTACCAAAACTGTACATATAACCAAACTTCAAAATGATTAAATGTCAACTCACTTGAAGCAGTTTTCATTGTAGATGCTGCTCCATATTCTATGTGGTGAGGATCCTTTGTATCCTGTGTATCTTTCAGGGTTTAATAATAAATCAACATACTCCATGTCACCTGAGTGTTCATCTGGAAGAGATAAATGGAACAAAAAACCACTTATAAACCACTGGGGGACATTTAGATCTTTGTTCATTCAAATTGAAGTATGAATTCAGACTTGAACATTGATATTAAACCAGCAAAATGTCAATGACAATATTAACACAATATACATGGATGACAGGATATGCACACTACCAGTTAGAATCAAATCAACATGCAATCACATAATAGGTTAACAGCTGGGCTAAGTACATAAACATGGAAGTGGTTAAATGTGCCAAGATCTATATCAATGTATCATCATATTGCTAAATACTTATTATCATCACAGAATTGGTAAAAATAAAAAACAAACAAAAATGCAAACAAACAAACAAAAATACTACATACTAACATCTTGATGTTTCCTTATTAAAACGTATATAAAATCGACATACTAGAAATATTGCGACACAACATTTGCTTTGGCTCCATACTTGAAATTCTTTTTTAAAGGTGTAGGGTTAGGGTTGTAATAGGGTTTTCTGTAAGTTTGGCATTGTGTCATGTCCAGGTTGTAGTTAGTCATGCGATTATCGTATGAATTCACAGCCAGGCAATTGTCATCCAAGCAAATGTCACAGATTGAGAAAAATATCACCAGTCCATCTATCTACAAAGGTTGCTTTTTCTTGTCTCCTTTGAATGATCTCTATAGGTTTTACTTAATCGGTTAATTATTCAATCACATCAGGCAAGTAAAACCAACCTTCTTTTTCACAAAAGTTGAGCTGTGCATCATCGTGAGTCTTCCATGTCTCAAAGGCCATTAAGTTTTCCACGCTAATGGTGGTATCTAGAGCTCCAAGAGGATCTTCTTTTTTCTCATCCTTCTCATCGTTACACTCCTCCTCTCCCTCATCATTATCAATCATTGTATCTTCCGGTTTATTGGAATTAGCTGAATACTGTGAAAGCCAGTAGGAATAATTTTGAGGATAATGGAAAAAAAAAAAGCACTGAGTTCTCATTTTGAGGTTCATGACAATTTTAACCTTAGTAATCCCAAAACAGTCCTTGCTTATAAATCTATTAGACATAGAGGACCTGATGTTTGGTACTCATTGCCTCATGAAATAAAAGAATGTTCTTCGCATTACTCTTTTAAATGTATGCTAAAAAAATTTTTTTTTTTATATCATCGTATGACTCATAAATTTTACTTAAAGTGTGTTTAGATATTGTTAAACTGATTACCATTTACCCGTGGGGAAGGGGGGGGGGGTGGTAGGACTTTCGCATGTTTTTATCTTGTCATCATTTTAATTTATTTCAATGGCTCAAGACCATCGGTCTTTTGCAGTGCCCTAAATTTTATTTTGTATTTATGTATATTTAATTGCTTTGTTATTTACTATGTATTCGTCTGATATATTTGTATTTTGTGTTTTTTTTTTTTTTAATGAATGAAATTTGAATAAATTGAAATTGCAATTGAAATGTGATTGAAGAATGCATTCAAGGGAGGGTAAATCTGTTTTATGTTATGAGGATAAAAGATAAAATATCCAAACTACTAACCTTATTTTCATTGGTCTCTTCTTTCAAGCCACATGGCAAATCATCCTGTATGTGGTAGAATTATCATTAAAAAGTGGTTAAACACAGAGAAGGATAATAATGAATGTAGAAAGAGTGGAAACAAACAAGGGTTGTTTATTTAATTGGAATTACATGCTTATTGAGGTCCCATCATAATATGATCACTCTTAAATATCAGTAAATGCAGAAATAATTATACTCTAGAAATAAGGCTTTAAAATACACACATGATTTGCAATATGAACATAGAATTCTTTTTATACTAAATCTCACACTACTTTATAATTTATGCATGTCAAGTAAAAAGTTTCTACTTGTATGCCATATGGCTACAAATGTACAATGTTCAAAAACCAGCCTTATATCTTTTGAGAGCAAAATAAATATTGACACTTAGTGAAGATGATTGCATTTCAGACTCCCATGAATTTGGCATCTCATGCAAACTGTCAAAGATATAGAAGACCCATATATAGTGAAAGGAGTGACAGAGAGAGAGAGAGAGAGAGAGAGAGAGAGAAAGAGGGTGAGACAGACCAAAAAAACTGAGGAAGAGAGTGATGGACAGAAAGAGAAAGACAGAGAGATAGGGAGAGAAAGAATGAGTTTGATGAGACATAGATACAGGTAGTATATTGTAAGTGTATACATAGTGTGAGAAAGAGAGTGTGTGATTGAGAAAGGTAAAGAGAGCATCCTTTATTAAAGATCATTCTTACAGGGGAGCACGGGCAGACATGACATCCCTTCATGGCACAGCGACTGTCATCAGCCCAGAACGGACATGGACGATAGAGATTTACCTAACACATTGAGAAGGTAGACAAACAAAAATATTAATATTAAAGGCATATCAACACTTACAGAATTTAGTCTTTTAACTCTACGGTATGATTTTGCAAAGTTTATCAAAATTATTCTTATATTTTGTTGTTGTAATGTTAGAATTGAAGCTTGAGCCGGTTGCTTTGTTTGGAAAAAATTTTAATAAATAAGGATCATATTTGGTTCATGTACATAATGCAGAATGTGATGAAGCTAACATAGAAACTAAACAATTTTTAACAATATCACATAAATATTTATTTTATGATTTCATGAAATTTTTCCTAATTCAATTTTATAATTTCCCGGCATCTTACAAGGAATATCTGCTTTCATTGGGGCTGCTAAAGATTCATCTTCATAATTCATGTCAATCATAGGTCAGCAAACTTTAAGTGAGTGAACAGAGTAATAATGATGCAAGAATAGACATGACAGGTTTTTTTTTTCAAGCTTTGTAGGCATAGTCTTTTTTTCCACAGCATTTTAAGCTCAATCAGGCACAAAGACACAAATTTGTAGAACATAATTTTATAGATTTTACCAATGACATGGTAGGCCTACATACAGATCAGTGACAGAAAAGTCTCACACTTATCAAATCACCCAAAATGATTTACAGTCTCCTTATATTTTAATATGAATCTTGGTTCTTCACACATCTGCTTCTAACCCAGCGATCAGTATAAATTTGGATTTTGCAATATTAGTACAACTGTATGATTGAATGAAACCTTACCTTAAAGAACTTGAAATAATTCTTTGAGAGTACAGAATTAAGTGGAGGGTAGAGGCGTATATTGTTGAACTCACTCACAGATTCCACTTTACATGTGCAGTCGTCAACCACACCGTTTAACTATACAATAAAAATGGAAAAATATAATCACAGGAAATTACAGCCTAAACTGAGAAAAGTTTAATAATTGTAAAAAAAAAAAAATCTTTGCCATCAACCAATCAACACCAATTATTCACCATAATAGCATTCAGTGGTAGACCATCCTATAATCTAAATATCAGCCTGCTTACTTCATGAGATCTTGCAAATTTAAATAACCAAATTGTGTAGGCCTACTATTCAAATGACTGGGGTGTAAATAGATAACACTGTTAATATGATCATATTCAAAATTTAACTCCAATTGAACATCCATGTCATGAAGATTGAATCCTTAAAGCTGGTGTATAGTTTTGGTAACAAAAAGGGAATCGGCATAAAACTGATAAAATATAGTCTCATGTTGTCCACATTGCACCGAAAGATATGTGTGAGAGATCTTGTGATATTCCAATCCTTTCATGATTTCCAGTGAATTTCTGTGAAAATGTTCTATGAGAGAAACATAACGTAAGGGTTGTTTTTGACCTTTGCTGCAATGCCCGATCAGCGAAGCTTACCGCATGAAACGATCTGCCTGATTTCATACAATGAAATTACCGGGCCCATGCGTAAACATAATAGAGCCGCTTTTGTCCCCAGACAATTGGGCCCAAGAAATGTATTCAATTTGAATCTCTTGCCTTGCATGGATCCGCGCTTGAATCCAAATTAAATTTTTCTTTCTCCCAAAACTATACACTAGCTTTAACTATTTAAATTGTTTTGTGGGTGACTTCATGTCATTTATAATTAACAAAAAAAAAAGTTACAGATCATTCTTTGACTCAAATAAAAAAATAAAAAATAAATAGATCTAGATTAAACATGTACTCTAAATGTTAGATAGAGTCTACCTATCAGTTTATTATCATTGCCAATTCAATTATTTTGTAGATCTTTATACTTTTTATAGTTTTCTCTCAAATCTTAATTAGATCTAGCCTAGTCTCAATAGAGTCATTACCATGTTGAGTAGTAAGATCGTGCTCTGGGTGAATTATGCCATCATTGACAATGACAATCTGCTGGCCTGGACTTCTTTCAATCATGAGACATGACTTTAGTTTCATGTTTCATGGCTTTTAATTTTTATAGATTTAACTTGGGACAGATTTATTATATGAAGCTTGAATTCAAGAGAATATACAAATAAAATGAGTATTGCAATCCCAAAAATAAATGATAAAGCTTTTAAAATATTTTTTTAAAAGTCATGATAGTCCAAAAATAGTGTGCAGAGCCCGAGGCGATATAACTATACACAGCCCCGTTGCCGAAGGCGACGGGGCTGTACTTCCACCACCCCTATTTACAGCGTAACTTTCAGTGATGATGAGCGCAAAGTGAATTATACTGGTCAATTTAATCAATCTAATGTTAAAATGTTGTTGTAAGGTTTCTATGATGTTTCACGCGTAACAACGACTAAAAATGAAAGTATATAAGAGCTTCTTGACTTACCAAATTGAATTTTCCGTTGGCCTTGTCTCTTCTCATAGTGTTGGTGCCATCGCTGCCATTTTCTATGACGTCATTTTACTGTGCGAAGACGTATCGCAAAGACAACGCACGCACGGAGAAATATACGTTGATGGACTCAATTTTCCTGTATTTTTCTACATTTTTAGTTGATTACTTCATGTGAAACATTCGCAGATGTCACTAATTCGAGGAAAAACTTCAAAGAATTGATTCAATGTGAGTATGAATTCAAATAAGGTATTTTTGACCACGAAATTTGTGGTCATGTATAGATATTTTCAAAACTTCGCCAAATATGTCAACTGGTTCGTCAGTTCCCGTCGCTTCGCGACGGGGGCTGGTCGGTTTAGAGGCGATAGAGCTGGCCGCGACTGACAGCGACAATCACCAAAACTAGACCGACAGTGACAACGTCGGTACGCCAGAGTTTCCCGTTCAAGTGCCTCGCAATCACTGGTGCTTCGCTTACCTCACAAAAACATCGGTGAACATCATTTTTATTCTTCACTGCATCACCAGAAAATGTTGAACTGCATAAACACAGCAACCAAAATAAAGAAAGGGCTGATATGTACATTCTAGCTGGTTCTGATCCAAAAATCATGATAAACTTAGTCGGGTAAATTGAGTTTCCCTCCGTATGCTTGAAATCACACCATGTTATGTTATGGGTAGAATGTCAAACGAAACTTCAGGAAATTAATTAGCCCTTGTCCAAGCTGTTGTGTACATCGCCTCTATTTCTGCATTTTGTTCTTGACTTCATCATGAGGGTAACTATTAGAAAAAGGAATTAGAGGGATTAAAGTTTATAAATTTCAACGATTCATTGCTAATTCTATTACTGAATTACAGGTAAGAGTATTTTTATTTATGATACTTAATTTTTATGTATAAAAATATAACTATTAAGATATACGACTTGCACAAAGCCTAAATCTCCACCCCACGGCTTAGCTTTACGTGGCGTTTATTAGCACGTTCATCTGGGCACCAAACAATAACTGGTTGAGTGACTCATTGCCTCTTCTCTTGCGAAAACATTGCAAGTTTCCCTCTTCAGCAGAACTTGGGCAACAACAATCAAACAGAACAAACACTTAATTAAGCCTATGTTTTTAAGTATTATTCTTACATCTTTGAGTTCACCCATCTCTCTCTTCTCTTCTTATACCTTGCTCTCTGATTCTATTGTTTTTTCTCTCTTCCTCATTCCGATACATTTCTGTCTTTCTTTTTCAATAGTCTCTTTTCTCATTTATATCACTTATATCTCCTTTACTCTCTGTTTATAGCTGTTTATCTCTCTCTTTCCCCTAGACCTCTGTCCCTTTTCACAAACTTAAACTTAAATCTTTCTCGGCCCTCCTTCTCAATCTCATCTCATAAGCTCTTATTCACAATATTCTTAGGTGATTTAATAACATTCTGCTTGTATATACTATTGCTTTATGTCAAGTAAAATTACTTAATCACATACAAACTTATCCAAGTAAAATAGTTACAAGTTAAAATTATATTAGAGCAACTTCAATACAAATAAACTAGACATAGAATTTTACTTACACATATTTTATTTCTCGATTCTTTCAATATGAACAATGAATACACAAATTTAATAAATAAAGATATTGCAAAATTATACATTTAGTACAAAGATATTCATAATCCACAATAACTAGAGGAAGACCTTACAATTTAATTGAGAGCTCTTCTAAACATGAGAAGAGACCTGTAATTAGTTCCAAGTTTTACATTGTAAAAGCTATACACAATAGGCCTACCTATTTCTTCACTACTAGTAATTACACTTTTTAAAAGGCCTCTGAAAGATCTTCAGTGACCTCTTTTATAACTCCAAAGAGTCTAGATGCAATATTATTATTATCAAGAATATATGCACACCTATGTCATAGGGCATAATGCTGATTCTGAATATAGGAGACCATATGTAATGTAATTTGGAACAAATAAGTGGGTACAAGTATAGTCTCCCCTAGACATGATATAATTTGTTAAAGTGTAAATTTTGAGCATAATAGAAAATGTGGCCAAACAGTGTTATGCATGGGCATTCACTATCAAAACTGTAGACTGTTACTGCAACTTGTCATGTTTACTTCTATTTCTCCCTTTTCATCCAATTTATTTCTTTGTTTTGGTCGAAAAACCCACACCTGCATTTATTCTGTGGAATATGTTTACCTTTTGTCAACATGGAATGAAGTATGAATTTAAGCATATCATAACACTTGACGCCCAAAGTAAATTTGCATTATGAAAGTCATTATCAAATGTCGTCCATGACACTTGGCTCCTCTAGCAGTATATAGGCCCTACCCTTGGTACTTTTTAGAGTCCTGTTATACAGGGCATGGATATAATGAGATCTCTTTTAATGAAACAATGACATTCTCTGGGTACCAATTTCAAGCATGCACATGTGTCTATCTACCCTTATATTCAGTATTAAAATATTTTATCAAAACAAAGAAATTGGCTTGGTCTCGAGCATCTCATGACAATGGGTGCTGACTGTAATATAAACCAGACACATGCTCACACCCCAGAATAGCTGGTCTTTTCAGACATGGGCGGGATACATACAACATTCATAAGACCTTCCGCATAGCCATCCAATCTTTGCTGCTGTTTGATTTTGACAAAATCTAGCTCCTCTTGTAATCTCCTCACACTGTCCAACATCCTATCAATTTCCTCCTTTATGTTGAGCGTGTTTGAAGGTACGGGTTCTGCTTTCAAACGTCTGTGTTTTGTTTGTTCAGGCTTGAAGGAAAATTGTACTGTTTGAAAAGGATATCTCCTGGAATCCATCTTCTTGTGTTCTTCAAAACCACTGGTGATACTAGCTTTAACTGCATTGTCGATGTCAGCCTTTCTCTTGTGTATATCCGGATGATCAGATAACTACATGAAAACAGGAAATCGACACAAGTATTTATATATATTTAGTACACTAATAGTATTACTATTTGCCTAAATTACTCAAGCTTTTCTTGAATATGGCCAAGTAGGTAGGTGTTCTAAAAAATTTCTGCCTTCGCCCATCAAGAAGAGTACCATATATCACCTATCTATAGGGGGGTAGGCTACGGTCATTCTGTTCTTTACATAATTTTCCCTTCTTTCTTTTTTTCTTTGTTAATACCTTTTTCTTTTTTTTTGTTTTTTGGTCAAGCGGACCTTTCGAACCCCCCGAACCCCCCTAGTTACGGGCCTGTAGGTGGGTTATTCTGTAAGAAGGTACATGTCCTCAGAAAAGAGGGGGAAGGACATTTGAAAGGGGAGATGGGGAAGTCCGGGTTTTCAGAGAATCTAGTGTAGTGGGAAAGATGAACAAAATTATTGGGATATTTCCTATCATTTTTGTGCTATTTATGGAGAATATCATTAAAAAAAAGGTCCGCTATAAAGTATTGCTCTTCAATTGCTGTAATAGTCATAATGTTACCCAATATGTACCTGAAACAGCAGAAATGTTTAGGGCAAACATTTTGTGTATATATCATACATGAATTTCTTTATGTAGTGCATGTGTCTTTGAGCAGAATTGGGTTAATTTCTTATGATCTTGGTGACTTCATAATACCACACACATAAAGGCGAATTGCTATCAACCTCTCCAGAGCACTTTCAGAGAGTGTCTCCTATATATTTAAATATCACGACCGCAGTGCTTTTCACAAAGAGCAAAGTACAAAGTAGACTTAAAGTCACACTTGTATTCCTATTTGCGTGTGGTATATATTACACATCACCTCATTGGTTAGATCATGCTTAGGGGATGCACAGCATAGAGGAGTCTATCAATGAAATTGCGCGTAAAATTCATGATGCGCTTAGGATTTAAAAAAAAGTGAATTCAAAGTCTACGTACCGTAGCTTTTTTTGTGAAAGACCTCCAAAAACTGTAATTTCACTTTAATCATATAAAAAAAACATACTAACCAGTGCTTACCTGATTGAGGTCTTTGACCCCTCTAGATTCCATCCCATCCTCCAGATCCTGAAGCTGCCTTGTCAAAGCAGCCTCTAGATCATGAAGCTGCTGTAACTCCTGGACATCATAGGTCATAGGGTTAATCTAAAAACCAATGTACCTGATTGAGGTCTTTGACCCTTCTAGATTCCATCCCATCCTCCAGATCCTGAAGCTGCCTTGTCAAAGCAGCCTCTAGATCATGAAGCTGCTGTAACCTCCTGGACATCATAGGGGTCATAGGGTTAATCTAAAACCAATGTTTACCTGACGAGGTCTTTGACCCTCTAGATTCCATCCCATCCTCCAGATCCTGAAGCTGCCTTGTCAAAGCAGCCTCTAGATCATGAGCTGCTGTAACCTCCTGGACATCATAGGGGTCATAGGGTTAATCTAAAACCAATGTTTACCTGATTGAGGTCTTTGACCCCTCTAGATTCCCATCCCCAGATCCTGAAGCTGCCTTGTCAACAGCCTCTAGATCATGAAGCTGCTGTAACCTCCTGGACATCATAGGTGTCATAGGGTTTAATCTAAAACCAATGTTTACCTGATTGAGGTCTTTGACCCTCTAGATTCCATCCCATCCTCCAGATCCTGAAGCTGCCTTGTCAAAGCAGCCTCTAGATCATGAAGCTGCTGTAAACCTCCTGGACATAATAGGGGTCATAGGGTTAATCTAAAACCAATGTTTACCTGATTGAGGTCTTGACCCCTCTAGATTCCATCCCATCCTCCAGACAATGAAGCTTTTGTAACCTCCTGGACATCATAGGGGTCATAGGGTTAATCTAAAACCAATGTTTACCTAATTTAGAAGGTCGTTGCCCCTCTAGATTCCATCCCATCCTCCAGATCCTGAAGCTGCCTTGTCAAAGCAGCCTCTAGATCATGAAGCTGCTGTAACCTCCTGGACATCATAGGGGTCATAGGGTTAATCTAAAACCAATGTTTACCTGATTTAGAAGGTCGTTGACCCCTCTAGATTCCATCCCATCCTCCAGATCTTGAAGCTGCCTTGTCAAAGCTGCCTCTAGATCATGAAGCTGCTGTAACCTCTGGGATATCCTCTTTGGTGCTATCATATTTGCAGGAGGATGAGGGCTGGACAAGATTGATGGGATTGGATTCTCTTCACCTGAGGACAACTTGGCTTCATGAACGCTGACCTGCATTTGGTACAATCATTGAACATTCAGATTTTGGGATTGAGAAGGAATATTAAGAGATGAAATTTGAACCTTTCACTTTTTTATTCGGTGGTTACTTAAGAAAAGTCCGTTTACAGCATACAAATGTACCAGGGGCGGATCCAGGCAGGGACACAAGGGGTACGCGCCCCCTCTATAATTTGAAAACCACTCATTGACTTTACATGTTAAAATCAGAATTTTTTTTGGCTGCACCCCCTATTTTTTTCAAATTTTCAGGATGTGCCCCCCATATTTGAAAATCCAGGATCCACCACTTTGTACCATATTCCTCAAAAAAGGCCTCCAATGATATGTTTGTACAAAAGATACAGTATGTACAAAATATATAAGCCAATTAAGTAGGCAAAAATTCTACCCTATGTGATTTTCCACACTCTCTTTTAGCACAAAAACTCTGTAGTGTACATTTGTTATAAATAATTTTGTCAAAAACTCTAATTACGAGAATTAAAGCATGTCCTGGGCGCCGGAATGTGTTTCACCAAGTTATTCATAGGTTATATATGAATGTACCAATGACATGTCATTATTTCTTGCATGGTGATTAGTATAGCACCCAAGAACATGTTCCAGTCATTCATAAACTCTGTGAAATGGTTGCAATTATAGTAACCTTGCCATCAAATGGAAACTCCCATGGGAAAGTTAAACCGCCATCAAGATTCAATATGTCCTGTAGGTTACCATTGATGGCAATGTTACTTTAATAACAAGTTTCATACAATGGTGTCCCAGTATGAAAGGGTAAAATATGAACTAAGAAATATATATACAAATTTAATAAATAAAGCTATTGCAAAATTATACATTGAATACAAAGATATTCATAATCCAGACTCTGTTATTTTCACTCACCATCCACTGCCAAAATATTGGTTCAACTTCTGTCCAGGTCATGCAAGCTTGAAGGAGGGTTGATTGTTTCTCTAAATGCACCAGGTACTGAGGGGTACAAAGCAGATAAATCCATTACATCCACAGTTCCTTGAAAAATCAAATGTAAGTAAAATAAGGAAATGATGGAAAATCCCAGTTCAGCCTGTGCCATCTGAATAGTGAAAAAAGTCTAGAGAGATCTGAGCGTCATCATTAGTTAGACTAGAATGTTTAAAAATGAGCTCCTTATCAAGGCTTTTTACCTTCTAATTAAATTATAAATTGAACACTGGTCAATCAGGTTTATCAGGGTAGCACTGAAAATAAAATATCACCTCACTTTTATCAAAAAATAATGTTAAAAGATAAAAGTTATATAGAGTAAATCAAATGAATATACATATTAGTATATGAATTCTATAAAATACTTTGGCGATACTAATCAAAATTAATTAGTTGCCATTAAACATTAACAAAAAAAAACTGACAAAAGTTTATTTTCATCCTGTATATTCTTGCAGTGTTGGCAAACCATTTTAAAGAGAAATCCAAGGTGCTGTGGGCATTGTCAATCAAGTTTTCTTTATTATTTCATCTATGGTAATCTTTGGTGATAGTTCTGTTATCAGTCAGTCAAACGACAATATATGATCCTTTCCTTGCTTTTCTCTTCCTCATTTTTTCCTGTTTGTATTCTGCTTTCTTCGCCGTATTACAACAAACCCCTTTCAAATTTTCAAAAAAAAATAAACCTTACTTGTTGCAATTGTTTAGGATGCCTGAGAATGAATGTCTGCCATGCTGAAAGATGGTTGACATGACTAGGGTGTAACATGCCGACTCCCTGGGTAGCTTCATGCACATGATGCATTGCAGCACAAAGACCTTGCTGTTCACAGTACAATGCCTTCAGAGCTAGCTTGAGTCGACCCATCAGCCACACTAGGTATTTGGCCTGTCCGACTGGGTTTGACGGACTAGAGACACTATTATTCCACTACGGTAGAAGTAAGGTGAAGATACAAATAAATTGGAGACAAATTATTGATTTAAAACGATAAATTGAATACATTGAATAAATAACATAAATTATGTAGAGCTCTGTCATTGAATAAAAAAAAATCAGTATTACACACTGTGCAATAATAACAATATTTCTTTAAATACATCTTTTGAATGGCTTTTTCAGAACTGAAACAGCAAGTTTGTAAGGACAAATAGAGTTACGTAGGCTTATAATATATTAAATGTTTATTGAATTTAGAATTTGGGATAACTAATTTCAGCGTAAGTGAATTCATAGTAATTAGAATATTGATAAAACTAACTGAAGCTCAATGGAATATACAGAAGCTACAAATCATTCAACCAGTCTGACCCACAGGCCATATCTTTTTAGAAAAATCCTCACTTGTCTTGATGCATTCTCAATTCCTGAACTTAACTTCTGAAAAGCCCCAAGTTGAAAATTTGATAGTGGTGGAGAGCTTTCTGCTAGCTTGACTTTCACTTGTTCGTTGACAAAGTCCAATTTGGCTAGAAGCCATCCTGTTGCCAGGAGGATGTCTCTGCTCCCAACATCACTCTTGCCATAGAAACCTGGACACCTGTAGCCCAGTTGGTAAAGTGATGACTGAACATCAGCTTTTTCAAAACCAACTTCTGACTTATCCGCATATTTGGAGTTAAGCTGTAACAGTTCATTGAGTAATGTCCACATTGATGGGATCTAAGATTGAAAAGAAAAATGCAAGTTAGTTACACTTTTTTTACAGTTTTAAAATCTTTAATTATTCAAATATTAGGAACAGTGATGTGTTGCGATATACTATTTGCTATGTCATTATACTACTAGCGGATACCATAGCTATATCGCATATCAGATGTAAATAGTATTCTAGCTTCAGGTTGAGAATAAATATGTCGTTATCGTAAACATCTTTGTGAAGACCTCTTCATCTACCAGCCTCATCGTACTCGTAAAAGAAGCCACGCATACTGTAACATGGTGGCTAGCGGTGTTAGCAACATCATAGATCAGCATCAGAATGGAATCAGGGACTGACATTTTGTGAAAGACCAGAAATCTGTACTTTTCAGTGCAGTGTCGTCGCCGTGAATTTCGATCTTCGCGCAATGCAAAGTAATACGATCACCGTATTGTTGTGTGTGCATATCAAATCTGTGCTGAATGAATGTTGTGTGAATGAATATACCGAGTACGAATGTACGATACAATCAATGTATGTACAATAACAGCTGTGTGCAAACAATGACACAGTTAGGTCTGTTTTAAATATAAAATCTATAAACCTTGAACATAATACTAAACTAGTAAATAAGTGAAACAAACTAAAATAAGTTAACTTAATCTGGAAAGTGCGAACATTAACACAGTAGTCTAAACGTAATTTATCATAAATTATCTGTGTGTGAGTGCGTGAGTGAGTGATCAACACTACCACTGCATGAAACACCTAACGACATAAACACAGGATTGTGAGTGAATCACAGGTGTCGTCAACACCCGTAGGCCTGTGACTGTGAAAGGACGGTTCGTACGTTAACATCTACAAAACGCTAACATAATAACCCTCATCGATTTAAACCTATAAATTCTTCATTAACACGCGAAGATAATAACAAGATGAGTAGTAGCGGTAAATATCCAGAGTTTAACTGGGAGGTACCAGACCTGCCCGAAGAGTTTAACATGTTCAAGCAAAGGATGAATCTAATATTTGCAGACCAAGAGGTGGTAGATGAAAAGAAAAAAGCCATAAAAATCAAAATTGCAATAGGCAATGAAGGATTACGAAGGGTCAATTCGTCTGGTCTAACCGAGACAGACAAGGAAAAACCAGAGAAACTGTGGGAACTTCTAGAAGCACAGTTGAAGGTTAATATCAATTTTCGAGTACATAGGCTAGAACTCACTAGGTACCGGCAGAAAGTTGATGAAACAATCGACCAGTTTGTTACGAGATGCCGTGACAAAGCAAAGAGTTGCGATTTCGAGGCCAACGAGCTCGATGAAAGAGTCATAGAGTTAGTAATAGCATCAACACCGATTGCAGAACTCCAAAAATCGCTCTTGGAGAAACAAAAAGGGTTCAAGATAGGTGAAATCTTAACCGAAGGGCGTAAATTCGAGGCAATCGAAGCCAGCAGACGCAGTCTGAACACGCTAGTTAATCCTCAAGCGCAGGAAAGCGTTGATGCGTTCCGGAGTAGCAAACCAAAGATGCGTAATACTTGCGGAAACTGCGGTCGCAGTCATAAGCCGAAGCAATGCCCAGCATTCAACGACGAATGTCGGTCATGTGGAAAAAAGGGCCACTGGGCAAAGTGTTGCAGAAAAACAAAATCCGATCAGCGGAAAACAGACAAAGCACAGTCAGAAAACTGCAAACACACGCAAAGGCGAAACAAATCTCGAACAAAGTCGAAGAATCATAAACCAGTAAACGAGTTGGACACTCAAGATGACCAAGACAAAGTGAGTAGAGATCAATTTGTATACTTTGATACAATCAAAACTGCAGAACCACATACAGTAGTTAACAATGACGGTAATGTTGCATATGCCTTCATAGACATAATAGCTCCACAAAAAGCTGGACAGCATATGTTAAAGCTCAAAGTTGACTCGGGTTCAAGTGCAAACACGCTCACACTTCGAACAATCAAAAACATGTATGGAGAAAAATACAGGACAGTACTAAAACCTACATCTACAAAGCTCGTAGTGTACGGAAAGGCACAAGTACCGTGCAGGGGTACCGTAGATCTAAAATGTAAGTACAACAGTCCAGGCTGGACTACACACTCATTCTACGTAGCAGACGTAAAGGGATCTTGCATTCTAGGATTACAATCGTGTACCAAACTAGGGGTTATCACAATCCATGGATCATCCAAAACTGTCATTGAACCTACACTTATCACAAATGTAGAGGACACAACTACGCTTACCACAAGTGTAGATCACACAAGTACACTTACCACAAGTGACACAATTACACATACCACAAGTGTAAACATCACAGACACACCTACCACAAGTGTGAATGTTACAGATACACCCATCACGAGTGTAAACCACATAGTTACACCTATCATAAGTGCTAACAATACAGATACACCCATCAAGAGTGTAAACAATGCAGATACACTTAACACAAGTGCAAGCATCAAAACCATAATGTTCTTAGCTCTGACCTGATCTTCGGTCAAATCAAAAGAGCAGAGGTACAGACAGAAACAAAGCAGCAGAAAGAGCCGTTGCTTCCCCATGATGTACCACCAGCACCCTGGACCAGACTAGGAACAGACTTGTTCATGCTCAATAGACAGGAATATCTACTCGTCACTGACTATTACTCGAAGTATCCAATAATCTACAAGCTGAAGGATACCAGAAGTGCAGCAGTAGCAGACATGATGAGCGGAATCTTCAATCTATTTTGGTCCACCAGAAGAGATCGTATCTGACAACGGTCCACAATTTGTCGGAAAACCATTCCAGGACATGTGTAAGAAGTGGTCTATCCAACACACCACATCTTCTCCGCACTATCCAAGATCCAACGGACTAGCAGAAAGGATGGTTCGCACAGTCAAGAATCTGTTGACAAAGTGTTCTCAGACTGGCCAAGATAGTCAACTAGCCATGTTGAATCTCAGAGCAACACCAGTAGACAGTCACATGAGATCACCTGCAGAAATGTTATTTGGGAGACCGATCCGGACAACACTTCCAAGTCATCATCTGTCAAGAGAATCAATAACTACTGATCATCTCTTGAACCGCAGAGACAAGATGAAGGAAACGCATGATCAACATGCAGGATCAGAACTTCCATCTCTCCATGTGGGACAACCAGTCAGAGTCCTACATCCCCAAGATCACACTTGGATACCAGCCAAAGTATCCAAAGTCTGCGATGAACCAAGGTCGTATGAAATCGAAACACCCAACGGAGGAATCCTGAGCGTAACCGATCGCACCTGAGGGAAATCCCTACAGCAAACCCAACTCCGACACGTGTAAGGTTCGACGAAGACCACACCGCAGATACCCCACCAGAGGAGAACGACAACCATCAACCAACTTTGATGTCGGAAACTCAAAATCAATATCAAAAGCAAGCGACAAACTCGAAAACCACGAGGTATGGTCGAACAATCCGCAAACCAGCGAGACTTATTGAAGATTGATAACTCTAAAAACATTTCGAAAGAAGAGAGAAAACAGAAGACACTCTTGAAGAAATCGAAAGAAGACTGAAGACGCATAAAGTTTTCAATTCAAAAGTTTATTATTCATGTTGCATGTATAATCATTGTACAGTACAATATTCTTGGTATGACAACAAGCATAATATCTGGAATCATATGCTTACCAAAATATATTGATTTTGTAAATCAAAACAGTCATACCAAAAGTTATATTCAATTTGCATCAAAGGAAAACTTATGTCAAATTGAAAATGCAAACAGTTAACTTACTCAAACCAGTTAAACTTTATATCTTTGGAAAAAACAAATATCCAAAAATAAACAGGCTACCAAAAGAAACCAAATTGATATTGTTATCAAAACAATGTATACCAAAAGTGTTGTTATCAAAACAATATATATTGTTGTATACTCAATCATTGAATGTACACATTCTGCTTCTTTACAAAGGAAGGGGGATGTTGCGATATACTATTTGCTATGTCATTATACTACTAGCGGATACCATAGCTATATCGCATATCAGATGTAAATAGTATTCTAGCTTCAGGTTGAGAATAAATATGTCGTTATCGTAAACATCTTTGTGAAGACCTCATCATTGCCAGCCTCATCGTACTCGTAAATGAAGCCACGCATACTCTAACATGATGTGTGTGGCTACAGGGTTCAATTGGAGTTTCTGTTTTGAGCTTTAAAATATTTTAGTCTGTAGTAAAACATTATGATTGTGCAACATAAGGCCTCTGAAACTCGATGTTGAGTTTCCCGTCACCTGCCCTCGTTGTGAAATTTGGCCCGCGTTTGAAACTCAAATTCTAAAAATATTTCATTATTTTTCTATAAATTAATTATTTTGACATAAATGATTTAATAAAACATTATTTTCATCAGCTTTTCAGTCTTATAATGGTGTGAAGTATCCCCTACCCTACCCAAGCCACCTTACAATTACTAAAATTACAATACAATCCATTCTATTTTAAACATAGGGTCTAATTGCATCAAATGAAAATGAGCAAGATGTGAACATTGCGTAGATCTATTGTTCAGATGAACATATTTATTGAGTATATAGCTGAAAATATCTGAAATAACAGATAGAAGTGCGTTAAAAGGTCATCAAAAGATTATGCTTTTATGTTCTGGAAAATAATGAATAATGAAATCGGTTCCTCATTATGGGCTGAAAAAAAATGTGACGGGAAACTCAACATCAAGTTTCATTGGCCTAATCAAAATAAAATGGCACATTTCAGAGCTTGCCAATAAGCAAATCAGAACTTAATATGCTGGTTGATGACTCTGAGAGGTTAACAACATTAATATTCCACTGACAAAATTGCACCAGCCTCCAGCTCCAGGCTTTATCGTGTCTCGATCTAGAATACTACTAACTAGGGTTGTTTAGGATAGGGTATAGATCGTTTACTTAACTGTTTGAAGTTTATTTATAGTCATTCAATATCTAAATATGGAAATCTACAGCAGAAAAATTGTCATTAAAATCGAATGAGATTGTATCATGATCATTCATTATAATATTCAAACTCTGAACTGTAGCAACAGCCAACAATTTGAACCAAGACAAACATTATTATCTGTTTTATTTCTCTCACTTTAAAGCATATATTTATCAGTTTTATGAGACAAAAAACTTACAACATCAGCTTGATCAAACTTGGCTTGTCGAAAATTTTCAGGCGTGATCCTGGTGATGGAATCGTTTGAATTCAGAACGTGGCAGAGCGATGCAATCGCTTCCTTCACCTGCTGCTTTTTTCCCTGCTTTGTTGATGCCATTTCCCTTGAATATTCGTAAACGCATCATATCTTCATCCTGATGTTGTAGTTCATCCTTTGCGAGCTAGGCAACAATGTCAGTGCAATGACTGAGGGAAGAGGCGCAAGATCCAGCAGAGTTGAGGTCCACACCACCCCGCCCCGGTCCGCGCCCCGGCCGGTAGACTAGCGGTAAATCTCGTTAGCTGCACCTAGCTACCGTACCCGTGCCTCTTGTATTGATCTTGTGAGCTAATCTTTGTAGTTAGTCTAGTTCAAAGCGCTTAAGGGTTACTTTTTACTTAACAAAACGCGTTTCCAAAAACATGATAAGAAAAAATGTTTATGTATTTTCGAATTTAATTTTGTACTCATAATTTAAATTTTAATAATAATTCGAAAAAGTTATAGAGTCTATAGTAAGTCTACCACAGACTTATTAATTCTTTTTATATAAAATACTAAAAGTCGACTCGAAGTCAGGCTAAACCGCGGGAAATTGCGAAAAACATCTTTCATTCTTTTCAGGAGGATCCAAAAGATTTCAGCAAGTTTAATAAACCGAACAGCATTATCATCATTAAATTGTATTCTGGTTTACCAGTTATAAGATACACACATATAGTTTTGCTGATACTAGGATTTGGACCTATTTGACCACGATTTGAACAGAAAACCGGCATCAAATGGCGGACAAAGTGAAGTCGAGTGTTTCTGCAGCATTCAAAATGAATGGCCTCGCACTCAGAAGGTTGGTAACTTAGTCTCAAATTTTAAAACAAGGGCAATTCGGAAGTAATTTGTAAAATAGTCTACGAAATGTTGATTGATATGGCAATGTTTGTGTGTCATATCATAGTTCGCCTTCAATTCACTACATTTAACTATCATGTTAAATTTTGAGCAAAGATGTTAAATTTTAAATAGACTCTATGGCTGCTCAAAAAATGAAAGCAAAACGTCTACGAGAATTATTTTGGGGAAATGAACAAAGATCTGAAAATGGGAATCCATCGGCATTTGGATCCTGCAGTGTACACATCGTGATCCTGATCCTGGATCCCATTTTCTTTACTAATTTTTCATAAGTATGAGTTGGTTTTCACAATCATAAAAGGTGAAGGGTTCACAACAAGTATACTGTAGCTGTTACTGTAGTGTTAGCTTGTACAGTTTCAATGACCTACATTTTTAGTCTCTGACTCTGACTTCTTCAGATTCTTCTTCCTCCTCTGTTCTCGGAGATCTGAAATGCAAAATGTCATATCTTTGCCGACTTCACAAAGGTTCTCATAAAGTCATATTTTACCAACAGTGCGATTGTCAACATGGTCAAGTGACTACAATCAGTCGCTTTTTTTTTATGAATGTGCACAACCCTCATTTAATTACACATTGTGAAATGCTAGTTTGTGAAAACAGCAACGAATTGATCAATAATTTGCAGGAAATTGAATACAGGACTGTTACTTTCCTTTTCCCATGCAGCAATGCTCTGAAATACCTCGTAGCAGCTTTGACCCCAGTCACAGAAGATGAGAGGAATCAATGGGTGGAGAAGATCATTGAAGCAGTGCAGAAACAGCCTTGTAAGTATTGTCGCGTAACTAGGCTCTGCCGGGGTAGCGTTTTTGCCTCTCGGGCGGTCTCACAGAACCCAGTTCACGTCTCTCGAATCTCTCACTCTCTAGATTGGATTCGTTCTCCAAAGTATATTGTGCAAGCAACCAACGTGATGCGATATCTCTTCCTCACTACTCACAATCGATCAATCAATTACTCACATATATCGCTTACCAGTCAAAAGAGAACATAAACAATACAAACTTTCTGTAAGATTGATCAAAGACTTTGTTCGCAGAACACAAAACATGTCTTACCGCCTCAGCGGCTCAACAACAACTGACCAACATTGGTCGCTTACAAATTATATCACTCAAATCTATACCACCCTCTACCGTTCTTAGATTTATTACGTTACAGTATTGACCCCAATTCAAAATATATGAAACACCAATAATGCCAGATGTCATATACATTTTATATTAGTTAATTTCCCCCATGTTTACCTTAATTTCTTTAATATTGTGTGAAATGTTTTTGTTATGAGGGTTTGAATAAACAACCTGCCTCTTTTTTTATTCTTTATTTAAACACTACCTCACTTTTAGTTCTCACAATTTAAGCTCAATATTTTGTTTCATTTTGTCACCTTCTTCTTGAACCAGTATCTTCTGCTTTACTGGACAAGGCTATCATAGAAGCTGCTGTAGATGAATGCAATGATGGAGGGAAGGAAGAAAATGAGAAGATGTTTAATGTCATTGACTCATTCACTGTACCAAGGTATACTTATAATGCAGAAAGGAAGAAGTTCTTGATGTAAGTATTTATTCCAAATACCTCACTTTTTTTTTCCTAACTGTTTTTGATAATTGTTATTATTTAACCATTTAATAGTATAAGACCCAGTCTTATTGATTAGGTAGTGATTTAATGACTTTGAATTTTGGTCATCTAACTACCACTTCAAAACTTATTTTGTCACTAATATATGATTGACATTATGGCAGACCTCGCTATCAAGCTTTCAGTTTTATGAGATTGGATAAAGTGTTTGTTAAGAATTTCATCTTGTAGTATAAATTAATATCTTTAAAATGATCAAATCAAGGACTCACACGTTTTCAGTATTGATATGGAATCTCCAAATTTACTGCTGTCGAAATCTGTCAAGCTGTGCTGCATCAGTTACAAATCTTGATTAAAAGTTATTGAACATTGTAAATAGTAACTTCGTACTAAACTCATAATCAGGGATAAATTAAAACTGGACAAATATAAAAATATAAACCATACAATTAGATTTAACCTTTTAATATTTAGACTACATACTTTATTATCTCATGAAGCTTGAACAATTATTTTGATTCATTGTGTATTATGTTTGTATTGATTTTTTTTTGTAATATGTTGTCTGATATATGTTATTATGTTGCCCTGCATGTATGTAAAATCCACATGACCTGGGCGTATTCTGTTTCTTTTTTAATGTTTTAATTCATGTCACACATATTTTCCTTTGTTTAATGTTTTATATTGCAATAAAGTGATGATTCTCTCTGTTTCCTTGTGTACTACCTCGTGATATCATAGGAGTGAGGATGCGCCTAATCTTCATGCCTCGGCCAAGTACAAGGCAGACCTGTTTAGAGAGAGATATAACATCCTTCTTCAAAGGACATCAAGACATAGTCTCTTCTCACCCGCAGTACAAGGGGCTTCCATTGAAACACAGGGAAAGAAGTTTCAGGTTTGGACATTATTTGAAAATTTTATTTTGTAATAATTTGGGGTTGATATCTGGGTATTTTGAAGATTGTCATGACAATCTTGTTTCCTTTTCAACAGCAATGTTTACTCTTTACCCTACTAAATAAGAAGGAAGTCAAATTACTTGTTAGATTCAAGTGTTTTCTGCTAAAATTTTTGCATTGATTTTACAGACCTTTTAAATATTTGGTTCATATGTACTCTTCGATATATGCTTTGATAATAATGTGTTTTTGTTTTGGTCCATAATGGAAGAGTTGAATTCAATATCTTTATCATCTCCCCCCCCCCCCTCCTCTCTCTCTCTTTCTTGCAGTTAAAACCAGTTGAATTTCTGTTAGGGAGTACAGCTAAGCTTGGAGAATTAATTGTCTTGGGTATGCTGACACAACTTAAGGAAGTAAGTAACTACATTTTGTGAATAATGATAACAGATGAGGTCTATCCAGTCCATCCGATTTATTCTCATTTTTTGTACCATATCTGTAAGATCCAAACATTTCCACATATTGCAAAATGTATAACATAATGACATTAAGATTGTAGCTAGAGGGCTACAGATAATGCAATTTCTATATGATTTTTGAAGGATGTGCTATGATAATTGGTTGTTCATAGTGTTTAAATGAGAACATTCTCGGAAGGTCAATACATGGTCCGAAGTAAAAACGATTCCAATATATGTGATGCATCTCCTCAAAATAAGAAACAAGTTGCCAAGCAATTCAGCAAAGGGTCGAGGATATCGGCAAAATGATAATGAAATGTCTAATCTGGAGGAAAATCTTTTTGATTTTCTGAACCTTTAATGTTTCATGTGTGCTCTCTAAAAAAAAATTGAGTGAAAACAATAAAGAGAAAGGATTCAAAAATGGATTATTTGACCGATATATTTGACTCTTTTCTGGTGACGTGTCTCATTTTGACATGAATCATGATCTCTTATCTCAACTGTGATTTTTTATCATTATTGATCTCATCTTGATCAATTCACTGAAAACTTTAAATTTAAATCTGTTTTTGGCTTCTCAATTGGTTTCCTTGATTTATTTTTTTCTGTGTCAGAAATGTAACCAAATGTGCATAATAAGTTGACTTGAATTTCCTCCTTTTCTTTTTAAGGGCAAATTCTACTTAGAGGATCCTACGGGTGCTGTCCAACTTGACCTTGCCAAAGCAATATCCTTTTTCATTTAGAGATAAATATAGCTAATGTATACTACCAAAAGGCGTGAGTACCAGCATCATAGTAACCATCTTGTCAATGTAGAAATTGTGGATATTGTACCACATGTCATAACAAGGGTAATTACATGTTATCCTGTATAAGACAATATTTTCGTTTATAGATATTTTCACGATTTTGGATTAGTTTGGGAAATTTGCGAGTGGATAATTTCACTATTTTTGCGATGTTTTCATTACTATTATAGCCTTATGTTGAAGTGGAAATTTTCACGAAGATAATCACGTACACAGTATGTATTGTATCGCTTTGTTTGATGTTCTGATTCGAGATATTTCAATTCTTTGGTAAGCTAAAAACACCAGAGCATTTTTTATCAACTAATTATTTTCTTTCTATATTTATTCTAACCTTTTCATTAAACAAATATTAAAACTGTATTATCAAAAAGTTACAAATTCAGGGGCTCCTACATAAGCCAAAATTTTCATGTCCGGATTTTTTCACGATTTTGGACTAGTTTGGGAAATTCGCGAGTGGATAATGTTTGTGACTTTTGTGATGTTTTCACTCCTATTCATAGCCTTATATTGAAGTATAAATATTCGCGAAGATGGTCTCGTGAAATTCGCGAAAAATAAAACCATGACGAAAAATAACCACGTATACAGTATTTCATGGACTATAAAGACTATTGCAGTACCTCCAAGGCAAATTCCCTGACCCCTGAAAAATGTATTATAGTTATTTCCTTGACAGCTGAGATTTACCAGTTCCATACAGGTCTGTTTACAGAGAACTGTTTTGTGTTAGCAGAAGGGTGGTATGAGGATGAGGTGTTCCATGTCAATGGCTTTGGTTTTCCTCCAGCTGAACCTGCAGATACAACAAGGTAAATGACATGTTCCTGGGTGCCATACTAATCATATGCTTACTCATATATATATAGCACAAGAACTGATCACCAGTCGTTCATACAGTTGTTGGTAACTTAAAAACGAGTTGGTGAAACACATCCCTGGATGTTGTATTATTGGATTTATATCCACTTTATATAACAGCAGTTGGTCCCATTCTCTGATTGTCTATTAATACCACATAGGCTAAACCTATTTGGTGTAATAAAAACTTGGTCTAATTTCAGCTTGATGCTATACATACTTGGTCTATTTCCCACTTGGTCTAATTTGCACCTGGTCTAAATGCCAATTCGTCTAATAACCAAATGGCTTATTTGCTTTTCTGTCTATTTCCCAAATAAATATTTGGTCCATTACCAGTTTGCTACAAGATATTGACTAAACGGTGTTAAACCAAGTGAACATGGGATGATAGACAAAAAGATAATTAGTTAAAATGGATTTAGACGACATCACAATTTACCGTTTTATTTTGAGCTTTTTGAGACAGTTGTGAGTGTGCTGTAATTCATACCATAAAACTTGTCCTACTAAAATGCAAGATGGCAACCCAACAGGGTTCCCAGTATTCTAATCATTTGCTCAATAAATTTTCCTTACTTCCAGGTCATACTTTGGAAACCTGAATTTCTTTGGAGGGCCCTCGGCGACCTGCGCCAAATCTTCCACCAAACTGAAGATCCGTGAGCAGGACAATGAAGACGCCATGATGGTCTTTCTCTCCGATGTCTGGTTAGATAAGGTGGATGTTCAGGACAAGTTAAGAGTCCTGCTCACTGGGTACTCTGAAATGCCACCGATGTGCTTTGTCTTCTGTGGTAATTTCACCTCCACGCCTTATGGACCCAGCCACAACAAGATTCTCAAAGGTAAAATCTTTGGATTTCCATCTTTCTTTTTTTTTCCATTTTTTTTAAAATAGGATGTAAATTTAATGGATATGATTCAGGTCTATGAAAGCTGCAAGTTTCAAATTATCTGCAGTATCTGAAGTTGGATTCAAACATGAGAACCTATGTCAAATTCATATTTAGAGCTAGAATGTGATGTTATGTCATTTTTTGATATAAAAATTTTATCTTGGAATTTAGGTAATAGATAGTTAACTTCTTTCCTTATTTAATATTGACAAAATGACTCTGTAGAGAAGATTGAATGTGTGAGAACCTTTTCAAGCTTCAGGTACCCTGCCAATTTTTACTTTAAAAACCTGAAATCAAAGATTTCTAATTTATTGTTGATCCTTACACAGAATCATTACAGACCCTTGCCAACATGATCTGTGAGTTCAGTACCCTTGTAGAACAGAGCAGATTCATCTTTGTTCCTGGCCCTGAAGATCCTGGTCCAGGAAACATCCTTCCAAGGTAAACCTCTCACAAGGACTTCCCCTAAAGGGATCTCCTCAGAAGTGCCCAGTAGAGGGAGCTCCTAATATCTAGTTCATTATTTTCAGGGACCTCCTCAACAAACCTGGTAACAACATGACTTGATAGTTCCAACATTTACCTGTAATTGTATAATGTATTGTAGACATTTCAAATTTTATACAAGCATTTAAAGCATACTTAAGAACAAACATAATATTTTAGATATTTTTGACATATCTAGATGTATTTTATGTTTTCAAATTTTGACATTTTGACCTGTCACATGTATACGCTATATATATTGCGTCATTATATTTTCACGATTTTGCTTCAAGATTGGGAATTCGTAAGAGTATATTTTTGCAATTTATTATATTCTAGTGGTCAGTATGCTGTGAAAATAAAACTACCTCAAAGTATTCAGCTTGTACAGTAAATGTCTTCTATTACTCAATTTTCTCTTGCTTTTACAGACCTCCAATTCCAGAGTGCCTGACAGAAGTGATCACGAGTAAAGTTCCTACAGCAGTTTTCACAACAAATCCTTGCAGGTAAAATTCCCTGGAAATAAAATGTATGATAACCACCCAGCCCCCCCCCCCCCACACTAACTAATTTAAAAATAAAAATAACCTTTTTGTAGTTGAGCTTTCATTATATGGTTCTCAAACAATCAAGGAGTTTCTTCCTACCCAGTAACTATGTACTTCACCTGGGTCGAGAATGACAATACTTGCTATTAGCAATATCTCAAAAGTTACCTGTAGTAGCTCACAGGGTGAATATGCTGTTCAATTCAGTTCTATACTCCAGCAACTTTCGGGTCTACTCGTGCATGCTTATTACTTCATTAGAAATTCGAACAATCAGGGAAACTGACCTGAAATATATAATCTGTAAATGAGCAAGGAAAATGGGATTTCAATGGAAATCCGACCAGAGACCTCTGGATTTCTAGACCAGTGCTCTACTAGCAATCCGGAGGTCTTGGGTTTAAGTTTGCAGGATTCTCATTTTCTTTGCTCATTTTCATGTTTCGTTCGAGCTAACTTCAAGCACAACACGTGCATGTTTAGGGCATATAGGTATGTGCATATGGGAACGTTAAAGCTATGACACATTTTCCATCATTGAATTTTATAATTTTCTCTGAAGTACAAAGCAACTTCACAGTAATGACCCTCCGGTAGCTAGAAATAAGAATGGAATAGGCGGCAATAGGATAAAAAAAGGATTCTGTAGCAAGTTTTATGATGTCTACTCTATTGATTGTTATATGAGAATTGAATATCAAATGCCTCAACCAAAAGAGGTTGGGGAATTAAACTATATCAGAATACATTGGACCTTGCTCAAAACTGCCATGAGGGTTGAAGATCATTAACTAATGTGTTTAATAGTGTAATAAGTTTTCCTTTAATCATTACAGATTACAGTATTGCACACAAGAGATCATTGTATTCAAAGAAGATATTGTTATGAAGATGTGCAGGAATTGCGTCCGTTTCCCTGACAACAACGATGAGATCCCTGATCATGTGAGATTATTTTTTTTTTAACATTTGCAAGTATTGCAGTAATTGTAAAAACTTTAAAATTATAAATGAATTATCAAAAGCTTATATTTCATCTAAATTCTGGTACTTTTTAACTTAGAATTCTATTGGATGTAGATTATTTTCTCGCCTGAACGAAGTTCAGCAGAGACATAGTAATCATTATTCCTGTTGGTCCCTGTTACGAAAATGTCGAAAGTTTTTTTTTTTTTTTTTTTTTTTTGACTCGTCTTATTTCTTTATTTCTACATCAATTTGTGTCCACACTTGGTACAAATGGATACTTGGGTAATACCAAATATGTGTTGATAAAGATGATGGGGTTAAAGGTCATCTAGGGGTCAAAAGGTCAAAAGATATGAGGCCATCTGTTACAAAAATGTTTAAGTTTTAGTTTAACTTGCTCTCATTTCTTTACTTCTCCATCAATTGTGTTCACACTTGGTACAAATGATTCTTGGGTAATACCACGTGTGTGTCGATGTGGATGATGAGATCAAAGGTCATATAGGGGTCAAAAGGTCAAATGATATGAGGCCATCTGTAACAAAAGTGTTAAAGTTTTTGTTTAACTCGCTGTCATTTCTTTATTTCTCTATCAATTGTGTTCACACTTGATACAAATAATTCTTGGGTAATACCACGTGTGTGTTGATGAGATCAAAGGTCATATAGGGGTCAAAAGGTCAACTGAAAAGTCGACTTTTCCTGATTTCTTTATTTTTGCACAAAATTTGTTTAAACTTCGAACAAATGTTCATTAGGTATTGTCACAGATATACCTACAAAGGTTACATCAAAGGCCATCTGGGGGGTCAAAAGGTCATATTGCGTGTTTTATTGATAGCGAAATCAGGCGAGGCTCGTGGCTCGCAAACCACCTTGTTGAACTAATGCTGAATAGACATTTAGTGAATTGCTTGTCCAATGTTTTTAAAATGTCATTCAATGAGTGAGCACTCTGCTGTTCCCATGATAAAATAAATAAAAAATGTGAAATCACATGTCATAAGTTTACATGCTTCCTTTATAAATTCTCTTGCTCTTCATGTATGGCAACAGCAGGGAACCACACCAACTTTTTTTTTTCGTAAGGGGTCTAAATTAAACTTGTAAGTGTTGTGCAGGGGTCCTTGTTTTCTTTTCTACATTTTATGATTTGCAATCGAAATTTGGTTGCCTGTATATACCAAATTCCCTGATACCGTTACATGTTACAGTCGAATCCTGTTATAACGAGTACAGATATAACAAGATTTCCATTATAACAAGGTGAATCTCCCAGTACCAAGTTTATGCATTTGCATATTTGTCTATGAGCCTTTATGTTGAGTATCACAAGTTTTCATTATAACAAGGTAATCGGCTTGGTCCTGATTACCTCATTATAGCAAGGGTTGACTGTGTAATAATAACTCCTTTCATGTCTTTTATCGTAGTTTGTGAAGACCATTGTGTCGCAGGGTCACCTCTGCCCCCTTCCCCTCCATGTTTGCCCTGTATACTGGGCCTACGACAATGCCCTCAGGATCTACCCCCTACCCGATGTCATCGTCCTTGGTGACAAGTATGACCCGTTCACCATCAACAATGTGGGTACAACATGCACAAACACAGTAAGTATCTGCAAAAATCAGGTCACAATTCCCTACAAATTTATACAGATAAATCTTGCAGAATTATGTTATTTTTCAAAGATTATGTGTTGAAAAAAATCGTAATGAAAGAGATCTGTGTACTTCATGACTAATAGGTGGTTGAGTTTTACAGAAATGTGGAAATATATATAAAATAATAAAATCCTTTGTTTGCCCGACATTGCAAAAATATTTTTAAAACTTTGAAATACACCTTGGCAAGCAAATCAATTAATCTGTTTTATGATTCCAAAACATTAACATCTTCAGATTTAAACCCAAGTTAAGGTGGTGATTGTGTTTAATGAGAACCCTGCAGAAATGTTTCAGTTTGTGACTGGTAATAATGTTTGATTCTTTCTTTCTTCCTTTCCCCTTCTGATTGTCTCCCTATCTTTCTGTAAATCTGTCCCTTTCTCTGACACTATCTGTCATTTCCTCTCCCCTCTCTCTCTCTTTGTCTCTCTCACTGTCTCTGTCTCTGTCTCTGTCTCTCTCTTACTGTGTACATGTTTGTCTCTTTCTCTGTCTGTCTTTCTTTGTCTGTCTCTGTGTCTTTCTCTGTACATGTGTCTCTTGCTCTCTTTATATTTTTCTATCAGGGATCATTTTCTAAGAGTGGATACTGTTTCAAAGTGTACTACCCGCACTCCAAGGAGGTTGAAGACAGGTATGTATTACAATTGATATCAGACTTTTTTTTGGTGGTTGAATTAAAGTCTTACGATATCTCTTTAATCATGAGTATGCAGGTGTTTAATTTTTGATTTAGATAGAAAAATCAACATTGAACAGAAAATAATGTTTTTTTACAATGATCATTGCTGACATTCATCCATAGTTTATTTGAGTTCTGGTAAACTTCTATAAGATGTATTCATGTTTCCATTGGAACTGTTTGGAATTTGACCTTTTAGTCTTGTTATGCACGCATAGTATATGGCTACTGAAGGGTTACAAATGAAGCCAATAAATTACTGATATACAATCTAACTTGATTATTACAAATCAGGTTTAGTTTCAGAAGCCGATCTCAAAGCTATTTTGATTAATGTAATGTAATCATAGGTAAGGTGGATATGTAGCATTGTGACACAGAAAATCTCATTTTGGAAATGTATTGTTCCATTCCAGATCCATTACAAACATGCTTGATATATTATCTTGACAAATTATTTTAAAAACACAGATTGTTATCAGATCAGAGGGTTATTTTGTGCCTTGCTCCAACCATACGTTATGGGTTTTGATGTTTCTCATTTTTTAACAGGGCTGAACTTTTTTCTTTTTCACAAATAATTTTAGATATAACAAGATTTTATATCTTGATACAGTTTTACATGAAATTAATGACATTAATTATTATGATAATCATAAACTAACTTTGTTATGTATTGCAGCAAAATTGATGAAATGCCAGCCTGAGTTCCTGTGATGGATTTCTCTCGACACATATTGAATTATCAGATGGATGGAAGATACCCATGATTTCTATACTTCAGGTGGGAAACTGACCATGGATTGGCGTCTCATATGTAACACCAAGGGATTAGGAGCCTTGCTTACAAACCTATCTCAGAAAATTATATTTTAATTCAAATCATAATTAGTATATCAAATTCTTTGATTGTGTGTGATGAGTAGACGAACACAAATACTGTAATTTGAAATCAACTATGCCAAACGCAAATACTGTAATTTCAAATTCAGCTGTACTAATTTAATTGTAATGATCATTTGTTTACATAATTATGAAAAAGAAGAATGTTGTTCCAGAGAATAATTTAACCTTTTGCTTTGCCTTCTCTTTGAAGACTAATAAATTCCATTGCCATGTGGTATTTCATTTGAAGGTAATATTGAGAAGTGGTCCTGAAAAAAAAGAAAAAAGAATCTAGTGAACAATTTCTATTCTGATTCATACCAAAGTACTTTGCCGGAAATTGTGTAATTGTGGAGAGAAAATAAAAATATGCATCAGTTTTAAAGTTTGATGTCCTGATATATATGTTGTAAGTGCTTTGGTTTTAACGGGTTAAGCGATTTAAGAAACCGATATTATCATTACTATTAAGCCTTTTAAAAAATTGCTTGGTTGCCCTCATATGCAAAAAAAAATTAAAATTTGATTGGGCAGCCTTTTTTCCCCTTTCTTTTTAATTTAACCAACCCTCAACTTCATATGTATGTGCAGGTTTTTTTGACGTGAGAGTTGTGTTTTTCCAACTTTTTAAAAAAAGTTTCTCAATGGATCTACCGGTAAATGCAGTCAAAACGCATATAAAAGTGCTTTTTTTTTTTTTTTTTTTAAGCCATTGAACACAAGTTTTAACAAATTCTTTTCCCAAATCTGACAGTTTCTAACAAAAACAGTGCGTTTGTATTTTGGGTCTGCTAAAAAAAACCTACCCTGTTTTTACTCATTTTAAGGTCGGTCGATTGAGGGCAACAACGCAATTTTTCTGGCCTTATTATCATGGCCATGTGCATGGGTGAATTAGCATGTGGTATTTCACACTGCGCGGAATGTTGTGGTGAGATAGTCCTGTACTACAAGCCTCAAGTTTTACTTATATTTTTTATATATACCTATAAATTGCATCCAAAATCATGCATTAGACCATAAATATAATATATCTGTGCCTTGTAATAATAGAAATAAAGTCCACTAGTACTACTGAACTTACATCCTTCCCTTTTACAAATATACTTTAGAATTTTATTCAATTAAGAAAAGAAGAAATACAGTGACCTTTTAGATGCCATGTATTTATCTTTGCTCTTTATAGAAGTCTACTACTGGTCATGGATGTAGCCATGCATGTAAGACAGTTGGTAACATTGTGTAAATAGTGTAAATTATGTCATATAGAAATATTTGTCATACTGTATCAATAAAGAAACAAAAAATAGACTTTATAGATGTTGTGTCATGTGTGCTCAATGAGCTGTTTATGTATCTTATGTATCCTAGGTTATCTTTAACATATCAATACCCTGGAACATAATGGCCCAAATTCACAAAGGAGGATTCTGCAAAACCCACGGATCCGTGGATCCGTGGGTTTTTTAATCGACGGCTCCATGGATCCACCAGTTTATGATTCACCAACAGTTGACCCAAATTATGACGTATTATGATGCTGTGGATCTGTGGATTCAGTCAAGTCCACCTTTGTGCATACCATATTGAAAATCCTAGGTCCAACCCTAGGTTAAACCCAAGGTTGAAACCATGGATTTTGCAGAATCCACCTTTGTGAATTCGGGCCAAAGAGTTATAGTAAATAGTGGTAGTATTTTAAGAGTTGTGATTGGTTGAAATGTCACGTGTCATTCACGTTTTTGTTATAGTGAACGGTTTTTGTTATATTGAACGTTTTTTTTGTTATATTGAACGGTTTTTACCTGTGTTAAAATGAATGGTGAAATTGATTGCCTTGTTGCGCAAGCGCGTAATAACAGTAAAATGGTGCGCACAACAATAGATACGCGGAGCGACAATATACGTCACAATAGCTTAATTAGCACCAAAAGTTTGGCAAACATTTGCAAAGATAAAACCAGATTAGGCAAGGTCAAAGATGTAGGGGTCTATTTACTATAATAAATAGTGCATGCATCTATTAATGCAACATTACTGACTATGTGAACTCCAAATAATAAATTATCCCTCGGGCACATCTGTTTCACCTCGGCCTACGGCCTCGGTGAAATAAATGTGCCCTCGGGATAATTTAGTATTTGTCGTGCACATAATCTAGTATGTTGCATAGTTAGAGCATGCACTATTTCTATAATGCTCAGTTGCAAATTTTAAAACGCCATTCTGATTGGTTTACAGTGAGATTTTTATGCAAGAAGTCTATGCAACAAGGGTGTTTATCAGTTTGAAATTGATGGGAACTCTTTATGTTAGAGGGCACAAGTGTCGACAAAGTGCTTGAAAGAATCGTGCAATCTATTCACTTATATTAAGCCATATATTTCGCAAGGGTTTCATTTTCTAGGATTTTGCAAGTCTATCCTTTCAAAATTTCTTAAATTAGTCCAAAATCTGTGATGTACGAGAAATGTCTGAATATTTCAAACTTTGGAAAGTACAATCCATTCTCATTAAAATGAGTTTCAGGACCCTATCTGAAGGCCTAGTTATTCTTACTGACCACATATTTGCACATTTGAGATAGAAACTACAGAAGACCAAATTTATTGCTCTTTTATCATGTTCATATGCAAATTCAAGAATTTAACATATTTAATGAGCAGATACAAGAAGATCTTCAGCTTCCAATTTCAATCATGTGCACATGTCTTTGTTCCTTAGTGTTCAATAATTGAAATTTTGTTAAAGAGCCAAGCAGTGTTGAAAACTGGTTGACGCCATCTACATGTATGTCTTCTCCCATTCACCCATAACACTCTCGATGCGTTAGTCTGACACACCTCGTGCAGAATGCGAGACTGAGTTTAAATGTAAATGGGAGAAGACATAGATGGCGTTGATCACTATTCAACACTTGCGTGTCCCTTTAATGTAATACGCTTGGTCACAAGCAACTTGTTATAATAGGAGTGGACTGTAAATGAAATTCATTCATTTTTCAGCATGACAAAATATGACAGCTTTAAAAAGGTTTTGAATTGAATTGATGATTGAATTGATGAAATGAATTGATTTCCAATTACAAATTTTCAATTTTTCCATCTCCAGAAAATATATCTCTCTAGAAGAGATGAATCTGAAAAAGAAAGAAAACAAACAGAGATATGAGAATCCATTATAAAGAGGTAATTCTCTTAGCATCCGTTTTTAAATTAGTACACCTGTGTGAATGTACATATAACCTGTACGTGTTCAGTATAAAAAGATTTTGTTGAAATGAGGTGATTAACTTGGTCATAAGCTCCTTGTTATAACCAGAGTGGACTGTACAATTGATACATCCAAATACATGGGGCAACTTGACCCCTACTCTAATAAACCCTTCCACCCCCCCCCCCCCCCACCAAATTAAAAGTTGCTTTGAAAAACCTCCTCACAATTGGGTTAAACACGTCCATCATTGACTCAATTAAGTTTAGATAAGCTTGTACAAACACAGCACAAAAAAGTCCATTTTTATGCTGAGATAATATTTATTGATTAGAATGATATGAATACAAAGACAATCATTTATTATTAAAATTTCTGTAAAAATGTTTGATATTAAAATGGCATGTATAAAAGTGGAAGGCTGTGTTGTCCATTAGATCAAATATTTTCTTTGCTATAGTAGAGCACAATAAGTACTGGAAGAAGTAGAAAACACACATGAATACTAAAATAAATTCTAAGAATACAAAATTTTTAGGCTAATATTTTGAAATGAGCTCTCTTTTTTAAAATGCAACTATTTGTATTATATCTTTGCATATGTATTATGTCTTTGGACAAATTCAATAGCACACTATTTGGCAGACAATTTGGAATACCATAATTCTCAATAAAATGTCATGAAGATACACATACTTTGTCACTCATATGGTCATTAGTTTGAGTGAAAAGCTAAATAAAAATGTAAAAGAGCTTATAGCACAAGTACAATAAAACAAGCCTCAGCTTTAAACCATTAAAAGGGTCGACGTAATATGCAAAATAAAGAGCACACTTGAAGGCATAAACTCATAGACAGTTTTCTATAAGCCATCTTGGAGTACAAAGGCTACTCTATAACATTGCAAAAGCACACTTAATTGATGAGTAAGCACAGCAATAAGATGAATACACTCTTTCTAACCAATAATCTGCATCATTTGAATGAAAATATTTCACAACTTTATTCATTGATGAATTTTTGTTTATAAGGTAAATCAGCTTAGCTTAATTTAGTCTCTTTCCACATTTATAATCAAATTAAAATACATGTTGTACATGTACCATCAATATTTCATTTATTATGTACCTGATCAATGTTTATTGTAGATATATGTAGCATAATTGGTCTAAAATTAGTACGGAGTAGTAAGTATACTCCAAGAATGAAGATGTCATGTATACGGTCAAACTTTAAATTTACCATCAAACGTTGCATCCTGAAATGATCTTTAGGCTTTGGATTCATCCATGATTCCAGACATGGGATTAGAGAAAGCTTTGATGTCCCCTTCATCTTCCCAGTTTGGACCGTTGATGGCGCCCTTCTCCTCTACAACGTACGCAGCTTTCTCATTGCTCACGGGAGTGACCTTCACCTCAGCAGGGTCAGCATACAAATTCTCCTAAAAAGAAAAACAATAATAAATAAAAAATACATGTGAGGTTACATCGGAAAAAACTAATTAGGACCAACATTGAGGCTAAAACATCAAATCATGTTTACATGTTTTCCCATTCAGTACATAATTCAGTGGTTAATCTGGTATTTCCAGTCATTTGTACATTTTTAGTTATTATGAAGCATATAATGTTGCTTAGGAAATGAGATTTTCAGGGTTTCATTTTGACACAGCAGCACATGCACTGACAGCATGTAGAGCCCAACAGGTAATATTTTAGCAAGCCACCACAAACTAACAAATTCCCTACTAATATGTGACTCATCATATCAAAATCAGACACAAGTTGCCAGAAATGAGTCAAAGATTGCAACAAAACAATCCATTTTTAAAACCTTTCCCCTAATCATTTCTACTCATTTTTTTACAGGGCATACAGGAAACATTGAAAATTCAGAAAATCAAAAAAATATTTCCCCCTAAATAAGACAATTTTTATTATTATTGCCGTTTCCTCGACACTACTGAATTTGCTTGGCGACTTGTGTCTGATTTTGATGTGATGCATCACATATTTGATGGGTTTGTTTGAAGTAAATCTAGGTCAAACAATCTTTGGGAGTATCTGTGATTGACAGGTTGTATATTACACAGGAAATACCAATATGTCATTTACACAGGCAGGTGTGACATTCACACAATCGGTATGTGGAACAATAACAAGGTTAGTGACATGTACATTGTTGGAATGAAGCAATCTACATGAAATATACAGCCCTGAGGATATTTCTTGAGCAAAATTTGTAAACAAGGAGGAATGTGTCATTTACATTGCATATATGAGCCTCTAGCATATCTCAAACAGGACTTCAAAGTAATTTAGATTTTTGAAGCTAGCATCTTTATAAGCCTGAACCACAATAATTTGTTTTTCTGAGATTCATCCAGACAATTCCAATCCTGACATTTTCCTTTTGCTTTATATGGCAAATTTTATTTTCTGCACATACCTTTGCGGTAGTGGTATACATAGGGTTGTCAAAGCCTCTCATGGCCGAGTCGAAGGCAGGATTACTGATCTCCTGCATGAAGCCTGGCGGGAGACCTTGAGACATTTCAATATCACTATCTGCATGTAGGGGTTCATCCTTCATCCCAAATGAGCTGAAAATAAACAAACAAACATTGATCAGGTCATGAGTTCACATGAGACTTATGACCGTTAACATCCCCCTTTTAGAGGGCTGTCTTGTCTTATCAGCAAAATGCTAACAGTAACACCTCCCCTTATACTGTCTTTTTAAAAATTACAATCTCTAATCATATCAAAATAATGCTTTACAAAACTGAATAAATGCTAGTCTGAAGATTAAAGACGTTAAAAGGAATAAAAAGTTGTAAACTTACTTTCTACTCATGGCAACAAAGATGATAGTGCTAATGAAACAGACTATCACAATAACAGCAATGATGATGCCTGCTATTCCTCCACCTGTAACTCCTCCTAAAAGAGATGAAACAAATCAAATATATGAAATGTAAATCCATGCAATTATATACAGTAGCTCATGTTAAATTCATACCCAGGAAATTAAACTCACTTCTATGGTTGGTATTCCAAAGTACAATAGTATGGGTCTGGCTATATAACTCAATACATAGTAAAAGTTTTAAAAAATGGCAAGAACAATTTTCACTGGGGCCATGTGAATCCTAAAAGCACTGGGCTATTTCTGGTCATGTTAACCTGTTGGAGACGAGCTGATTTGGCTATAACACACATTTCCATAGACCTTAGCCCAAACATATTCGGACTCAGTCCTCAATGGGTTAAAACAGGAGTGGGGAGAGGGGGGAATTATGTTCCCTTTCCAGAACGTGGTCACCGCAAAAAGTCCAAATTTGCACAAAATTTGTTAGTGAGAAGTCAGTCAAATGTTGTGTGGGACCATCATTCCCCCCCCCCCTATTGTCAGGTGCTATTAGGGTTAAATTTTGCAAGAACATTATAAAAGAAGCTATTTATAAAAATCCCAACCTATCTTGAGTTACTAAACTCTTCAAAATGTTATTAAACTATTCAAAATGCATGTAATAAACTCCTACCATTGGGAACACAGTATTTCTGTATCAATCTCATAATTGGATTTGAATAATTGTGTCTCAAACCTCACTCTAAATGCAATTCTTTAAACATGCATCTTTATTATTTTGAAAACCAGAAAATCTTTCATTCAAATAACTAACAGCATCTTCCGGTATTCATAATCATTTCAGAATTTCCATTGATGATATTAAACTCCAGGGCCCGTATTCCATAAATGTTGGACTTATGAAACTTCATAATTTTTTTGCCAAAAAAAATTTTTTGTTTTAATTTGAGAGTATTTTTTCTTATCCTATTTTTGACAGTTGAGCATAAATTCTTTGATTTGGGCTAAGTAAAACGTCTTAAATTGAGTTGCGCCTACAAATATGCACATTAGAGAAGATAATTTTATCCTAACTTTAAGGCTACTACCTAGTGGCTTAACTTGGATGTTGATTATATGGTAAGCTCATTTGAGGCCACAAATTAAACATGACAATATTAACAAAATTAAGAATTTTGCTTAATGCTTTCTGAGCTCAGACAAAGTGCTTTACGTGTTTGGAATAAAGGCTAAGAAATTTTTTTCCTCGACAAAATCTTAGAAAAAATACTAAGACTTAAGCCAAATTGCTTAAGTATAGTTTATGGAATACGGGCCCTGTACTATAACTGGTATTAAAATATACACGATAGGTGTTTCATACTGACCACCAGACAGGCCTCCGGTTCCTTTCTGTGAGCTCTGCATATCAACCTTGGTGACCCCATAGACATCCAAATCTACAGGTTACGCAACAAAAGTAAACAAAAAGAGATAAAAAATCAAAGGTAATCACAGATCAGTAAACAGGTACATCATAAATAAACTCTTTCCTTATCTATCCAATGACATTTTACATGGAAGCCTGATATAATTAGTCGATACTTGATGCCTCCTATAATGACACATATAGAAAGCCCAATTTTAGACAAACTTGTGTTACCGGTTTAAACACCAATGAATCTAGGTATAAACAAAATACTTGACCTACAAAATAAAATGGTGATGTACACAACTGAAAGGACTCTAGATTGGGGATTAGGAATATTTCAAAAGCTCCGTAAGGTAGACTATGAATATGAGATTGAACTGTACTAGGATTGAAATATCCATTCTCTGATAAATATTTTCAATTCCTAAAGCTTTTCCATTGCTATAGGCAGACTAAGTATTAAATCTTGAACTTACTTCGAGAAATGTCATCTTCCACATCTAGAGCAAGACGAATGGCTGCCTCCCCATTGCTGCTCCCAGTTTGACTGTCAGTGAAGACCATTTGAATCTTGTCCTCACTGGTCTTAGACATGTACATGGTTACACTGCTGTCTGCCTGGCGTTTCCTCTGAAGATGAGAGAATCAACAGGTCAGATATAACGGGAAGTTGCAGCATGACACTGCAGTCACACTCTCCAAAATGCCAAGCTTTTGTTCCATAAATTTTGGTTTGGTGTTAGTGTGGCATTAGTTACAAAAATATATATCTGAACATATACCACTTTGAGTTACACTGTAACTCAAAGTGGTATAACTTGGGAATTTATCATACACAATTACAAAATGTCAATGCAATGTATAGGGTTTACATGTATAGTGATGCAGCTTTCTGCAAAAGCATGAAACCCAAGGTCTTGTGATGTCCATAAAATCATTGAATAATAAATTCAACTTTGGTAGTTGTTTCTTCATCTTTTATCAGGTTTTATAACTTTGCTTTAGGGAACCAATAACCCCCAAAACTAATATGTATCTTGGGCAGGATATTATTTTCCTATTTTAATTTTTAACTTTTTGAATATCTCATATAGTTGGGGGCATCTGAGGAAAGCTCTCCCCAAGAGATCTACTCCCCAGGGACATATCCCACCTGACAAGCTCCCCGACGACTACATCCCAAAGTACAAATCCCCCAGAGGGCAAGTCCCCTGGAGAACTGCTCCTCCACAGGACAAATCTAATAGAGGACATCCCCCAGAGGACAACTCTCCAAGAAGAATGTAGAATTACCCTTTAGGGAAGTGTTATTCCCGGGGAGCATTCTTTGGGGGAACTAATCTTCCGGGGGAGCAGTCCTCCGAGGGACTTGTAAGGTGGAAGTTGTCCCTGGGGGAGTTTCAGTTTCTGGAGAAGCTGTCCTAGAACCAGTTGGGGGTGATTATTGAGTCTTCTAACAATTTATTTTGATGGAGTTGGCCTCTTTTAACATGCATTAACGGACGGTTTTAATCCACAAAAAGTTTACTAACGATTCAACAACTACAAAAGAACTTACTCTGGCTGAATTGGAAGATGTAGCTGGAGGATTCAGACCAAATTTGTCCTCTAAGTCTCTCTTCATAGACTGGAAGTTGAAGGTCTGTGGGTTATATTCCATGGTCACAATGGCTCCTACATGAGAATGTAAGTTCAAATTAAAGCTGATGATTAAGTATATGGTCATACAGAAATTTAATAGTCCCGTGGATCAAATATGGCATTTAAACATTTGTCTAAATTGTTATACTTCTCAATCTTCTATAAAAAGATAGAGAATCTTATATGTGTATCCTCCCTGCTGGAACTTTTCCTGGAATGAGATGGAACACGTTAAATATACAAACATAATATCCCTCCCCTTGGAGAAGAAATGACCATGAGGGTAGAAAGAGATAAGAAAGGACATCGATACATAAAACCACATTCATAACATTATTGAATATAGGTTCGTTTCGGACATATTCAACAGTTATCCTGAGTACCAATTTGTAAAACAAGTTTTTTTCACTGCAATGTTACTTCATGAAAATGACAAAACTATGCCACATTTAAACCCGGGGGGGGGGGGGGGGGGGGGGTGGTGTTTAACAAAGATTAATGTATGACTTAAAGTCGCACTTAACTTCAAAATGCAACTATACAGCAAAATATCTCATCAATAGACTTTTCAAAAGCGTGCATCCCGTGAGCATGATCTGACCAAGAGGTGATGCTAACATACTGCATACAACAAGGTAACTCTTCATGAAACAACCAAAGGAAATAAGATACTACAATGCATTACACAATGGTGTAGTCATTTACAAATAAATTTTTCTTACCACAGACTGCACAGCATCCACCCACAGGAATAGGGGCATTCCGGCATGATATAGCAGGGCAACTGCTTCTGTAACCACAGATCTTTGTACGTGTCTGATAACAAAGTAGAAAATCATTGTTTATCTCATTGCATTATAAAATAACATAAAATACATCCAGTGATTAGGATTGTTAATGTGTTGACTGGAAGAAAAAAAAGTGATAATTTTCATCTCTAAATCATCAATTGAATAAAAATTTACGATCTAGTTATCAATTAATGCACAACATCATACTAGTTCATTACTAACAGTATCCAATTCCAATTCAATTCACTTCAAAACTTTGGATCACCATTTGCACCATAAAAAAGGAGAATGCAATGTTCCCACTGATCTGATCCACTGAAATGAATGTATATTTACACACCCCTCTCATAATTTGCTTAGAAGCGAAGACAACTTTAAAAGCAACTTTTAACCAAGTCACACTGAGACTGTCAATGGACCAAAGCTAAAATACGAGTCTGTTCAGATTAGAGCCACTCCACATGGTATGACTGAATAACTTGAATAACTTGATGAATAACTTACTGGTTCAACATCATTCCCACAGACACACCCTGTCAGGTCACTACACTGGGAGTTCTGTAACAGAATGGTGGGATTGTTGGACAGTGAGAACTGCTGCTGGCCAGACGGGGAGCTCAGGAAGCTTGAGAATGCGGAGGTAGATAGAAAATTCTGTTATGGAGAAATGAATGAAAGAGAGTGCATTAATCATATGGACACACTAACCTCTAAGATCTATAAACACACAACATTGGGTTGATATAACATTATGTAACAATACCACTTGAAGACCTTCTCTCAAGTGACAAATCGAACAGACAAATTAGGTATCTATGGAAAGAATGTATAAGCCACATAATACAATGAGGCTTGTCTAGTTTTCATTGAAATTCAGGAGAGTATTTGCATTCACAGCATTTGAAATTGAGACCTTAAAAATGAGTTTTTCCTCTTCCAAATGGGTCTGAGTTACTGCATGGGTGGATTACATAAGACTGTCCAAAATACCAGGGCCTGGTTGCATAAAGAATTACTATCATAATAACTATCATAATAACTTTGCCATCAATGGTAACTTTCATGAAATATTGCATTCTGATTGGCTTTGGAGCTACTTTACCATAGTAGAACTATTGATGGCAAAGTTACTATAGTTGTTAGTCTTTATGCAACTGGCCCAGATGAATGATTAAATAAACATTTTGAATGTAGAAAGTTTGACACATCAAAAATACTCACCTCTCCTGAGAAGCTGACTGTACCCACAGTCGTACTGAGGTCCACTTCAACAGAGAAGAGTTTCTCCATTGGGAATACAACCTGATCATACCGGCATGGTACATTCTCTGTATCTACTGCGACTGGACCATTAGATCCCACCCAGTTCTCTGGATTGTACCAATTCTCAGGGCTGTCGGGGATGAATGTTTGCTCTATGGAAGGAAATTGAAAAATGTAGTGAAAATTAATTATGGATTCATACATGAATAACAATATCAAAATAAAAATCTTGGAATATTGAGAATACAAGAACTTGCTCTTTGGAAGGAAATTTCAAGATGTATTGAAAATACAGCATACATACTGTACATGGAGACTAATGCTACAAAAAGCAAGATCTTGGAATAAAAGAAGTATAAATGTGATGATTTTCAAGTCACTTTCCCTATCATGATGCAAATTTCACATGATATATATCTTTTTTACATTATCCTATAGATGCACAGTAGTATTTTTCAGTGTGGTGTGCTACAAAATGAAGTACTCTTGTGATTACATTCAGTAATTCAAAACAGTTACAAATTGACATGGTTTCTCCATTGAAATTTGATTTAAAATAAATTTTATTTGAACAGGTTGAATTCTAAATACCACTCCTTTAAATATGATACTTCAAATCTTTTCAGAACATTTGAAATCTCATGTAATCGCAATATCCTACCTTGCCCAGTGCATTCTGGTTGAACACTGGAGTCATCTGTGAAAGCAATTTTCACATTGTTGTCCAAGACAAGAGCTCCATTCATAGGAAGCAGTATCTCCTTCAATGTAGCATTGGTCTGCATGAACACGATGCTGACCTGTTGACAAAACACAAGAGATTCCATAAATATGACTGCTCTGCAAATTGGCATCAACCTATATTTCATTAATTATGTACAAGCATACCTCTGAGATATTGAAACCAAACTGATTCATGTGAGCATACTTCATGTTCATTTAATAAAGGTGATCCTATACCAACATTATTAATTATAACATTAGAAATTAGAACGTGGATAACGCAAATAGTTAAAACAGCTGAAACAAATGTCTTGTTAACAAGAAAAAGAAAACTATCGATTTGAACGCATTCCCAAAATTGAATGACGGAGCAAAATGTTATTATTCATGCTTTCTCTAGTGAGAAGTCAATTGTCTGAACTTTTTTAACTGTTTGCGTTATTCGCCTTCTAATTTCTAATGTTATAGTTATTCTGTAGTGTTGGCATCTCTGTTAATATCATGTGTCCAAAAATAAAAAATTTTATTATGGTATATTTAACCATTTTTTGTTATCAACTGAAAAAAGACAACAAATATCTTCACAACTTGATATTTAAAATAAGGTAAAGTGCGACCATTCCCATAAGTATCTTTAGAGAAATCTAAGTCACATCACTCCGGGCCCCTTAGGGCCTACTGCATGTCAAAATCTTTTTTGTAAGGTACGGCCCATACAGAAATGGACAAAACAGCTGATTTTTACAAGCTGTACCATAAACGAGTGACATGTCATTTTCACACAGTTAAGACTTACTGATTCAGGAAACTTGATGGAGTCGGTTGCACATGGCACTCTTCCTTTATCCCAATTGCTTGGATTGCCAAAGTTGACATCCCGTTGCCAAGTCTTGGTGTCTCCATAGCATAATCCTAAATCAGCGGAAGAAAATATCAGTTGATGAAACATCAGCAAATTTTTATTGCATTTTGTGTCCATTCTGAGCTTCACGACAAGATGGATGAATTGCCATTTTTAGATGCAATGTCATTAGAATTGTATTTTTTTTTTTTTTAATGATATTCTAAAAATTTTGCTTGTATCTAATGTAATTACCATATTAGACTTATGGACTTGTAAAAATCTTTCTCAGGCTTGTATGGTCACTTTTTTTTTCTGACTTTTTATCTAATAGAGCATGTAGGCATATTCGTCGATAAGCGTTGAATTTTGAGATTGCGATATATCCCCAAATTTATCGCCATTTCTACTTTGAGCGATTAAAGGCCCTCGCAAGTCGGAGATCGTGGGGAATGCGCGTTTTTCTTGAGCTCCATTGACTCATACACAATCTACAGTGAGGCTTACGCAAGGGTTGGCCTACTGGGGATTAACATTCGGACAGCACGAACATAACGAAGTTGACCGAATTCAGTCAGTCAATAGGGTAAATAGCTTCGGATTAGTTTATAGACTCTCAACGGGTCTCTTCGTAATAATTCAAAGAGAGGACTTGTATAATGCTCCATTTAAAAAACAAAACATAGGTTAGATTTACTTCGGACTTCTGGTTAGTTAGTCTAGCCATGAAGGATTATACTCCAGACACCCTGACGCTGGAGATTACGCAACACGCCTCAGGCTCTGATTGGAATGTTATCATTTCACCCGAGATAAGGTGAATTCCCCATGTTTTATCAATTATACGTCCCTTTAAGAGACTAGAATTTTGCAGATTCTTTTGATTGCATTTGAGTGAAATAACAAGAAAATATTGATTGAATTCGTTAAAAATAAATATTTTTAAATTTTGCACTGATTACACCCATCAGATAATATCCAGAATATAGTATGATATAAAAATAATGAAGACTTGAAATCAATAGAATTGATAGATAATTCAATTCAAACATTAAACAACCACTGCCCTGGCATAGATCCACTCAAGCTTTCTGTTCATCAGGGGGATGACACTTTGAATCCTATGCAATATACCCAAACATATAGCATTCTTTACGGATCTACGCCAGTGCCAACATTGAACAACACAAAGTTCTGCAAGCATGATGCAATGGGGGCGAAGTGCCAGTGCCAGTGGAAAACTTGTCAAGGAACACTACCCAGTTGTTGTGTCCGCGTCCGGAAGGGTTGGATGTCCGGACACTCAATTTTAACCAGTCATTTGAAAGGGTTTAAACACAATGTTTTTTTAGTTTTTTGGCACAAAGTGTCAGAAAATATTGTGGAGAACAAATATTGATGATGATGAGAAGTATTCAAGTTTTTATTTCTGGCTATTAAATCCTTAGACGAAAAACCAGACTTCATTTCGGACAACCAACCCCCCGGTACCGTAGGCCTACACACAATACAGTCACAGACGTAACACTAACAGCACACACTGACACAGACAAAGTTATTTAGAATCTATCAACTAAAATTAAAAATTAAAATGTAGATCTAAGTTAGACCTATATTTACTATTTCACTTACCAATTAACAAGGCAAATACAGCGAAGAATTTCATCATGCGTGTTCTGTTTACAATTACGACATGAATTTCCAACTCCAAACAAAGCAAAGGTAGCGCATTAATTACCATCATCAAGATCTTTCCTAATGTTTACCGTATACGTCAGCTATAAGAGCCTGATTGATAGGCCTAGGCAAAGAATATATAGTGGGAAGAAGTGGAGCTTCCAACGTTCGGTGTGGTACACACCGTCCGCTGGATCTGATCGGGGTGTTTGTGCGCATTTGTGCGACTCGAAAAGTTATAACGCCCAAAAACCGATTTTATCGTCTTTCATATTTAATATACTAATCTACCTTTTTAAGTTTTGATTTTTGGTTGAGAGCAAAGTAAAAAGGTTCAATATTCATGTTTACAACCTTGATTTCTAAGAAAACCTACCAAAAATGTCAGTGACTATGTATGATTATGAACTTTGAGCCTCAATTGAGTTTTGAACGTAAAATACAAGCAATTAGAAATCAGTTGATATCCCCCTGTAATTTCTTTGAAATGACTGAAAACGTGGATATTATCAAATTTAAATAAATTTCTTAACATAATCAAGCATTTTCAACAGTTGAGACCCCCCTAAAAAAGTCAGTGACTATGCCTCCTTTTGCAGATGGTAATCGCCTATGTTTAACACGTAAAACACGTGTTTTAGAAATGGATAATTATCCCCTTTTTTCTCATTTGAACGATTGGAAATGCTAATTCTATAAAATTTGAATAAATTTTCTAATACAATTAAGCATTTTGAACTCTTGAAACCCCCCTAAAAAAGTCAGTGACTATGCCTCCTTTTGAGCATGAAAAAACTGCCCCTGGTGGGTTATAACACGTAGGCCTATGGACTTACACAATATTTTGAATTGATTACGATTCCCCCTTTTTCTCTTTGAAATGACTGGAAATGTCATTTTTATCAAATTTAAATAAATTTCCTAATACAATCCAGCATTTTAAACTCTTGAAGACCTCCCAAAAAAGTCAGTGACTATGCCTCCTTTTGCAGAACGAAAAAAATGGTAAATGCCTATGTTTAACACGTAAAACACATTTTTTCAAAATGGATAATATTACCCTTTATTTTCTTTGAAACGATTGCAAATGTTAATTTTAACAAAATTCGATAAATTCTGTAGTATAATAAGGGCTTTTAAACTCATTGAGACCTCCCAAAAAAGTCAGTGACTATGCCTCCTTTTTGGGGTTTCTCTTTTGAAAAATAGCTCATCTGCTAAATGTTGAACAAGTGTTCTGCGCATGCGCGTGGACATTATTATTTTTCGGAAGCGCCAGATTTTGGTAAGGAACAACCTTATTTCATTTCATTTTTGGGGTCAGAGGCAAGGGTTATTTGTTCGTTGTTGCAATATATAAATGGCTTAGGTTTCATTATTGTAATTTTTCAACTTGATCTAAGTCTTAACTGTAATAAAACAAAAATCTAAGCCGATATAAACAAGCGATGTATGGTTCCCAAGACAGTTGCCCAATGTCGAAGACCCGACACCGACGGAGCCGGGGGAGAGATGGGCGGGTGAGGGTATTAACTTGTCGTTAACGTGGGACTAGGTAGGGCCTAATTAGCCCCCGGGAGTTGGCCCCGGGACGCTGGATTGATTGTGTGTGAAATGCCACAGACCCCTCAACATTAGAGTTGAAATGTGTGATTCTTATTGCAGGAGCTTGGACATTATTGCACTAAAATTGTTATTATTTGAAATCATGTAGACTATGTGTCTATTAGAAAATATTCAACAGATCAAATATTGATGAAGATAAGCATTATTCAACATATGTTTTTAGCTTAATCCTGAGACAAACAAGCCAAGCAGGCTTTTCTTTTCGTTAAGTATCCGGGCAACCAACCCCCCCCCCCCCACCCACCCTATACCACTAATTAAACTGTTAATGACAATGTTATGAATGAGTTTCAAGTATTTATCAAATAACATTGCACATTATAGTGTACAATTTTTTTATAGATTCTGTGAAGATCCAAGGAGTGGGCAAAGCAGATTGATGGGAATGACCTTGTAGAACGGTCCCTCTGCATCGATATCAGTTTGTTTGTGAGAAGCACTTCCAAGCATCACCGTTCTATAGATCTACATGTAATGTATGCAGGCTAGTGGACTTTGTAGGCGTATTGGCAAAAATTGTATATGTGAGAGGTCCTTGATCCAAAATAATGTTTTTATAAAAAAAAATCATAGCCTCCTGTGTCTTTATGAGATGAATTGTTAGTGTGAAGTTTCAGCCAGGGTATATAATTGATGTTATTAAAAGACTGCTATGCAACCTACATTTCATTTATGACCTTTCCATTTAGCTTCATTTGGAAACGTCACATCAAATTGATTCTGCAGACATGGTTATACATCTTAATATATATTGGCTGACAGTTTAAGTAGTAAAAGTAAAATTTTACAATCTGCAGTTGTGTTGAGTAGATTATCACTCTTGGAATGTTTATATGTGTGTAATACTGCCAAGCCAATAATGTGCATACATCAAAGTGCTTTTATATAGAGTAGTAACATTCATCATATTTATATTGAATGGCAACTATTGATGTAGAGCTTCCAAATGAAAATTCCATAGGCCCACCCAGACCAGACTGATATTTTAACTTATAATCAATGAAGGATTGCCAACCAATAGATTTTATAAGATGTTAGTGTGTGATAAAGAGTTATAGTGATACAATTATAATCAGAGCAGATATGGTTCTTATATATAGTACAATGTAATAAACAAAAGAACATAAAGAATATTAATGCATTGCTTGCAAGCACAGGCTGTACACAAACTTGCTCTGAAATCATAAATAATTTAACAGCATATAGTTACATATCGATGGATGTCTTATTTGTAAAGATACTTTCACCTTTATACTTAACATAGTCAGTAGGCTCTTAATATATTATTGCTCCTTCTGTAAATGCATAAAGTATAATTGCTCTATTTTGCAAAGATAGATATCATTTGGATATTTCATTTTGCAAATTAGTTTATTTTTGAAAAATATTACCAAGAAAATAAAGAAATGTGGTATAGTTATGATTTTTCAAAAGCTGAAAGCTCACTTTTCCAGGCTTATAATTATTGTATATTATAATTTTGTTTGAATATACATTCGTACTATGTAGTTCATTATGCTGTCTCTCTTAGATAAGTACTTCCATTAATAAAAATTGAAGATGCCCGAACAGTCTCAAATCATGCCTGAAAATAGTCTAGAACATCTCACTTTTAACATAAAATAATTTTAACTTGTGTGGAAAAACAAACCTTGTGAAAAAAAGAGACAAAACTAGTATAAATAATACACTCAAATTTGTGTAAACTTTCGATCCCTGTTTACTTTTTTTTTCTTTGAAGAGTGTGACAATGTGAGATTACTCATATTTTCACCATTTTATGGTAGTTGAACTTATTATATCCCCATGTATTAGTCCAAAAGTGATCCTCTTTAAGAGAAAAGCTTGAAAAGGTAATATTATCTAAATATATTGTTCTGTATTGCATTGAGTTCAATGCAAAATGAGCCAATTTATGCATTAAAATTTGTGAGGCATGAATGTGGGACTGCAAATTTGAATGGGGTTACCTATCTTAATTTGATAAAAAAAATTTTTTTGAAGTATAATTTGGCACTGTGCCGGATAGTTATTACTAATGATAACACTGTTTTAACAGATAATGTTTCCAATATATACTAAGCCTCTTTGCCTCGAATGGGCTGAACATGTTGTCCTAACACCATAGAACATGAAGTTGTTTGTCTTTTTTGACCATCAAGTTTGGTAAAGAGAATGAAATTGAGAAGTAAAGTAGGCCTACATGTGAGAAAGCTAAGAGAAAGATTTAGAGAGAGGAGAGAGAGAAGAGAGAAGAAGAGAGAGAAGGGTGTGGGGGGGGGGGAACGGCTGAAACACTCAAAGAAAATGAGGGGAGGCAGGGAGAGACAGCATTTTATTGGCAAACTGCGAGTGAAAATTTTTGGTCCTTCCTTTTATGTGTTGTGCTTTTAAAAGTTTTATTCTTTAAATAATTTTTTATTATTAATTTTAGTTTTATTATTTATTTGTTTTATTATTTTGTTAGGCCTATTTTAATTTGTTTATTCTTTTTTTGTGGGGGGGGGGGATGGGGCCAGGGCGGAGCTTTGTCAACAAGCAGTCATTAGTAATAATACTTACAATATATATATATATATATATATATATATTATATATATTTAGCCTATCCAATAGAAACAAAATAGAATTTGATACTTAGAGCGGAAATTTGAAACTGGGGGGGGGGGAGGTGGGGAATGGTTTGGCTTCTATATATTGGCAATTTTTTCTCTGAAAAAGACCTAAAAAATCCCAAATAAAAAAAAATCGGATACCCTTAAAGTACCAAATTCTAACATGCCAAAATTGAAAATTACTATGGACATGTTAACAAAAAAAATAATGAAAATAATTGGAAAGAGCCCCTATAGGAAACCCCATGCAATGTGTTCCCCCGCCCCTCCCACCCCCCCCCCCCCCCATCCCAAGCAGGCCGTCGCCACTCATTATTTTTTCTGAGGGGCAGCTAGTATTATATGGGGCTAAACCAATTTAAGCCATTTAATTAAATTTACGTTAATCCAACACAACTTCACAATAATAGCGTGGGGAAAATGAGGAGATACGTCTAGATTTAAACGCTATATTCACACGATACTTTCGTAATCGACGGATAAAAGCAAGTGTCTTGAAACCAGACTATATCGAAGTACTAGTACTACCACACAATTTCGCGTGTTATCGAGCGAACTCGCACCTCTCCGTTATATTCTCTCTGGCCTAGGGGGTGTGTGGGCGACCGGTACGGAACAACACAGTCCGCTCCGATTATAGTGGTAACAAACTGGTGGTACCCGGTGGGTGGTAGAATGACCTTCTTTTCAAAATATCAATCCGCATTGAATTGATTTCACTATACATAACACTGCTGATACATAAGACTTATAATATGATACATGTTTTAATTTGATCTTGTTAAAAACTTATCACATCTTTAGTAAATTATGCTTTTTATGAATTTAAATCAAAGTCAACTTTGTTTTAATGTAAAAATGTTTTTTATTACTACATTAATTCCTACCAGTGGCGCATGCACATTGGGCATCCATGGGCGTGCCATTTCTGTAGCGGTCCTACAAGCGGTCCTAACACCCCAAGCATGCCAAGAGGAGAAAGAAGGAAAGAGAGAAAGAAAAGTTAACAGAAAACTTGCACGAGCAAATAAGAGGGTGGCAGAAAGAAGATTTGAACAAACTTTTAATTTACAAATAAGGGGATTTTGTTTGAAATGCCCTACATCATCAAAGAAAAAAAAAAAAAAAAAAGGAAGAAAAGAAGTAGGGGAGGAAAACGCGACGAAGAAAGAAAATGCAAATTGCTGACAATGTTTTATTTCTATTTCCTAGAAGTTATGGCCATTTTAATGAGGTTTGAACTATAATTTTTTCTATGCACAGGCCTAATATCGTGCGAGAGTAAAGCGCTCGCGAGAGAGAAAAAAAATCTTTCATTTTAATTACCAGCCGGTGCGTATCCAGTGCCCAAACTGCCATTTTTACTTCTTTGCCATGGTATAATTGATAAAATATGAGATTTGACACCACGGGGCCCCGATAGTAGGGTAGGTGTTCATTTTTTTTTCGGGCTCCGGCCTTCAAGAAGGTCATATACAGGGTGTTTCCGAAAAAAGGAAACCCAACTTTGATCAACAATAATTTCAAAAATATTCCAATGGTGATTATGAAATTTATATTGATTCCTGAGAGCTTCAATTTAATTCGTATCTTTGTTTTCGCAGTTTTCTCTTCACTGAGTAGTGGATGGTGGAACACTGACTATGTGATCTGAAAATCATGCTTGTATGGTATGCTTATGATTGGGAAGCCACTGACATCTAGTTATATCCAATATTTCATCTTTATTTAGCCTTATGGTCAACTGGGTCCGGCACTTAATTTCTATGCTCGCCTTCTTCGCATGATGTGTATTATTAGAGAATTCAATCAATCGATTTTGACGGATCTTCCGCTCTAGCCTTGATACTGGATGAGATACTGCTCTTTGCTAATTTTGTCATGAATAGATGCCATAGTCAGACTGATTATGACCTTTGTATTTATTATGCGTCCCGTTCGTTAACTCAATCTGCACTTCCATGTAATCACTGGAACAATGGAAGAGTACTCCTAGGCATAAAGCCTATATTTCACACGAAATACTTATTCGTAATCGAAGATTAATAATAACATCGCAACTGTGTGTTGGAAACCATGCCAGACATACTATCGTAATTGCAGTACTTTATGAGTTTAAACTACCACACAATTTCTGCATCGTGTTTACTCGACTCGACAACTCGCACCTCTTCTTTGTTTCATATTCCTCTGCGCACTAGTGGTCTGGTAGTGAGGCGACCGGGTACAGGAATCACACAGTCCCGCTAATCCGCATATTAGTGCGAGGTACAAAATTACTGTTTACTCGGGCATGGTGACTGCCTGTATAGACATGACCTTGTCTATTTCTATAATATCAATCCGCATTGAATTGATTCTCAGTACAGACATAACGCTAACCACTGTCGATGATTACATAGATGACGTATAATATTTGATACATGTTTTATATTGATCTTGTTAAAACTTTTATCACATCTTTAGTAAATTATGCTCTTTTATGAATTTAAAGACAAAGTACTTTGTTATTAATGTAAGATGTTTTTTACTTAACTATCATTAATTCCTACCAGTGCGCATGCACGATTGGGCATTCCATGGCTCTCATGTCCGTATTTCTGTAGCGTCCTACAACGTCTCCTAACACCCCAAGTGCCAAGAGAGGAGAAAGAAGAAAGAGAGAAGAAGAAAGTTAACAGAAAACTTGCACGAGCAAATATAAGAGGGTGCAGAAAGAGATTTGAACAAACTTTTAATTTACAAATAAGGGGATTTTGTTTGAAATGCCCTACATCATCAAAGAAAAAAAAAAAAAAAAAAGGAAGAAAAAAGGAAGTAGGAGCGAACAACGCGACAGAAAGAAAATGCAAATTGCTGACAATGTTATTTCTTATTTCCTAGAAGTTATGGCCATTTTAATGAGGTTTGTAACTATAATTTTTTCTATGCACAGGGCTAATATTCGTGCGAGAGTAAAGCGCTCGCGAAGAGAAAAAAAAATCTTTCATTTTAATTACCAGCCGGTGCGTATCCAGGCCCAAACTGCCATTTTTACTTCTTTGCCATGTATAATTTTAAAATATGAGATTTGACACCACGGGCCCGATAGAGGGTAGGTGTTCATTTTTTTTTCGGGCTCCGCCTTCAAGAAGGTCATATACGGGTGTTTCCTAAAAAGGCCCAACTTTGATCAACAATAATTTCTCAAAATATTCCAATGGTGATTATGAAAATTTATATCACTGTAAAGTGCAACTCTATGCCATTCTAATGAATACCTGCTCACCTCACATGTCACGCATCACTAAACTCCATTGTTTTTGAAAAAGTCTTGTAAAATTGTTGTCGTGTTCACTTTCATGCACCCTGAGAATGTTTTGTATGTGAATGTGCCTGGAAAGGAAACCCAACTTTGATCATCAATAACTTCAAGAATATTTCAGTGGGATTAAGAAGTTAATATCACTGGAAAGTGCAACAAATTACCATTCTAATGATACCTCTTCTCAGCTCACCAATTTCATGCATCACTGAACCCCATTGTTTTGAAAATTTCCCATCTTCGCAATTTGGTAGGTTCTCTTTCATGCTCCTTGACCTAGCTTGCGAATGAGTTGCTTCAAAGATTCCTAACAAATCTAAGTAAAGCATTCCAGTGACTTAAAACAAATAGTTTAGTGATAAAGGGTTTGTCAAATTTTACGTATTAGTCCTTTAATCTTACCATCCAGGTAATTTCAAACATGTATACTGGTCCACGACACCCAGAGAACCCTCAGTTCCCCATGATAATGTAAGAGCTATGACAGTGCATCAATCACAATTTTTGCAAGTATTTTCAGACAATAGGCGTGTTCAGTGTGGCGTGACACTTGGTGAGACTGAAAGAGGATATCAATACCATGTATAATGAGTGGACTTCCATGGATATAACGTCATAATCACTACTGTCATGTTTTACAAAATGATTGTATGTGATTAAAGTTTGGGTTCTTTTAGGCACATCATTTGCAGCAACCATCTCCATGAGAGGTGAATAGTGAACCCACTCCACAATTTGGCAAGACATTTTCAAAACAGATGAGTTCAGATGAACGTGACCATTGGAAGCTGATCTGAGCGGTGATCATTAATAAATGGCAATGGCAGTTGCACTTTACTTGCACCAGTGATATAAATCTATAATCACGCTGGATATTTGTTAATTTATTGAAATAATCAACTTGGGTTCCTTATTTTCGTTCACACCTGTATTACCATAGAGGTATTAAGATTTTCTCTTCGAATGTATGTTTGCTTTTAAGTTTGGCGCCCCCTTGAGGCGACTTGACCCGGCTCCCCCCCCCTCCCAATACGCGCTTCCGCGATACGTGTGTTGGTTGGGGCGGGGGCACTAAGTGGAAAAGTAAGCCTGAGCCAATTTTCATATCTCGGCTCTTTTAGGCCAGCGTAGTTAATGTCGCGACTTAGACTATTTCTCTCCTTTGCTAGTCCAGCCAACAAAGGATCCTACACAATAATTGGCTGACTTCCGTGAGCTAACTAGCTATAGAACTGAAGAACACCATAATTATTGAGCTTAGTATTAAGACTTTCAGATAAAACCTTTTTATTTCAATAACAACAAAACAAACCGACATCAAAATTGATGACAAAATAAGGACGACAAAGTATTAATTGCGTGTAGGATTTACTTGCTCCCAACGAAAAAGTCTTCACCCCTACCCAACAAAGATACTATTCGCATTACCTAGAAATTGGAATGGAGCCACCATCCTGTTTAAACGCTGACATTGTCGAGAGACATGGTAAAATGTTTTTTTTTTTTTTCTTCTTCGATGTAAGAATGTTCAAAATGAATTGGAAATTGGAGCACTCCCTTTAACGTGACTTCGGAGATTAAATTGTTGATTTTTCTGTTTGAACGTAACATGTCAGATAATGACAGCAATTGCGATTAATGCGTTTGCTCTTAGAAAAGGTTTCGAACTTTGAACAACTAATGTATGCGATATTCAGTTCTCATTATGTCGGAGACATCTAACAAAGATCAAAGACACACGTGGCCTACGTCCTCTGTTAATTGACATTACGCAACACCAAAAAAATAAAATAAATCAAATAAATAAATAATAAAAATAGAAACAAACAAAATAGGGTCATACTTAAATAGAAATAAACATCAATATTCGTATCTACATATTCTAACATTTTCTACACATTTTGTCGCTGAAAAAACTATATTTAACAAGAATTTTATTGGATAGGAGTGTGACAGGTTCGTGATACGAAGGGAATAATGTCTTGTTGAAAACGCCTTTAAAATCTTTATTGTTTTTTTTATATTTTTTTTTTCGATTGAGCACTTTTGGCAGAATTATCGTTCTATTACGCTACTGATGTCATCATTAACATAGAAACAAAAACACATCAGAAAAAGTCTGAAATTTTCGGCTATTTGAAATTATGAGTAATGTACTTCGACACTATATATAAACATATTACTGTACAGTACTCCCATGGGACCGCGGCAGAGAGGGCTAGCGATGGTGTTGGGGGTCGGGAGCTCTTTCGTCAAGCAACATTTCATGTAACAAAAACGAAAAAAATCTTATCACTACATTTTCTGATTATCCGTGCTCACCCTTCTATGCCCCCCTCCCCCGCACAACTTGCGGATCTCAGCCCTCCCT
>CALNVZ010000174.1:22879125-22899606 GCA_940671915.1 Paracentrotus lividus
TTTGCATTAGTGTGGATCGTTACGGGTTACATAGAAGGTTTCATGAAGGCTAGTTAGTCTATGGTCTAACGGTGTTGTGCGGCTTATGGCCTAGGTTGTAACACGGGTTGGGTGTTATGGGGTATTTGTATGATCGAATCAAGAGCGACAGTCAGGTGTGTGTAAATAGGTTGTTGTATAGGATTGATCAGTGTATGGTTTTTAGTCTTTCTGAACTGTTTAAGTGAGCAAGACGTGTTGTTATGCCAAGTCAGGACAATTGTCTTTTTGTAGCCCATTTGTTTGTTTGTGCGAAATTGACTATGTTAATTAGGCTCAAGACGAAGGTTAGTCTATCAGCTAGTTGGACTATCGTTTGTTAGGATGTTTAAATGATTCGAATTGGACAGTAAACTTTCTTAAATTTACATTGCTCTTATGTTTCATGTTTTATGGTGAATTTACGGGTTTTTACTTTTTTTGTCAATTTTCGGTTGATGTTTTTATTTTTCGGAAGTATTCCTGTTTATGCATGTCATCCCAGTGAGATTGTTGTTGGCTGGTTGCGCATTCTTGTTTGACACACATCAGTGTGTTGTAATCTTCATTGTGGTTTTTCGGTTTTGAGTTTTATTGTGTAGTTTGAGTGAGGAGATTCTATTAGATTTATGTTTTTGAAGATTTCTAAAATGTTTTATGCACAAAGTTATTCTAACTAAAACCTTTTTCTCAACTCTTTTTTTATTGGTTTTAGCGATTATATGAGAAGGTGTCTACATCGGTTTTGTTGATATCAACTGAGAATATTGGTAGACTATAATAGATTTGGGTTTTCAGAAGTGTCGATTGTATTAGTTGATTTGTGTGTGTTGAGTTATCTGAATGTTTGATTGACGTGATTAGTTCTGATGTTTTAAAGGGTTGATATGTTGTGGATTGGCGAGGGTGTGGCGCAGCGGGACTTGGGTAGGCAAAAGTAGCTTATAGTGTTCATATCGCTTGTAAGCGATAATCTTTGTTTTTATAAACAAATTAGTTTTTAAGAGATTTTTACCACTCATATGAACTATGGTGATTAGTGTTGCATGGGAGCATACTTGTGTGTTGTTTTTTGTGTTTTGGTTATCTAATTGGAAGTTTGGTTCAGTTATGGTAGCTAAGCGTGTAGCTTTATATACTCTCTGCTTTATTCAGCGAGGTATTTTTTCATTAAAAAAGTAATTTAGGAAAACATAACATCGGGTTGCTCTTAATAGCCTTTTATGCTTTAACGTCATTTTGACCTTCGGTTCATTCCAATTGTAACTAGTTTCTGTTTTGTAGTAAGAGGGTTCGAGATGAGGGGAGGGCGGTGCGTTTGCATCTGAATAGAGGTTGGATGGCTTGTCTATTATTTTATCCTCTATTTCTCGAAAATAGAAGTGATAACTTCTTTTGTGTATTGAGGAATATTTGATGATTATTTTTGTTTGAGCGTTTTTTATGCTGTTCAGCTGTGAGATTGTGTTTGTCTTCTGTTAGGTCGAAGTTAAGAGTGTTGTGTCAGAATTGTATTATGTTTGCATAAGGCTGGTTGTTTCTGTGTTTGTCTGGTCGATTTATTGTTTTGGGTGGGTTTCGATATTGATTTTATGGCATTCGGGGTGCGCGGGGTTACTTATGTGTGAGCGGCGAGCTGGGGGGTTTTTCTTCTCGTTGTTTTTTCGCTGTGTTATAATTAATTTCATTTATTTTCTTGTTTGTCTGTTTTTTGGTAGATAGTTTTGTTTGTTTTGGTTTGTTTTTTCGTTCAGTTTTTTTGGTCAAAATTTGTGTGGGGTGGGGGGGTGCATGGCAACTTCCTTTATTTGTCCTGAGTTGTTTGATTGCATCAGTGTGTTTTGGAAGTGTATTTGGTGATTGAGTGGGATTTTTATTTCTTTGGTTGGTTTGTTTTTGCTTTTTTTGGGCGAGTGGTTTATGTAGACATTTTTGGTTTTTGTTTGGTTAGGTTGGTGTTCTGTCCGGTTTTTCGAAGGTTGGTTGGATAGGTCTTGGTTGTTGTTTTTTTTGTGATCTTGCTGTTTAGGCGTGTGTTGCGGGATGTTTTTATCTGTTGTACTACATTTGGTGTAGAATTTTCGTGTGTGTGGTTGGTTTTTCTTCATTGACGATGTCTGGGTTGATTGTCTAGTATTGTTTTTTTTGTGCGTTTGCTTTTGCAGAGATTCTTTACTGTGCTTCTTTGTTCCCTGGGGTGATGGTTCTTTCCATGTTCTTCACGGTGTCCATGAGTCTTTGTTGTGTTTTTTCTAATCGAGTTGAGACGCTGTGTTGCATGGGTTTTTAACCTTTCTGTGTTATCAATCGTATTTTAGAGTTAGATCTATAGGTTATTTATATTAGAACAACAAACATGATGGTGGATTGTGTTTTCAGTGGTTTTTTTAGAAAGAAAAACTAGGTATTTTTGGGTTTGTTGCTGTTTCATATGGATGTTATTTTTGATAGTTCGCGGGGTTGTGTTGGTTTGACATGGCGTTTGTATTTATTGGCTGGTGTAGGGTTTTGTTTGTTTTTTTTGGGGGGTATTTGGTACTGGGTTAGTGTTTATTTTATTATTTTTGTTTGGTTTTTTATATTTTATGCGTTTGAGTTCCGGTGAGGAAAAGTGGTTATGTCTTGTTGTTGGAAGAAGAGGCGGGAGGGAGCGAATTATAAAATCATGGGTATTTTTTTTTGGGAGGGGGGGGTTATAGTGTTTTATTCGACGTTTTATTTTTATTTTATATGTTCCTATGCTAGTGGTTTAGGGCTTGTGGTGGTTGTTGGTTTCTCTCGTTTTTGGTTTAGTTGTATTTAGATGCTCATCATATTGCTAACTTTTTTTAGATAAGGTTTCATTTTTCTGGTTTTGTTTTACTGCACGACAATAAATGTGCTAATTGTTATATTTCTATCTGTTTTGATATTGTTTTGTGTGTGGAGAGTTCATTATGATTTGGTTGGTTGATGTGTGTGTGGGGTGTTGTTATTTTAGTCCGATGTGTTTGTTTTTTATTTTGTTTTTGTTGATGTTTTTTGGATGAATGTGTTTATTTGTTGTGTTGAGTGTGGTTTTTTTTGTCAGAGAGGTTGTTCGTTTTATGACATTGTCGACTTAGCTTGAATTGTTGATCTGGGTTGTTTTATTTTGTTTTTTTCTTTGATTTAGGTGCAGGTTTTGTTATGCTGTGTAAGAGAGAAAGCGTTGTTATAGGAAGTATTTTGTGCGGCTTGGTAGGTGAAATTGGTGGGTATGCACATGGTCTTAATAGTTAATTATCTTCATGCATTTGTGATGTTTATATTTGTTGATTTTGTATGCTCTTAGTTGATATGTGAGGTAGGTTGGTTTTACTATTATATTGATCTTAAATTGATGAATATTGTCGTGACTGAAACATCATAAATTTGAAGCTTCTTAGAAAGGTAGTGCATGGTGTTGCTAGGTGGGGAGTTTTATTGTATAAGTTGATTTATGTGGATAGTTTCATATCTTAGGAATGTTTGTGTCTTGGTGATTTTATCTATTATTTTGATGTGTGAAATGGGTTCACATATAGAGTTTTTTTGGGTGGATTTATGTATTTTGAGAATTTTAGTGGTGTGTTATTTTTTAAGGGAGTGGAGTTAATAATCCAATGAAAGGCCTTGTATGTTTTCGGAAAATTTAGTTGCCAATATTTTTCCATTATGCATTTATTCTAACACAACGTAATCTAGCACAGAATTATTGTGCCTGAGTGTTGTATCCCTTGGGTTCGTTAATGTTGTCTTCGGTTGGTTTTTGGTGGTTTTTTGGTTATTTGGTTTGTCAGAAGTTCGGATTTCATCGTTCTGTGGGAGTGTTTTCATATTGTGGTTCCTTTGGTGGAGGGTTATTTTTTGTTTTGTAGGAGGTTTGGTTTGTTTCCTCTTTAGTAGCGCTTTTTAGAGAGATGTGTGCGTTTGATATATAAGCTATTTTTTGTCTTTGTTCTGTATGTTTTTTTTTTAGTTTGTTTGTGGGTTTCAATAGGAAACCTGCTGAATTGAGTATCTTTGCTAATGTTTTTGCAATCGTGTTGGACTAGGGAATGGATTAATATATCTTCAGTGTACTATTGGTTTCGTAATCCTAGGGACAAGAAAGTATAAACATATTCTATAAATTATCAGGCAGCAACTTCAGTGATTTCAGTTAGTTGTAATTATAACTTGTGTACCCTTTTTGATTATTTATCATTTATTCGTTTAGGTGTATTATGTTTTTACAGTATATATAATGTTCTATAATAACTTTATTGAAAACATACCTCAGAAAACAAAGTAGATGATCCCATTGTCCGAGAGAGCTCATATTGCAACAGATAAAAGGAGAGGATGAGTGTACTCAATGTAGTTTCTATGATGGTATAGCAAAGGATCTTCGAGTTATATTGCTCCTTACTTCTCTTGTATGTGTAGTGGATGGTAGAGAGCTTGTTCAAGCTCTGAGAACAGTAACAGTGCCAAATTGTCTCAGCCTACTCCAATTAAAACGTAAACCCAAGCCTTGACGGAGCCTTGTAAGTTGAGAACTGTGACTAGCGATTAAGAGGACGGCTGAATGTGTGACTTACAATAATTCTTTTTTTTATAAAATAGCATGAATGGAATAGAAGTAGAAATGACAGAGTGTTAAAAGGTGTGTGAGAGAGAGAGAATTGGATGCTGGAGACAGAGGAGAGAGAAGTTGTGAAAGGAGTGCTGATTGATTGTCACTTATAATGTTTGATCGGAGAGTCTTATAGATGAGACGGTAGCCAAATTTGCAACACCTTAATGTGAGTAATTGTGATGCTGCAGCTATTCTATAGTCCTTTAGTTTGTGTTTTTTGTTAGTTACTATGATCTTCTGGGAGCTTCTTGGTTTTTAATAGTTGCACGTTATTTTTGTGGTTGGGTTTTTTAGTTCTTTTTTTTTGATGTTGCTATTGTTTTTTTTTTTTGCGAGAGGTTAGTTGGTTTTTTTATTCTTCTTTTTGGGTGATTCTGATTGTTGTTTTTTTTGTGCGTAAGTTTTTTTCGGTGTGCTTGTTTTGTGATGATTTTGTTTGTTTTTAGTTGTTTTGTAGGCGTTGCGTGCTATGTTTCTTTTATATTTGGTTTTATTTTCGATTTTAATGTGTTCATTTCGCCGGTTAGGACGTTTTTTCTGTTTCTAGTAAAAGTGGGGGAGTATTAATTTTGGTTATGATGTGAGGCTGTGTGCGAGATGTTTAAAAACATAGGCTTATTTCGGACTTTGGGCACCTTGGAAAGCACCCAAGAAATATTTTGATTTTTCTAGTGGTATTTCTCGTTCTAGAGGTTCGAAGTAGTTGTAAGGCTTTTTGTCGGGAACTCTTGATGGCTCTGCTTGCTATTTAATTGTTTTTTAGCTTTGGTAATGAGGGTTTTTATTGGGCGAGCTGTTACGGCTAGTAGGCAGGTTTACGTTTTTGGTTGGTGATCGGTTAGGCTTGAAGGGGTTCTGTTATTGTTTTTCAGCTGTTGTTGATTCGTTTTGTTTATGTTTGGTTGTGATTGTGTATGATGTTTGTGTACAGGATTTGAGGTGGTGGTTGGGTTGTGGTTGTTTTTTTTTCGTGAACGCAGGTCGTTTGGTTCGGATTGTATTTGGCTATTTGGTTTCGGTTTTTTAGTTGCCTTTTGGTGTAATGACGGTGGGTGGACATTACCGGTCGATTAACCAGCACTATGTGATATGTCGGTGGTTGGTGCTGTTGGGTTTGGTAAGATGCAAAATTCTGCGCTGCTGGGAATAAAATTGTTGTTGGTAAATTGGTTCGTTGTATTTGTTGTCATTTTTTGCTTGTGTTGTGAGTTTGTGCGGTTCTCCAGCGAGCATATGTTTGGTTGTATGTACCCATGGATAGTAGTGTTGTATGAATGTACGGCGTTGTGGTTGTATATTTGTCCCGTATATTACGTTTGTGGCGCTTGCTACAATGGTTGATGTGAAAATTTGTTGTGGGTCGTGTTTTGCAGGAGATTGCGGTGTTTGGGTGTTGTGTTGGGAGGAGTGTCCAATTTGTTGTGTTATTGTAGTTTGCGTAGACTTGACTGTTGTTTTGTAGTGTTTTTTTTTCTTTTATGATCGAGTTGAATGGTTAGTGACGAAGATTTGGCCTATCATCCCATATCGCGGAGAGACGTCCCCGAGAATCGCTTCTTGGCTCGACATATTATGAATCGAAAAATCGCGTCTCACGCGGAGGACGCGCGGAGATCTGTTTTTTTCATGAAGTTATGAGGGTTTCGCATTTCGTGTTGTGGGGTCAGGGTTTTCGTGGGGGGACGGGGGGGGTTGATGTGAGAGTGTTTGCATTGTTGATGGCGTAAAATTTGTGGGGGTCCAGGTCGTTGATATTTTTTGGTTTAGCAGATGTGGACATTGTTGTTTTTATGGGTCTGAATATTTTGTGTTATTTTGTTTTGTTATATGAGGTTCTGGGGTTGGCAGTTTTATTTGTGGAAGGGCGTTTGGGGTTAGTACGCTCATCGCGGGATTGTGGTAGTGTCATTTGTTTATCATTGATTATACCTTGAGCCCATTTGGGGTGTGGGGGCTTTTGGTTTTTTGAGGTGTGTCATTTTGTTGTGTTCTATTCAGTTTGCGGAATGAGGGGTTTTTGGTTTATTCTGGTGTGATTGTGTAGTTTATGATTGTCTTACAATGGGCTTCTGGAGTTTAGCGGAATTGTAGATTGGTTTTATATGTGTGGGGGTTGTATTGATAGTCTTTAATGGTTAACATGTTTTTTTGTTTTGTTTTTTAGGTATTTTTTTTTGAGTAATAAGCAGTGTTCGGCTAAGGACGTCGTTGTGTTAAAGTTTGGATTATATATTGTTTTTTAAAGTTATTCCGCGTTGTTTTTAAAGTTTGGGTGTTAGAGGATTAGTGACGGGTTGTGGGTGGTTGGGTGTTGTATATTTATGGGTTGTTAGACCGCACGGCGGGGTATTTTGCTTTTGTTAGCGAGTGGTGTTGATCGATCTTGTCGGCGTTAGACTTCTCGTCAGGATCTTGTTGTTATAGCGCACAGAAGGTCAGGCTTTGGGGGGAGGTGATTGATTTTTTGGGATGTAGGTTTTATGATGTATTTTGCTTGTTTGTTCTGTTTGGTCTGGCTGTCTTGTGGGGGTTTGCGGGGGCAGGGGGTGTTTTTGGTTGGAATCTGGTAGTTATTGTTTTTTATTGTGTATTTTGTTTATATGATGTCATGTTTGTGCTCTCTGGGGTAAGACGTGTTCTTCCACTTGGGGGGACAGGGTGGGTTTGTTTTTTGCTTGGGGGGACGGGGGGAGTATTTTTTGGGATGTTTGTTTGTATATTTTGTGTATGGTTTTTGGGTGGTAGGTCTTGGGAGGATTTTGGAAGGTCGGCGAGCGTTGGCTGTATTTGTTTGCAGGTTTTTGTTTTTTTTTCTATTTTGTTTGTTTTTTGGGTGTTTCCCCTTTATTGGGGGCTGGTGCTTTATATTTTTAGACTGTGGTCGTTGTGATTTTATTGGGGGTGGGGGATTCGGTTAAATGCGAGTGTTTTATTTTGATTTTTTTATATTTTTTTTTTTTTTTTTTTTTTTTCTTTTTGGAGTGGGGTGGCGAGGAGTTGGGGATTGCTGTGTGCAATATGCATTTGATGAATTTTTTTTTTTGTTGTGCAAAAATTATTGATTTTGGTTTTTCTGAGTGGGAGAGACAGGGTGTGGCTTCTGTTGGGTTTTTTTTTATTTTTTTCTTTTTGTACTTTCGGGGGGTTTTGGCGTTTTGATGCGTGGTTTGAGTTTTCCTTGGCTGGTACGGTGTTCGTGGAAGACTTTTCGTGGAGGAGTTTTGGTCCGCGATCTTGTGTTTTTGGGATGATGTTGTGGTGATTGCGGGGTATGCTATGGTTGTGCTGTAGGGTAGGTTGTCTCGTATCGTTACTGGATTTGGTGTCTATACCGTGGTTTGTGTTGTGCGTAGACCTCCGTGTTGTCATGTCTGGCTATTGGACCTGAGTCGCTTGTTGGGTTTAATTTCTTTTGTGGGCGTTCGGTCGTAGTGGTGTTTGAATTTCTTTGGTTGTGGGTTTATCATCTATGCTTTTGTCATACGTTTATTGTTTTTTAGGTGCTTATTGTTGTACTGGGGCCTGGTGATGTTTTTATTCTTGAATCCCTGAGATGCGTTAGTGTATCTTTTTTTAGGGTGTTTAGATCACGAGCAGATAGTGTGCCAAGAGCGTAGGGCATCTCGGGGTGCTGGTTGTTCGAAGGAGTAAGCTATTGTTTGCGGGGAACTGAGTGCCAGGGTAGTTATGGAGGATGACACATTGTTATTTCGTTGCTGCTGGGGTGTGAATTTATTGTGTTTTGTATGTGTATTTTTGGGGGGGTTTGATGGGGGGTGTTTTATCGATGTGTGCTGTGATGGGGGGATTTATCAGGCATAGGTGTTTGTTTATGAGCGAACACAGATATTTGATGTCGTTGGGGTTTGCGTTTTATTTTTGTGTTTTGTGTGCTTGAGATGCTGCAGGGGCCTTCACCTGGTAGCTCTGGGTGCTTTTCGTCGAGTCGAACTGTGTAGACAGTATTACGCTGTAAAAAATGTGATCGCATGAATTATTTTTTGTGAAATTTTTTTAGTATTCTTATTCGTTATTTGGGGCTATTAACCAGATCCATTACCCTTGTTTTGGGAGTGCTTGGCTTCGTTGTTGTTCATTTTTCGGCGTTCTGGGCTAGGCTCAGTGCTTGGATTTTTTTTCCGTTATGGGTGGGTGTGCTTGTATGATTTTTTATTTTATTGGTTTTGGTTGTTTGTGTGTTTGTGCTGCCAGTTGTCCCCTCTGTTCTCAACCACTTGAGTCCAGTTCTGTATGATTTTTGTTTTTTAAACTGTGTGGTCTTGCGGTTAATTGCGTTTTTTTCTACTCATTATTTGAGCTCGCTTTCGAAATATAGTAGAAGATCCTGTATTCGCTTGTTTTTGTAGCAGTATTTTTTTGCTTTTTGTGTGGCTCCTCCGGATTGTGTTGTTTTTTCATTTATCATTTGGGTGTGTATTGTTTTTTTGGTTCTTTTTGTTATTGACAGTTGTGTAGGCTTTCTGTTCAATTTTTATGTGTCTTATTTTTGTGTTGGGGCGTTGTGGGAGCGCTTATGGGATTTTTGGGAGTGTGTCTTTTATTTATTTTTGCTTAGTGTTTTGTTTTTAATTTGGTATAGGTGGATTGCTGTTCTGTTTATGTTTTTTTCTCTATGTTTTTGTATTTCTGTTGTATGCGTGTGTATTTTATTTATCGTGTGATTTAGGTCTTAGGGGAATTGTCTTGTATACGAGATTTTCTCAGATTTTTGTACGATGTCTTCTAATCGGAGATTTGAACGCACCTCTGGGTTGTATTCAATCTGGAATCGACTCGGAGTGTGGGCGATTTGTAACTGTTTAGGTGTTATGTTATTGTCGAGTTCTGTTTCAGTTTCATTTGCTGTTCGGAGGTGGGCAGTTCTGGTCGGGTGCATGAGGTGATTCCAATCTTTAATTGGTTAATTATCTTTTGGGGTTAGATAGCGGGTGGGTGCTTAAGTTAGTAATTTTGATTAGAGGGGGGCGGGGGGTTTGTGGGGGATAGGTTTATAACTTATGTGTGTTTTGTGCGTGTGTAACAGTAAAGCTGTTATTTGTGTAACTAGTGTTGTATCGGATGGTGTGGCAGTCTGGTGTTTATGCTGAGGGCGATTTAGTGGCTGTTCTCTTGTGAATGGGGTGCGTTGGATTTCGAGAGTGTTCGTTTGTATAACATGTTACTATGTCCTTGGGTTATGTTCTTAGCTGCACGTTGTTTTGCATTGGTGTACTCTGTGACTTTATTGTCAGGATCTCCGGTGTACGTTTGAAGTCTTTAGCCAAGTTATGGCCTTAAGAACTTTAGATTTGAGTGGGTGAAGGTTTTGAGGATGGCTTTGGGTGGTTGTGAATGCGTGAGATGGGTTATTTATTAGCTGGTTTATATGTTTATCTCAAGAGGACTGTTGTAGTTTATATGTTCAGCTTTGGCGTTTGGCAGTATGAGCAGATTTCGGACGTTGCAAGGAGTTATTGGTTGGGGGGAAGCTAGTCACTGATGTGTCGGGGATTTACTGGGTTGGTTAGTGTTTTACTTCTGGGGTGGCGCGATCGTATATATCTTCCATTCTGATGAGTGTTTTGGTGGATATAAGGGGCGTGCTTTATATGTTTTTTTATTTTTTGCTGGCTTTGTGTGGTCGTTCGTATGGGTACTAGAGAATGCTTTTCTTGTGGCGGTCGTATAGCGTTTAGGTTTGGTTACTCACCTTGTTGGGGAGGCTGGGAATGAGTGGGTTGGATTAAAAGCCGCGCGGTGGTTGGATTGATTGAGGATTCATGGGTTGACTTCTGTGAGGAGTGACAGAGTCGGAGTTGGTGATTGCTACGTAAGATTTGTTGAGAAATTGTAGACGAGTGTTGAACGCATCGCTTATGGGAAAGAATTACATAGTTTTATGGCTATCAATCGGAGATGCCATGAAATCATGGGCTGGCTTTTGTAGCGGCTTCGTGAGTGACGGGTTATTGATGCAGCGAGTTATGCGAGTAGTGGTCTGGGATGGTTCGTTTTTGTTCGTGTTCATCATAAATGTGTGGATTGATTGTTCAAATTTGTTTCTGTGGTTTGTTGGCACAGACCTGCAGAGACCCGGTTTCTCATAAAGCACCATAGAAGTCTTTGCGCACTATTAAGCAAGGTAAACTCATAATCATTATTCCATACAAGACCTGGTGACATCATGGCAAGAGAGCAGATTGGAAATGCGACCGATGAATCGATCAACAGAGTTTATCATAATACATAACTAGTTTTCAACCAATGTTTTAATGATAGTATGCGTGAATAGTTTTATTCTCATCGCTAGGAATTAAGGAGCCACATCAGTTAGCCAATTACGACCGTCCCCGTGATTCAACAATTGTATGTCCTCGGTCCCCCACAGTGAGTACAGAATTTAAGAACGTTATCGAACATATGGCAGTCTTTCTTCATCAAGAATTATTTAATACAACGACAGATTTAAATATACAAACGCAAAAATAGCAGTAAATCCTGCCCACTAAACCATGCTTCTATCACACGCAGCTGCATAGCAAAATCTCTAAGCCATTAGATGAAGCACATGTCGATGAGTGCAGGGGAGAACTGCATCATAAGTAAGCTAAGTAACGTATTATAGTTTTCTCAATCAAAGACGCAAGAAGCCACAATGTGCACAGGCGCAAGTACTCCTGTATTAAAGCATGCAGTATACTAAGCTAATCCAGAAACAGAGGTTGTTCAAGTTAGCCCATTTATAGGTCAGGTTCTCATTTAGGTACTGGCATGTGTACACAGGATACCAACATATATTTAGTGATGCAAATAATATCAGCATCACGGATCCTAGTGTCAGACGCTATTGCCATGACCACCAAATTTAATTTGCATACCAGCCAGTCCATCCGCGCTAACTGATTCAACGCCACAAAAAAGCTATCATAAATAAACGGTTATTATTAACGGCATATTACGCGAGACCGAACAATATAACACGATTCTTACCAATTTCAGAAGATATTCGTAATGAAATTACCAAGGCTTAACAAAAAATCTCAGACTACAGATGTGCAATGACGATATAGGTTACTTTAAATATATATTGTGATTATAGGATAACGTTGACTCAGGAGGAGTTTTGTCCTCGCCTGTGGGATATGCTTGAGGAGCATTGATTACCAGGCCAACATCTTTTTATCTTCATATGCAAAGCTTGTCAGAAAGAGTGAGGTATCAAGGCCTACGCAACTTATTCCGATTGGACTCAATGTCAAAATAAGTTTCCATTGTTTGGACAACAATGCATAGCATTATCGTACCCAATAGTCTCAAGCTATCAGTGTTGACTTAATGACAGTCACTCCCCAGAGAAAATTTCGCTTTTTGGGAATGTCCATATAATAACTGTGTTCAAATACAAAATGGGTAAGTAAAGAAGTCTAAACATGCAGATAGCATTGACCAATTATTATTTAGTTTTAAGCAAGTATTTAGCTTCAATAAAGCTGATAGGTCAAATATGGAAAAAACTGTTACAATTGCCCCAGGTCTCCCCTATGGTTCTTCAATCTTTACACCACTTTGCATTCATACATACTCACCCTGTGGACGTTCAATACAGTGATCGTCTTTATATGAATGTAAAATGAATGTATACGCTTTGTTACTTGAATGGTGGTATTGAACACTGGTTTAATGACATTCCAAACGGAATCAATCTTTTCATGCGTGTTGCACGTGGGTGTGATCATTATATGCTAGTAATCTTGAATTCCATGATCTGATGCATTTCGATTATACTTTAGATACCTACCTTTTTATTCTTATTCAAAATAACCATTTGCGCACGCTCATTTTGTTTGTAAAGTCTTTAAAAAATAGATCGGCTCTCGAATGCGTGATTCTTACTTTGCATTCTTGAAAGCCGCTTTGTCATACTCACACCATTTGCATACCCACAACAACTCTTGCAATATACTTTACAGTTCCCATGTTCAATACAACCCGATGGTATCCAGACAATGATCACTTTATCGAATGTACATTATAATGAATTATAATGCCTTATAGCTTGTGGTTGCTTTGAACTCGGTTTAATGACATTCTGTGAATAGGCATCGGGCTGTCATTTGGCAGTAGATATCAAGGCGTGAATTCGTTACTCCCATCTTAGCCAAATTTGCTTCTATGTCCACCGCTTAATATCCTTGACAAATATTGATCTCTTTGCTTACATTAAGATTGAATTTGCATTTATACCTCTGTTACTCAATTGCATTGTGAAACAGGTTTACTTAATTACAATAGCTGTTCCCCCTTACTTGAATTTAAATTCAAATGTTCAACATTATTACTAAGCTATTGATGCGGGCTCCGCCGGCTTGCACACAGCAGGATGGGTTTGTATTCTTTTATAGTTTGCATCGAAGCACATTCGCACTACCTCACATCAAGTAACCATGCACTTTCGAACTCAATCTCCACCACTGCATCATTTGCGGTAGACATAGCAGATCCTCTCCTAATCTCTTGTTTCAATACTTTTAACACCTGACTGATGGAGTACAACGTTTTTACCCCGACAGTTTCTGCAAATTACCCTGAAGCAATACTACAACACCCCAAAAATTTAATAACTCATTCATGACAATCCTTATTATCGCTTCTACTGCGAATTTACGAGTATCAATAATTTGAGTATTTTAATAACCTCTTAGAGACTCCAAAATTACTTCTCCTTTTTCTGTCATCGGAGCAATAAGCGAAACAATGGCTTCAATAGAAAATTCTCCATATGTTAATTTTCCGATTAAAATTTATTAGAGCGGATAGGATAGCGAAAAAAGAGTGGTGTGTTGCATTTACATGCAAATATAAACAATATCCGTTCGATATTAATTTTTAATGCAAGCCTTGTTATAGAATTGACATCTTAATTCTAGAACGTCATTATAGGCTTGGTTTATAGACCCCCCCGACTCAACTAACTTTTTCTACGCGAAACTCGATTTACATCTCGCATACAATATGTGATGAAAATAAACATATTTTTCTGCTTGGTGATTTTAATATCAATTTCCTACACCATCTGACAATACAAACTCAAACAACTTTTGAAAATTGATGTACTCAATCTTGGCTTCCTTTCTATGAATCAACAAACCCACCAAGAACTAATACACGTTCTCAACTCAAATTGACATATTTTCTCAGAATGTGCATAACGGAAAAAAGTCATCGGAGGATTTGTGCTCTGCAGGTTTCCGATCATCTACTATATTACCAAAAATCTGTGACTTCAAATATATACGTATCCCAAAATTTTCTAATCAGAAATTCATTATCGCAAAAGCTAAACGTAATATAGAATTATTGAAGCAAGATTTATTTTTAGAAGGAAATGGAGCTGACGTTTAAATGAAGAAGATGTCAATGCTGCATATATCTATTTTAATACCAAGTTCAACACTATGTATGAAAAGAATATTCCTATTTGAAGAAGCGAAAAACAAACGGAAACTAAACGCTAAAATCCCTGGATAACAAGGTCTTTTAAAATCCATTCGGAGCGTAATCGCCTTTTTAAATTACATTTAAGCGAAACCCCGACGCGAAATTCTTTAAAACACATATAAAAACTACCGAAATAAATGTGTAACTAGAAATAAAAAAGCGAATAGTCCGTAATGCACTTTAGCGGCCGATAGAAATAAAGGAACACAATTCGACAATAAAGCTGTCAACTTGGAAAATTATCAAGAAGTTGATAGGAAAAAGACGGATCCCCAACTGCCCTACTGAAACTTCAATTTAATGGTACTGAAATACCGACAGCTCTATTTGTGCAACGGCACTTACACCGGTGTACCGTTTTACGGACCGTACGGAACTCGACCCGAACTAGCAAAATTAATATCTCAACGCACCATTTTTCTGACTTTCTTGTCCGAACGCAACCGGAATACTCTATATTCTTGATCAAAGCAACCCGACAGCGAAATATAAAATTACTGCCGTTCAGGTCACTAATAATTAATCTTTGGCCATGATGGCGATAAGTATGATACTCTTAAATATAAATCATCACTAAGCTAGATCGTTTGGACTTATTATATCATAAATCGTTATCAAGAGGGTTTTACCCAGATTTATTCAAGTTATGGCGAAAATAAATCGTATCTTTTAAAAGAAGAATCTCTCATAGATCCATTATGCTCTTATCCTTCTCCCAACTTTATCTAAATCCTCGAAAATAGTTTTATAGCAAGAGCATTACTAAATTGTCAGAGGGTAAACATGGAAATACTAATGAGACCCATTCGGCTTCAGAAAAACTATTCCACTGACTTAGCATTAATTCAAATATACGACAAAATTAAATGCCCTTGCTAATAAAGAGCATGTTATTGGTATTTTTGTGATCTCAGTAAAGCCTTTGACACGCTGAATCACGATATTTTATTTCCAAACTCAATCATTATGGGATTCGAGGTGTACCCTCTCTTATGGTTCAAAGATTATTTAAAAAATCGCAAAAATATGTTTTTCTCAATGGTGTGTGCATCTGATACTCTCTTAGTACAATGCGGCGTCCCCAGGGGTCAATTTTAGGGCCACTATTATTCTTCTCTATGTCAATGACATTAATAATTCTTCCCACTTCTGTCTTTCTTATTTGCTGACGACACAAATATATTCTTTTCCCATAAAACCTCATATCACTGACTTCTATTTTAATATCAAGAAATGAATAATGTATCAAATGGTTAAAGCCAATAACTTTCTCTCAATACCAAAAAACCATTTATGTACTTAAAACAGCATCCTCAAAATCTGGATACACCGATTCGTATACAAATTGACAATACACCATTAGAACAGAAACTCAATCCAAATTTTTAGGAGTAATTATTGATGAATGTCTAAATTGGAATGAGTACCTCCACCATGTAAAATGCGCATTTCCAGAAAGTATTGGGATTATTCCAAAGCTAAAAATTTTTTCTTCCTACAAAACTTTGTTTTTATATATAACACCTTTAATTCTCCCCTATTTTACATATTGCAACATCTGTTTGGGCTAATTGTGGTTCTACGAAAATACTTCTATCTTTAAACTACAGAAGAGAGCTATCCGTATTTGTACAGGATCCCATTACTTGGCTCACACCGATCCCCTATTTTATAAATTAAAAACTCTAAAAATCTTCGATTTGAATACAGTTCAGGTAGCTACAATAATGTTTAAATACATCAATAGGCAACTTCCACATCTTTTGATAACATGTTACATTCAATAGCTCTGTCCATTTTTATCCGACTCGCATATCTGGAAATTTCCATCTTACAAACCCCAAATTGCTAATTACCCATAAATCAATTCGACACCACGGTCCAGATACATGGAATAGTTTTCCTGACAATATCAAATCCTGTTCATCTATTCATTCCAAAAAGCGACACTGAAAAGAAGTTTCATAGAATCTTATTCATCTGATACTCATATATAGTTAAACATATACCTCATGGTAAATCATTATACTGCTGTCTACTGCATTCGCACTTGCACTTGCACTGCCCCACTGGTGTAGCATTATGAGATCACGGAATTCTTTTACAGCCGCCATCCATTCAAGCCTTACCGCTCATGATGCGGTCTCCTGCGTTCTATTATTATCACTCTTGTAATGAAAATTATCACTTTGTTATATTTTATGCATTGATTTTACAATTTACTCTGTTATCCATATTCTATGTATTATTGATGTTTATACAGATATGTATTTATATTGTATTATTTGAACGCAGAAATAAAATCAAATCAAATCAAAAATCAAATAGGCTAACGAGCGTTACAGATGTTAAATGAATAGGGACGTTACAATACAGCTTCACTTACAATGTTATACAGCCTTGTTTTTATTTACATCCAATGTAAAATATTACCCCGTGGCCTCATCTACCAATTCCCATAGTTAGATTTAAAGAAATAATTAATTCAGTAATTAATTATGCAAATTTATGCGTAAATCAGACTTTTTGCTCTAGTTCACTAAATAAACATCATAAGTTATTGGTTTGGATATTCTTTTAAGCATTCCTCAAAGATACACTTTTAGAAATTCTGGTATCAAAATCAAATTCTAATGTATTTCATTGTTTTATAAATTTCTTATGTATTTCTTTGTTTTTCAATGTTTTTACTTTTTTCTTCTTTTTTTTTGTTGCTAAAAAAAACTTTTTGGAGCATGCTAATGCTAATTTAAACAAATTAATTTTATCCAAATAAAGTGAAAGTAATCATATATTTATGAATCAATGAAAACAAAACTCCATTTACCTTGACTCTGTACACATGTAACATCCATAACAACTTAATTAGCCAAATTAAACAATACCAAGTAGGGTCCTACTTGTTAAAAACTTTTGTTTGTGAATTAATACATAGAATTAAGTAGGCATAACACTAAAATATGGGCCGGTAGAAACTTTGAAGTATAACTTCACAAAGTTTTACCAATCCATTATGTTCAATTAAAAAAAACAAAAAAAACATGTCCTTTTTGTGTAACATCCGTAACGCTTGCTTCCAACAGCCGTGGTTATATGTTTTTTTTGGTTTTTGTTTTTTTGTTTTTGTTTTTTTACAAACATACCGGTACAAAGAATTAAACTGTACGGTAATTCCAACTGCATTTGTGACGTTGTGACAAAATGCGAATTATAAGAGCTATATCGCCCTCTATTGACTTTATAGGACAAAGCTCTAGACTGCAATCAAGTATATTAAATTTTTTACTTGGTTTTGAGTTTTCATTTTACTTTTTTTTCCATTTCTCTCACCACACTTTTTGACAACGTTGAACTAAAATGTATTTTTTAATGCTAAATTTGATAATTTTAACTATGTTTAGTGATAAAAACGTACAAAGCATTCGTGCTGTCCTTGTTCTAAATGATAATGATAATAATAAAAAAATTGGGTGACAACTAGTGTAGGAACAGGAAAAAAATAGGAAACAAGAGACAGGACGGAGAGACAGCGGCAGAAAATGGTACAAATATGGCAGAAAGAATGCTACAATATGGTATTTTTAACGTGAGTGTAGATGTAAAATCATAGAACGGATATTTTTTATTATATAAAACTTTCAATTTTTGTATCAATGACGGCACAAACCACGAAAATGCAGCTGTCATTTTGTGCCGTGTTTGCTATTGTTGCGAGTGTGTGTGTCAAATTTGCGTCGCCAGTGGATGGGCAAGGATATGGCAATGGTCATGTCGGGAAGAAAGGCACCTCATCATCGGCGAGATATGCAGACTATAATCGAAATAGTGATCCACCGCTTAGTTGCTCAATGGAAGCTGACTATGAGATCAGCCAGAATTATATTATCAGAACAAAAGACTCGAAAGCTAATGGTGCAAATTTTGTTGCTGCCTTATCAGTCAGAACATTTGATGTTTGTTTGGAGCAGTGCTGTTTGAAAGAAAATTGTGACACTACCATTTTTGTTGGAGAGGCGTATAGGAGCGAAGAAACAAACTGTTTCCTTTTTGTGTGTCGACCGGAGGGTAAAGGAGGAGAAAATCGTTGCTTGTTCACGTACCATCTTGGATACATTAGTAGTATGAAGAAAGCATTGGGAGGATTTCAAGGATTTGCACCAGATCCAGTGACGACAGTTCGGCAAATTGAAACGACTACAAAGCCAACACCTCCTCCTAAGCTGGCACCCATCGGTAAGAAGGCTTTCGAAAAAGAATATTTAATCAATTGTGTAAAACTTAGAAAAGATGTTAAAAATAAAGTAGTTTAGTGTTCTTTGTTTTTTTTTATGTCGATGATAATCTCAATGAAAATAATTTTGATCTAGATCTATTAAAAAAGTAACCCCTCAACTTAGCTAACGGGGGACAGTATTCTTTGGTGTAGTCTTGCTTGATAAAACCAAGCTATTATTTATACTGGTTGGCTAAATCCATAACTTTGCATACAGAGGTTAATGATTTAATCTCTTTATTTAAATGTAATTTCATTTTCATGTAATGTAACAAAAATCACTAGAAGTCCAATAAAGCTCTTATTAATTCCAGATTAAGATACTTAGTGTTATCCTTTATCAAATTTCTCACAGAACCTGTCTCAAATTGCGATTCGGGGTACTTTGAGTGTGATTCTGGGCAGTGCATCAATGACCTCTACGTCTGTAATTCAGTGTTGGATTGTGATGATGGTTCTGATGAGATATACAGATGTAGTCCACAGGATCCACCTGCAGGAGACCATACTAGCCCTGAAGAAGAGTTGCAGACGGATGGTGAGATGAATTGACTTGTCATTCATATCTTGAGCTATCTGCTTTCTGAAAATAAATTTTTCTTTATTTCATTACAATTTCATCACATACATAGGCCCTACATTTATGTTTCCTTCATCTGCAAATCATGTGCTTAACAATTAACCATTACCATGGATCAGAGTTAAGTCCAACTACATTTTGTACAAGTATATAACATATTTTATACAGACATGTATAATGGGGAGCCTCATATACATGTTACCCTGAAGACTATACGATGCAAAGCTGAACCCCCCCCTAATATCCATGAAAGTAAGTGTGCCCAAAAGTCTAAAGAAAGCTAACACAACAACAAAACTGTTGTTTTAAAAATCAAATACATCCATATAGACTCTGCACAACAAAAAAAAAAAAAAAAAACGGGAGAAAAAAAAAAAGAAAAAAAAAAGAAAGGTGTGCCCTTTGTTTTTCAATCATAGTTTGGAACTATTTCAAGACCTGCCAATGGTTCACATGAAATATGTTTACATGGTAGTATTTCACTTTGAAATAATCGTGAATCAAATTTGGAAATTACAGTTTACATGTCCATGGCTCTATTAAAGTGTGTGTTGATTAATATAAAAATAATAGCAAAAAAATGTGAAGTCACAAAGGAATATATTGTCCTCTTAATATGTATTGATGTGTAAAAGCTATACCGGTGATTACATTGTAGTAGTATATTCTTACATTTGTAACTAACTCCTTATGTACATGTAAACCATATTTTTCTACACATGCCAATAATATTTATTCATCCATTGTTTCCATCCACTGAACACTCCATGACCTCACAGACGAGAAACTGCCCCCATCTCTTCTAATACCTCCTACTAATCCACCTAACATGCCCAATAAATACCCTGATGATAACGGTCAGGATGGTGGTGGGTCTGTGAAGGGAGATACTCAACAGACACTTGCTGACCAACTTAATGATCAATCACCATTAGAGAATGATGACAGGGGTCAGAGTACCATACAAGATACAGAGCAGGAGGATCGAGAGAGGGAGCTTTCCAACATGAAGATGAGGCTGCAGGATGAAAGCAGGTTGCCTCAAGGTGGAAGGAACAGCAAACCTGACGGTGACAAGAATCAAGATCAGTTCCCAGAGCTGGAGTGCCATGGGGCATCCTGCTATGAAATCAACCCAGATGGTGGTGATACAAGGTTCAGGGATATCCAGGATGAAGAACAAGAAGATGCAGAAGAAGGAGGAGGACAAAGAGATGAAGAAGAAAATCGGAAGTTGATACCACAAGACAGAGACCCTGTCGACACACCTCCAAGAAATTTGGAGAGGGAAGAATATCAAACAGGTGACTTGAGAGATGATTATCAACCTCCACAGAGGCCTAAGCTGCCAGATTATAAAGAAGATGTTTATGACGAGAATACAGATAGATATAGAGGAGTAGATGAGGTTGAAGATGACAAAGGATATGACCTCAATGATAGAATAAATGAAGAGAATGAACGGAGAGAAGACAGGGAACAGGTGGATAG
>CALNVZ010000174.1:22901681-22917645 GCA_940671915.1 Paracentrotus lividus
TCGTTGTCGTAGCCTATCGTGGACAGAGTCGTAGATACGTAGATGATCTTCGGTCACCTAAGATTCTGACACGATTCTGGCAGGTTCTAATATGCATAGGTTGTCGCCACAACGATCGCCTTCTGTGGGACAGGCCCTTAAATGTCACCTTTTCTTTTTTCTGATAATAGAACAGATTTGTGTGCATGACTTATTATGTGTTCCACATGTCTTTGTCATCCCTTAAAATGATTCTTTATTCTACCTGAAGAATTAAGGAAAAACATGATTTTAGTAAAAATTCCTGAAAGAAATAGGAAAGTTCTCCCTGCATTTCATCACACATCATGGTCATGTTGCCAATTGGAGGATCTCCATATCATTAGTGATCCAAAATTGTAAAAATTCATATCTCTCTTATTCAGTGCCTGATTTTTCTAAAATTTTTACCAATATATGTGTATGGTTTGTCTCCATTCACTGAAGCCCAATTTCTCTGAGGGGTTCATTCCCCTTTAATGTACAATTTGTCTATTACACTTTCAAGAACACAATGTACATCTACAGCAGGCAACACAAAGCCAAAAGAATATTTCAGAAGAAAAGTTAATGTTCTCTCTATTTCAAAAGTATATTTCAGAATAACTCACTATATTGAGTTACATGTACATGTACATGTAAGTTTTAGATGTTTCCCTGTGATAAGTAAATGGATTTTGTAGTAGATTTTCTTTTCTCTATGATTTTGCTCAACCTGTGATTATATGCATAGATACTGTAATAAGCATGCTTCTCCTTTATTATTTACAATACTCAGCCACATTTTGTGCTGCATGTACAGTGTTGTACGTTTACATTTATGTATTGAACACTGTAGCCATGTTTCTAACCCTAACAATATTACATGTACCTAATACCTTGTAAGCACATCTAGAGAAAAACCTTCATTTTTTAAACATTATCTTTACAAGCATGTAAATTACATGTGAAAACATTTTGTATGTACAAAATGCATACATACATACATGTACTGATCAACATGATTTTTTAGTACTTTTCTGGCCGTTTTTTAAGGTAAATTGTACATTGTGTCATCTATTTTGTGTTTATGTGAGTACATTTACAGTGTATGCTGTTAGATGTTTTTGTTGCTTTGTGCTCCCTGTAATGCACCCCATGAAAGGCCTCTATGTAGGCCCTGTAACAAGCAACAACAATAAATAATCAAAAATGAATGCAATGACTGTAAATACTAAAATCTACATGTAAACAGATGCTACAAACTATTATTGGTGAAAACATTTGATAGGGAGAATTTATTTTGATAAATTTGTTTGATTTCTGACTGCATGTACTCTATACGTTCAATGATTGAATGTATAATACCATTGAGACAAAATTTTGTTCAAAGTACTAGTAAATTGTGATTAAATAAAATAAACATATATTGTATCTTTGATAAGCACTGAGGAATGTTGGCATATAAAATATAGTAAGCAAATAATCACCGTTGAATCAAATGATAGGCAAACTATCACTTTCCAGGCAAGCTGGATAGCTATCTCCTCCAAAGCAAAGCTGAGGAGAGATAGCGTATACATCCAGCTTGCCAAGGAAGTGATAGTTTGCCTGTCACTTTAAATCAAGAGGTGATTATTTGCTTTATATTCCACATCTGAAACATTTTAAGAGTAAGGGGAAAACCAATATTTTGGTTAAAAATTCAAGGTTTCCTTGATACTTAGGAAAATCCACTCTAGTCATCAATGCCTGCGCTTGTAATTGTAATGTAAATGCGTACAAATAAAGTGTGCGCAATTTATTTAGCACGTAGGCCTAGCTCAAATGAGCCGAGGTGATTGTTACGTAACAAAGAAATTTAAAAAAGGAATTGTTACGTCACAGTGAAATTTATCTGTTGCTGCATGTGATGATAAAATGTTAGTAAAAAAAATAGAGTGACAATGCACTTTTTTTCGCGCATCCTAAAAATAATTGATAATAACGCGTTATGGATCTACATGCTCTATGGGGCACTGAAGTGATCAGCGAAACTCAAAAGTACTATCACTGCGAGTGATGATAGATGATGGGAAAACTAAAGTTTATCACATGATTGTCTTTTGACCAATCCTGTTGTAACATTCTTTGTATGTGGAATATAATACATTTGATATATTTCATTATGTTTCATGTATTAATGACTCTGTGATATATCTTTTTTCTTGTCAATACCCAGTATCTAAGTATTCATATTTAACCTTAATGCACATCCTTTGTTTCTTGCACCAGTAACTAACCACAATATACCCATCTTCTCTTTGTCTCTGTCACCACACTATCTATCGTCCTTCTAATATTGTTGTCATCATCGACTACCAATTCCCGTTGCCATTGGCAGGCTTGTGGAATACCTGGCCATATGACTACTCCAGCAGCGTTGATGACAAAGTCGTTGTTGATGACGACCTCTCGTTGCAGAATATCAACAGGAATGGTCCTTCTTACAGGACTTCGCCTAAGAGTAGACCCAACCCCAAAGGGCACAATGGTATTAATGCCCCGGCACCTCCTAACTTTCTCCCCACTTCAACTATCACCCAACCCTTTGTACACCTAGATGTTGTCACCCAAGGTAATGGACTGTTCTTACTAATATTCAATGCACCCTTAATAACCTCATTCTCATTTGTAGAGTAAATACCAGCATCGAAAAAATTGAGTGGATGAGTTTCATTAGTTATGCTTTATGCTTCATTGTGCTCAATGCTTTTATGTAGTTCTATTTGCAATGCAGCTTCATGTGGCTTTCATTTTAAATACCACTTTATGTAGCCCTTTACAATGTATGTGCTTTATCTTGTATGGTTTTACTCAACATGTATTATAAATCTACATACATGTAGGCCTATATTGTGTATGACGTATGCCAGTATTCCTTCTCTTATTATTCTTATATTGGCCATGTAAACATGCCATGTGAGTTTCAATTATTTTGTGATCATTTAAATTACTGGTTCTTTTCTCCCTTTCCTTCTCATAATCTGAAATCAGTTTGAAAATTTTCTGTCTACATCTATTTGCTAGGTTATTCGTTTTCAGTCCACAATATCATTTGATTTAGTTAAGTTCATAGCAAACTAGTATTGCTTTAAAGCTTCTGAATTAAGCTAAAGAGTAGGCCTACATGAAAAGCATTATTATTTGGTAGCCTTGCTGTAGAGCAATTAGAATTTTGTTGTTTGCATTTAGCATTTATCAGAACCAAAATTGAAGTATAATTCATAAAATGACAATTATTTTATATTTTTTGTCAGCAAACCCATTCAGCAATTTTCTTTTGATTTTGCTGTGTTTGAGTATTTAAAAACTCCATTCTGTTTCCAAAATATGAATTATGGAATCTTGATATATTTCATGATAAAGTAAAAGAAACATATCTGTCCTTGGATAATAAGTCTTCAAAATCTACAATTTTGTAGGCATTTATTTTTATTTTTCATACTCACTCAGTATATCTTGCCTGCATCTCCTTACAATCTAAAACATAACCGTTGAGCATTTCGAATTGGGTTCCTGTGTTTGGGATACAATTGGGTAATCTTGTAATGATGGGAATAAAGAACCTCTCCATTTCAAAGGAAAGAATTTATTCATGCATGTAGTTCCATTAATGTTGAATGGTATGGGGCCAGTTTATTATTCTTTTGGGGGCAGTGAAGAAAAGAAAAAGAACCTAAATCTTATAGCATTTATGTGAATGAAAATAATTTACCATATTCCATGGATACATTCTTTGACAGCCCCTGATCCAATAGAGATGAACGTTGAACAGCAGGAGGCAGTAGTAACCGTGATGGCTCCGCCCCAGGGTGCAGTGACTGATGGGAAGGCAGAAGACCCTGGGAGGGTGAATGATACTCACAAACCAACAGAACAAAATGATGAAAACCTAGACGAGGTTTGTACCAATGAAACAAATGAATTAAAGTTGGGACACTCACAAAAATGGGTCAAGGTTGTTTGAATTTGATGAACTTTTAATTTGTGGATAAAATGGAAAAAGTGCAATGAATCAAATATTTCTTTTAAATGTATGATCTGGCAAATTAAATACATTTCAAAGATATTATATACCGGGTACATGTATTTCATTTCAGTTTCTGCCGGAATGTAATTTACAGTTTAATTATAGCTTTATTTTAATTCATATAACATGTGATACATATGCACAAGTTTTCCCAGTAATTTATAGTTGTGGATTTCTGGAGCACAATAATGGAGGGACTTTATGCGTGAAGCTCCTTGTTGACAATATGATATCTGGGCCCTGTAACATAAATAAATACAATCAATTGCAAATTGATAGTAGGCAATTAGAATCCTTGTTGCATGGACTTTTTGAATAAAATCTCCCTATGAACCAATCAGAATAGCTGTTTCATATAACTTGCAATTGATTGTAACTTGTTATGTTACAGGGTATAGGGGGATTTAGAGTTCAAATTTGAGGTAAGGTCCAATGTTTGCTAGCTCGTACCCATGTGAGTATGGAGCTTTGCAATGTAATGGAAAATATCAGGAAGATCAAGACATATCTAAAGATAAAATGACATCAAAAATGAACTGTAAATATGGTTTCCTATCCCCTCCCTTCTATTACCCAACACAGATGTATGAATCTCATGGTGGGAGTGGAATGCCCCCTGCCAGCAGTGCTATCTTACCCCTGGTCATTGGCCTAATCATCACCGTCGTTCTCCTGCTCATGGTGGGCTGTCGTCTACGCTACATGAACCAGAGGCTCCGCTACGGACGTCTCAAGACCAGCGCCCATGATGCAGATTACTTGATCAATGGCATGTACCTCTAAGTCAGAGGCATCACACATTTTGGTGTAGGGGAAGGGGTGGTCAGTAGTGCCCCCTTTCTGTGCAATTTATTTAAAGTGGCAGCAGTGATTTGCAAATCCATTCGAGGGGGGGGGGGGTAATATTCATGTTTGCCACATATCAAGTAAATAAAAAATTGTTACCTTTTGGCTTACATAAGAGTTGTCACATTCATGTGGTTCCAGAGGAAAGCAGTTCATCAAATTGAAGTAGCTTACATGGAAAATTGTCATGAACCAAACGTTTCAGCTCAATTTAATGAAGAAAAAAACAACATAAATTTTGGCCAATGAAAAGCTTTTATAAGCAAGAAAATAAGAAGGGGAAAACCTAAATTGCAAATTATTGTTACTTCTTTTCATTATCACCTTTCCTCATCAGTATAATTATCATCTTTCTTGTTTTCCATGTGTTCCTATTTCATTCAGGTACTTTGATTAAATTCTTATACTTATCAATGAAGAAAATTGTAATATTTGACTTGATTGAACATTTATTATATTAAGAAGCTTACTTTGAAGTGGCACTGGTAGCAGGAAGTGGATAAGGCTTTCATGCTTTTTCATTTTGTGCCAAAAGTGTACAAAATCTGTGTAAATATTTGAATGAATTTGTGGAAAGGTTCTTAGTTTACAGTAAAAAGATATATCTTTGAATTAAATAGGTTTTGCAACGGTAGGATTCTGTATGGATCTACATGTATTAAGCTCTCCATGTTTCTTTATTTTTCATATATACATCTGCACTTGCGTACAAATATGTTTATTTAATTTGTTAAAAGTAAGGAGAAGGTATTCAGATTCATTAATTTAGTAATATTTATACTGGTGTTTTCCAAGAACAAGAACATGTTTTTATTCAATTTCTCTGTCCAGTTGTTCCGTTTTATGGTGTTTAAAAATAATTGTGATTGGTTGTGTTGTCCAGTTTTTATACCACCGTCATGAGTATGTTCATCCGTCTCTCATAGGCCATGCATTCATCTACAAGATATTTCATTTGTGTTTCACATGGGATCATATGAAAAACTATAACTTGTATTGAGTACATTTTTTTTCCTGTAAATACATTGTATTTGAAGGAAGTATATTTGAAACGTAAGGAAAAATAACATATTTTATAACTTATCTTTTGTGTGAAGATAAAGTGTTTAAAAAGTAAAAACTTGAGAATATATTCTCATTCTTGTGCATGGAATAGTATGACATTGTGTATGGTGAAATATTACATTCATGAACATTTACTTGTATATAGTCATCCATTCTTGACTTTGAATAATGTTTTTATGTAGGTACTCTGTGTACAGTTATGGTACAAATATGAAGTACTATTGTCTGGTGTAGTGATATTGTCCTACAATGTACATATATATATAGTAAAAGTGGTTCTGTTGTATATCGGTGTTGTGTATTTAAAGTAAAAAAGAATATATGTTACACAGATGAGTTGTTTATTGTACAAAGGTTAGAGAATCATTTAAGAGTAACAAATGAATAACATGGCAATTTGATGGGGTCTTCCCATGAGGGCGAGGGTCCACGAGTCCGATTATTTTCCCACGAGGCCAAGTATTTTTCCCACGTGGCTGAGCAGTATATTGCAAAATACAATATGAGAAAATCGGCCTCATGGGAAAAATACTCGGCCTCATGTAGAAAGACTCGGGACTCGTGGACCCTCAGACTCGTGGGCCCTTGGTCTCATGGATCCTCCCCAATTTGATTACCCACTAATTTTATATTTTTATCGCTTGTATATGGCTAATTCATGAAATTTGATCTGAATTGCTTATTTGTGGCTGACAGCATGAGTGGAATGTGCATTATTATATCTATTCTTTCATTAGACATCTTTCATTAAATAACATTCTGGAAATGTCTTTCACTAATCATTTGCAATTATCCATGTAGCTTTAGCATTACAGGTACTCTTCACTTGTCAAAATTATTAACAATAGACCAGTTTACTAACATATTCAAATTTTATGCATACTTTTTAAACAAAGGTTGTTCTTGACAACCTGAAAGCTTGTCAGTGGCTTGCCCGACATAGCAACAACTAATGTATGCAAACTGGATACCATGTATTGTAGTTCATTATTTTATTACAGGTTGTTTGAATACCTTGTTACTATTTTGCCAGGAAAAAGTGTGCATAAAATTTGAATATGTTAGTCAACTGGTCTATTCAGTTCATTCCCCAAAATATACATGTACTTGTATACAATTTGATTTAAGTTGCTTATCTACACGTATAGTGGTCATGGCTGGATAAATGCTTTGTAACCCCAAATAATCTGTGAACAATTCTCTATTAATTTTCTTTTACATGACTTTTCTAGACGTTTAGGGTGCAATAATTCTTGATTGGTAGTTTACATTAACAAAACAAATCACATATCATTCATTTGATTTTCCACATTATGGGGCAATGTATTATAAGCAAGCTTAAATGTCTGGCAATTTTTTTTTTTCTTATATAGATATCTTAAAGAAAATATGTATCCTTTTATTTGAATTATGCAAGTAAGTGTAAAAGTGAAAAGAAAGAAAGAAAGGTTTATGCAAATTTATTACATCGATTTCTATTAAAAATATTACTACTATACTCCACCGAAATAATACAATTACTAATTTAACACAAATTAAAAGGGTATGATAAACGTTATCTAAATTCTATGAATACAATTTAGTTTTTGACCAATGGGAAATATTCATTGTTTTTCATGGTTTGTCTGCTTATTGTGTAGAGCACAAGATTTTGTCCTGATTTTGTCTGAAATGTAATGATGTGTTGTTTTTTATTTTGTATTCTTGTTATGCAAACCTTGTCAGCTTTCTGTGAATTATACTGTTTATGACATCTATCTTTATATTTCTGTGCTGTTACTGTAAAGAGGGGGGTGGGGGGAACCGTCTCCAACTGACTTAATGAATTATTTAAAGATCTAATAGAAAATCCAAATTTCATTTTTGTTTATCGGATGCAGTTATTATTGCAAGGGGTAGTATGGTAGAATATATGTTTGTATATACAAGTAAATGTGAATCATTCTCAATAAAATGCACTTTCAATTATACACAACGAAAATAAAGTATACTGGAGATATCACCCAACATCTATGTTCGACAGCCTTTAACATTCGTTGACATTTGAAAATCTATTGACACCAACATATCAATGTAATGTCAATATGTTGTTGTTTTTTCAAGGCGGTATGCACCTGTTTTTCTTTACTTAAAATGGGTTTATGTTTCTTTGGGACTTGTATTTTGGTAAAGTACTTGGTGGTTCTTTTGAATACTGTTATTTCTTCATTTATGATATGTGCTACACGTACTTCACCTCTCACCTATTTATACCTTATTTATGGAAACATACATATATGTGGTAAATTGTCATGATTTAGTATAATGGAAATGATATGATTCCAATAAATCAGTCATCTTTTGGTTTTGTGAATATTTGGTGGAATTTATATGATAAATGCTTGTATTTTGTCATAGTACTGGAATAAATAGTATATAAAATATATTCAGAGTGTTGCATTTTTCGTCTTTTCATATCTTTACCAATTGCCACTAAGATAATTTTATGTTGTCGATATTGGATCAGAATTTTATTTTTAACATTTTGAATTATAAACAAAGTGGTTATCAGTTGGCAGTTACATGCAGGTAAAAGGAATACGATACATGGTTTCCTTTATCTTTGATTTAAAAAAAAAAAAAAAAAAAAAAAAAATTTTTTATATCACTACTGCCTAACTATACTTTTCGTATGAGCATGATGAGTTAACATCCATTTTATGGTAATATCACAAAAATATCTGTCTTTAGATTTAATAAATGGAAACGATCAATCGCCCATAAATTGTTTAGGATTTACAAATGCATTTATGATTCGGTAATGTGTTACTGTTACGGGTTTTTAGTACTACGGTATATTTATTTTCTCTTTTGCATAACCACGTTCAATTTTGAGCAAATGACAGTTATATTCTCAAAACTTCAATTAGTAAATCGTTTCATTCCCAAGTTAAAGCCACCTCTCAAAGAAGGCTAAGGAGAGAGAGAGGGAGAGGGGGGGGGGAGATCGATATACATTGTATTGCTGAAATGAGGGGGGGGGGAAAGAGAGAGAGAGAGAAAGAAAGAGAGATAGAGACGGAGATTGTGATGAGGAAGATTGGTCAATTAAAGGTCAAATGCATTTGGCACTGGTAAAAGTATCGTGAACACGTAATTTATGTACACCAGTAACATGAAACGGCTAAAACCAAGACCGAAAAATCGAAGGAAGACACCGCTTCTCCCAATATGATTTTAAAAACACCCAATTTTAACATTTTCCCCGAACGTGATCTTGAGAGAGCTGGAGCTGATGATGCATTCTCAGTTTGTCAGTATGCGCCCTCTTTCGTTTAAACCATAGCGCAATTAATATTTTAACCAACTACCAAACATTACTTAAACCGGTCACTTTATCAACATTGTTTAAAAGAGATAGATGTAGAGAAAGAGCTGAAATATAGGTGCTAATAGATTCTCATTTTCACATTCTATAAGATTATTTTATAAGGAAAAATTGGTTTTGTTTACTGTTTTGTTGTTTAAGACTTCTTTAAGACCGTTGACACGTCACAAGAAGTGAAACATTATAGTTAAATATTAATTTTGCCACCTAAGCTTGGTAGTAATATGATGCTTGTTATAGACCGATTAATTTCGCAGTGCAAAGACTAGCGAATTATTAATGTATACAAAAATGGTGACGAAGAATCGGTGTATGAAGATGAGGATAAGGTTGACATCAAAGAGAAACGTGAGGGTGTGTCGTCGGGGTGGGTAAGTAGGAAACGAACTATTTTAATTCAAGTAGTTTCGGATGTAGCACTGATGATGTGTGCTGGGCGGTCAGTCGTGTCAATGCTATTGCATTACTGTCTGAACCATTAATCTCCAACTCAAAATAGTTCGTACCTATCATTCGGCGGGTCTCTGCCTGGTCTTCATTCCAAACATTGCTGCGCTTGCGCATGGACCCCCCGCAAACTGGTAGCGAGAGCCTAGGATTGGATGAGTATCGACCTCCAACGTTGGGAGATGGTGTATCTCTACTGGAAGATAGTCGGGATGGGGGAGAGATGGGACAAGAAATGAGAGAGGAGAGAAAGACAGAGAGCGATTGGGATGTAGCATCATCCAGCACGCATCATCCTCAAAAGTAAGTCAAGTTTTCAGCGAGTTAACACAAGGCAGGGCAAGCGCTGTCCAACGGCTGGTTGATTATAGAGGAAGACCGCTAATCAAAGCCATGGCCTCCGTACTGCTTTATCCGGTCGCTTACGGACTGGAGCTGTTTTTGGCGTCGGCACTGAGCACCCAGATCGCTGTCTCCGTCGCAGCCGTGCTCGTATCGACGGCCGCCGTCATCTACTGCCAACGAACCGTTGCTTTATGGTGGTCATTGACGTCGACGACAACGCAGACGAGAACCAATATCATTCGACCTCATGCTGTAGTGGATGTAACGGAAGTACGATTCGAACCCGAAACCGACCCACCTCGTGATCGAGGAGGGGGTCAACCAGAGACAGCTAAACGAGACATCCCAATTGAAGAAGAAGAAGAAACAGAGAAAGAAACTGCCATTAAAGAAGAATTGATATCGGCAGCGACCACGCCCATTTCTTCGGTTGCTGCCACGAGGCGAAAGTTGAGTGACGATTCGGAGGGCAGTACGGAGGGAAGCCTGAATGGCGAAGAAGGAACAGGGACAAGAAGGAGAAAATCGAGCTCTGGAAGCAAAGAAAGTCAACCAGAGCAAAGTTGGCTCAACAGACAACCAGCTTATATGCACCGTTCACACTGGGTTGCTAAACCATGTCAACCTAGAAACAACCCCCTTCTCTATAAACCATCCTTACTACGCCGTGCGAGCGCAGATAATAATGGTCATCACCACCATCGTGTGGCCGACTTCGCCGCAACCACAGAGATACCATGTAAGCGAGTGGATGAAGATGATATCCAAGATGGGGGCGAGAGGGGAAGGGAGAAACCTCGGAAGCCTACCCTGGATCGAAGGTCATCGTTTCCTTCCTCTTTGCCCTCATCCTCGGCCACCTCTCTCTTGCAGTCTCCAAGGATGCAGGCCTCGTCATCACTGGTTACCACCTTGTTGACGTCATCATCTACGTCATCTCCCACATCCACGCCATCTTGCTCCGTGGCTACCCGCCAATCGTCGTCTTCATCTGACGACCACGGTTCAGACACAGCAGAAGGTGAGTAATCTCTTCTTATTCTCTTTAAATTAATCCTATACAATTTCGTTCTTGATTAGCTTCTCTAAAACCATTAGCATTGCTCCCGAACGATTATCCCATCATGTGTTTATTTTGATTGAAGCTGGACAGCTCACTTTGGCGGGCAATGTTTCCCTTTGCTCACCTTGTTTCGACTCAGACGACAGAACGAACAAACAACTTGTGACATAAGAGCGATCGGATCGTTTATCATCACATACCATCGGTGCAAATGATAGTTACCGTTAACGTCAGTACCTGTGCAATGCCAAGGTTTGATTTCTTCTTTCGCCGTCCTGGCCCAAGTTAGATCTCTGAAGCTTAAAGAGCGGAATACCTGGCATTGCTTTGTATCTAGCATTGCTATAGATCACTGGATGAAATACCGATTCATCCTCTGCAATAGCTTCATGCTTGCCTCCGCCCCTTCTGACATCATTTTCTATTTTAGATAAAGTTGTGTAGTGCAATTATAAGTTCTTTGAGTATATTAATATCTTAAGTTTAAAGAAGAACGTTTATCATGTTTATTTAGATAAGAAACCAATGGTTGGAACATTGGGCCATATACATGAAATAAAATAGTTATTAATTGCAATCAACTTTCGCTTTTCAATTCAATCAATACAATTATTTTCTCTTTGTTCGCTAGCCGTTGGCTTTGATTTTCATGAACCATTTCAGTTCTTCCGAGACGTTTTTCATCTTTTGCCAAAAGAGCGTTAAAACATAATTTTATTAAATGCCTCTCATTTGCTTCCTGAGGATCATTTCAATGTTAAATTAAAAATAAAATATTTTCGTACACGACAAAACTCTGCTTCGGTATCAAGATACTCGAGAACACAGATAAAATCTTCAATCTTCAAATGTTAGTAGTAGGTAGGTTCCACCGAGTTTGACTAAATAGACCAGTTTACTAACATATACAAATTTTATGCATACTTTTTCCTGTCGACATATATATAGAAACAAGATATTCAAACAACCTGTAATAAAAGAATGAACTACAATACATGGAATCCAGTTTGCATACATTAGTTGTTGCTATGTCTGGCAAGCCTCTGGTAAGCTTTCAGGTTGTCAAGAACAACCTTTGTTTAAAAAGTATGCATAAAATTTGAATATATTAGTAAACTGGTCTATTGATTCGAACCATTTTGATTCGAACACATCCTTGGTGCATAAGGAAGATACAGACTTCGCAAGTTATAGTAACTGTTATGCTACAGTCACACAGATACTTACGTTTAGTTACGTTTTTTTTTTTTTTTTAATGTTTATTTCATCTTCTATTCTATCATTTCTTATATATTTCTTTGTTTTATTGGATGAACGAAATTATCAATATTTCCACTGCTGACTATGACGAGTAGGCATCCGTGGGGATCCGCAGAAAAGAAAACAATTTTTGGACGCAACCGGACGTAACTCAACGTGAGTGTCTTTGTGACTGCAGCATTAATGCTTCAGTCACACAGTCACTTACGTATAGATACGTTTTTGTTGTTTTAATCTTATTTCATCTTCTATTCTATCATTTCTTATGCATTTCTCTGTTTTACTGGATAAACGAAATTATCAATATTTCCACTGCTGACTATGACGAGTAGGCATCCGTGGGGATCCGCAGAAAAGAAAACAATTTTTGGACGCAACCGGACGTAACTCAACGTAAGTGTCTGTGTGACTGTATCATTAGGGTGGTATCTCACTTCGCGGAGACGTCTCGGCGACAGAATAGAAATTTCGTCTCCACGACGGATAAAAATTATTAGAGACGTCTCCGATATCGCGGAGACGTCTCGGAGACGGATTTGGGACTTGACATTTTTTTTTCATAAATTGTCGCGGACATTAATCAAGCGCTTAATGTATTAAGAAGCTATACCTGCTTACTTACTAAAAGAAGTAACTGCTTCTTTTGTCTCGTGAAAACATGAAGAGCTGCTGCAGCTTCCGCCCTTGACCTGAAATACAAACTCATGAATGCCATAAGTGCTCAGACTCAAAACGATATAATGTGATCCATCAAATACGGTTCAGCATTTAACGTTTACATTACGTTCCAGAAAAAAAAAGTAACTTTGGGAGCCTAGTATTAAACATGTGACCTTATTGTTATTTCATATTAAAGAATAACTAACATTCTATTCACTGATGCTAAATGCACACTCTGATGGAGGACTGAGTGTGTAGACTTTAAAAAAAGGGGAACAAATCTGTGTCGAAATCACCAGGTTTGGGAACAAACAACTCAAACATTTCCATAAATATTCAGCCCCTTGTGAATGGACTCAGGAAGGCTTACCTCAAACAATAAATGCTCAGGAAGCCATAAGAGTTGCTCCTGCCCAAACTAAGTGCAGGCGATTTTGACAAAAGCCTATATAAGTACTTATTCTTTTAATAATCAGTACTTAAGCTTTCAATTATCAGTCAGCCATAACAGCACAAGTCCAAGTTTGATATCACTGGACAGCCAGTAGCGGACGCAGACCGGAGTCACACAATGAACTTACCGGGCCCATGCGTAAACATAATAGAGCCGTTTCTGTCCCCAGACAATTGGGCCCCCGAAATGCATTCAATTCCGAATTTCTTGGATCCGCGCCTGACAGCAGTGAATAATATGAGTTACCTTTTGATTTGAAATAAGTATTGATTTCACATTTAACTTTCGAGATGGGGCTCTTATAATTGAGTATATATTTTTTTCTCTCTTTCAAGCAACACTGTAAAATGTTTGCTGTAGTCTTAACATTAAATTGCCAACCAGCTGAATAGTAATTTACTGGAGTTTTACTTTACAATAAGCTACTTCAAACAGTGACCTGTACATTCCTACTATAGCTTAAGGAAAATGCCATAAAATGTGCTGTTATTTACCTTGCAGCAGAGTTGCCGGTATTTGGGAGTTCAATATAAAAACTACAGCGATTTTTTTTTTTTTTTTTTTAAATTTTTTACAGTGAATCCATATAATGCAAAGAAAAGTAATTGAAACAAAAATCTAAATCATGATGAGCGTGAAATACTATTAAATGTTTTATCAGAATGTTGCTTTTATTATGACTAATTATCCTCGTGACAAGATGAGATTCGACATGAATAGCCATATCCCTAATTTACCTGACATTGCTTCTTGATTTTTTTTAAAGTATGGCATTAATAATATTGAGGAATTCGTCCGAGTATAACCTGTTATAATGGCAAAACTCGCTAAAAAACATAAATTCCTCTTATAGCTTAAATTATTCTGATTCTGTATCATTCTTGGTTTATAATATTTTGTACATTTAGAAGACGAAGATAACTTTTAAGTCTCTCTGCCCTCTTCTGTAAGACTTTATGAATTTCCATCATAAATCATTCAAACTCATGCGCTGTTATGTGACAAAAGCTGGACTTTCAATATAATGAATCATGCATGGATAAATATATACACTATAGAAAAAAATCTGTAGAGAAAAGTGATGTCAGCAGAGTTGTCATAAACTACACTGTCCGTCAAAAAGGTGGAATATTTTTTTTTGCCGCTCTAGCGACTTGATTTTGTTCCAGTTTTAATTTTTTTGAATATGTTTGTCCCTGCTTTTAGACCCTGACTATATCTTGGACATTCCCCCAACCCGTTACGTGGACTTATTTTTAAAAAAGGTTTGTCAACCCCCATGATGCCCATTTTTGTCATTTTTTTTTCTCATTTTGGGGCGCCTTTTTGTTTTCCCGGCCGATCAAGTCTGATGTGTATTGTTTATATTGTTCTTTATATAAGTTAAATCTAGATTTATGTGGACATGCTTAGGTCTCTTGTCTAGGGGAGGGGGTGAAATAAAAAAGTGAGACTGGTGAAAATTCGGAATATTTTATTCCATCTTTATGGTGAAAACAAAATAAATAAAAAACATCATCATTTTCCCCTTAATTTTTGTTTAGCCTTGATGAGAAGGTTGTAAATGGTAATTATGGATAATATTTTATTTTGATTTATGTTTGGTTGAAATTTTACAATACAATTTAAAGAAGATAGAAATTTTCATGGTGTAAATATGAATAAAATCAATGTTGAACCCCAATCAAAATAAATTTTGACCCCTCCCCTAGACAAAAGGGTCGAGCCTGTAACCATTAAACCAGATTTAGCTTAGAGGACAATTACAACTCTACACCTCAGACGTGTTTCGTTGGGGTAAGACTGAGGGGGCCTTGGTGGGTCGCGTAAACAAAAAAGGGGCCCCAAAATGAGAAAAAATTACAAAAATAGCCATCTTCCGGGAGGTGACTAACTTTTTGGAAGAAAAATCCCCGGGAAGGGTTGAGGGAATGTTCACGATATAGCCAGGATCCCGGAAAGTGAAAGTGGTGACAAACACATTCAAGAAATTAAGGCCGGAGCAACATAATGTCGCTTGAGCCCGAAAAAAATAATCCACCTTTATGACGAACAGTGTATGATGTAAAAAAAAACAGTTTCCTTGTTAATTTCTCCTCCAAAATTCTGTAAGAGAGATGAAAAACAAAGGAGAAAGAAAAAACGTCAGAATTCCTGTACCATTCGGTAGAAAACTGCTGTAGAAATACAAATATTTTCTTACAGTTTTTTTTTTTTTATAGATATATGATATACGGTAGGTTGATTTAAGAAAAGTCATTGAAACATTATGCCCCCGTACTCGATGTTTGTACTTATACCAATGACGTAATGCATTACATCGGGGACATGAACCCATTCTGTTTTCCATGAATTATGAAGATATTTATTGCTATACCGTATTTTAAA
>CALNVZ010000174.1:22934523-22945859 GCA_940671915.1 Paracentrotus lividus
TCGGTATGTCTGGAATGTGGTCTTGCTCGCTATCGTCGGGTGTATTCACATCTTCGCATGATAGCGGGTGAACTCCCCTGGTGAGGTCCGCGGGCGCAGGTTGCTAATGTGAACACAACATCAGCTGTTGACTGAATGCCCCGACGCTTTCACTTTCGGCTCAGCAATACTTTTCTTTTGTTTCACCCTATCGAGAATTTCAAGACGATATTTGGGATTGATGGAAAGTTTGTTAATCGGTGGAATTAGAAGCGTGTTTAATTTATTTATTTTTTATTAATTTTTTTTATTTATAGTAAGTATCTGGTGATGAAAACAATTCATCCACACTTTTTCAATTAGAGCACTTCTAATCTTGCGTTACAACGGCCCTGGTTTGCGAGTATTAGCGTAATTTTAGTTCTGGCAATCTTCGCTATTTTCACTATTATCATCAGCTGCTCATCCTGCATGGTTAAGACTGACTTGCCTCAAGTTACCGTTGTTATTTTAAAATTTGAAAATTCACGCCGCCGCTATAGCTATCGAGACATCAATTTCTGATATATTATGTGGACATGTCGCAACCTTTGACCAGACTATTTGAGCACATTTCCAACCAATTTAAAAAGTAAACTACTTCTCTACCAATTTAGATTCTATTAAAACAAGTGAAACAAAACTCCACAATTCTAGATTAAAGAAAGAAAAAAAAATATGTGGAAACAACAATATAGCAATATAAATTATGTATTGAAATGCTTCTGAAGGACAAAACTTAATATACAAAGATATAAATGAAATAGAGTCGACTAAAGGTTAATACTAGAGATGACCGTAGAGGAATTGGGTCGACTACAGTATCACGCTCAGCATGGTTTCAAGATGTGACCAACTCATGATAAATGGACAAACTAAGTGACATTGATGAGGTACCTAGTCAAAAGACTCTGTAACAATCCTTTAACGTCATATACAAAATAGCTGGTCTCTTTAAAAATACCTTCCAGATAGTATAGTACCTGTTATACGACTAAGACCAATTTTAATGACTTTTCATACGCCACCGAATTGAAAGCCATATTTTTAAGGTGTAATTTTATCAAGATTTCAAATACCGATCACAAAATGGTGAATTCAGTTAAACCGGATATGGGTCAATAAACCAAAGATATTGTTACTGTGAATGTGCAATCTTAATGTTAATCGATTTAAGTTGTTTGTGCCCATTGACGAACTAGGCACGCCGTAGAACGTGCAGACTCGCATGAGTTTCAAGAGCACTTCGCTTATTAAAGCTATATACATGCTATAGGCCTACTTTAAAATAGTACTAATGACGGTGATACCTCAGAATAACATATTGGTCATTGATTGATGTTTAGACGAATGTACGTAATTCATAACGACATGTACTTTATATATTCCTCCTGGTAGCTAAAGGATTGCGACCCCTGATGCCAGCTTTTATAGGCTTGACCCATTTCCAGTAAAATTGAAGATAAAAACCTCCTTTAATATGTTTAATTTAGCTAGCGATTTGTCATGAGAAATGTTTACGTTACTTGACATGTCAGCTCATCTCCGTTTCTCTATCTGATCGCAAGGCATGTCGGAAATGAAATGAGGGCGGTAGCAGAGATATTAACCTCCTCTGGTGATTGGTTCTTGTTTTGTTTTGATCTGCTAGGTCAAACAGAGACCTTTGATGTATAGACATGGACTTTGGTGACTGGTATTCATGCACTTGGCATGATTTCAAGTTCAAAGTATATCAAGGGTGGGGTATTTATATCCTGGAATGCATTTTGATTTCATTTCTATTCTCGTTATTAATCCAGTTTTGACATCTTAATCGCTTGTGATTAACCCCTGTGTGGAATGATATTTATTGTGTTTCTCCCCTTTCTCTTTTTGTCTTTGTATATACAGGTAACATTAAGGACGTTCTCTCAAGAGGGTTACCAGAAAAAGTGACAACCTCTTCAAATCAAACGACACGGTCTCAAGATCCACCTGTCGAGAATAAACGTTCCTCCTGCGTCCGGAGTCTAAGTAGTCCGTTGCCCTCGATTACGGTAATGGCCCCAGCGACCATTCATGAGGAGAGCGAATCTACAGAATCCACCATAAAGCTTCCCACCTCTGAAAGCTCAGCAAGAGTGATACCAAAGTTATCATTAACGACAGAGTCATCTCCAATAACACCGACAGATGTCAACGTCCGAATCCTAGAAAGCAAAGAGTGTGACGTCGATTCGGAAGGTGACAATAAGAAGTCACCGGTGTTGATAAAGAAGCGCAATCCATTACCAATCATTTGTGTTGAGTCTGAATCAGACAAAAGTGACAGTGACACTCAAGCTAACACCCGTGGAGATGGTTCACCCCCGGCAAAGAAATCAAACGATCTCTTCATTAAGGTTTCTTTGAGGCCGACGTTTGAACGTCCACCGCCAAAGAGGAGGATTTCAGCTGATCCTCCAAGTGACGCATCTGTTCGTCCACAGGGGCCAATTCGGAAAGACAGTTTGGGAATACCAACGATTGTGAGAGGGGAGATTGCCTACCCTGGTGCTCAACGAAAAATGCCGACGCGGAGTCTGTCCGAACCATTAACAATTACAGTGCAACCACCTGAAATCTGTGAGACAAAACAAGAAAAGGACCAAACTATCTCACAGGAGGTTATCAGACCCATTCCGCAAAGGGCTGATAGCCTTGGAATTCCCCAGGTGTTTACGGGCGAAGCATCTTTTCCAATGAAACAACAACCTCAGAAGGAACTACCAGGCAATATGCCACCTGACCCTCTTAACCAAAAGAAACCTCCTGGTGCGAGGAGAAAAGAAAGCCTCGAGGTACCGACCATTGCAACTGATGAGGTCTCCTTCCCCCCTGTGCCAAAAACTTTAATGGGACCGCCCCTAGAAAGACCAATTAAGCGCCATAGACCACTTAGCTTGAATATTCCATCTTTATCGGCTACAGCACCCGAAGAAAGTCCCGAAGATAGGCCTCCATATTCTGCTCCTGGTGCTAAAAGGAAACATGCATCCATCCTTAAGCGAGGAAATAGCCAAGAAAAACCAGGTCGCAAAAAATCAGTAACGTTCTCGCCGAATGTTTCTCCGCAAGAACTACCACCTGAATTCAATTTTGATCGTGATTCCGATGGAGCGATATACACTGTGCCAAAGCGCCCCAAAATGTTCCGCCATTACAGCATTGACTCAACCGATATGTCTTTAAGACAAGAAAGATATCGCGCCGCTGGAAGACAAGTCGCCCAATCGAGGGAAGCTGGTATCCTATTTTCGGATGACCAACCAAATATTTCTGGTGTGAACAGAACTAGTAGTGAATTTAGCAGTCTTTCCGAAATTGACTCGAACATGCCTTCATTGTCTACAGGGGAAATAAGTACAGACATTGACATGATAACGCATACATCAGATATGGAGGAGAGTGATGATGTGTTTGAGGATTCCAAAGCTCTTGAAATCAGTAACGCAAAGGCTCGATTTCTTGCTGCGGGGGGCGCTCGCGCTGTCATGTCTGTTCTATGCACACAGGACTCTAGTGATTCCAACGGCCAAGCGCCAAAGTATTCCAGCGTTGATCTCCTTGAAGCAGAGGCAAAGACTGTAGAACCACCTTCCGCTGAAATATCTAAACAGGCTTCTCAAGAAACAACGGAACCGACGACAGAAACCACAGAAACAAAAGTCAAGGAACAGGAGACAACCATGACAACCATCAAGATTGTACCTGAAACAGAATCAACAAGATCAATCACCACACTCTGTTCACCCGATAAAGAGAAGCCCGGATCTGGACCTCGGCGATTCATTTCAAGCGAAGACCTTGATATTCGCGCGTCACTGTTCTTCGTTGAGACGGTTCGCAGTTCTTTGGAATCTGACCTTTCGGAAGGGCGCCACAGCCATTCTTCTGAAGAAAGCGAAAATTCCGCAAGTGAAGACATCGTTCGGGTATCCACGGCAGATTCCAACAGTGCAAAGAATCGATTCTTTCAGTCATGTGAAGATACCGATGCTGTACCAAGACACCATCGTTATTCGCATGGAGACGACATATGGAACACCCCAACAATACCTGAACTACCTGAACCTTTGGGTGAGTACATCGAACTATTGATGAACGCTTCTTAATATTGGTAATTACCCAGTGATTCTATATAATTATTCAATGGAGCTAGATGAAATTTTATGTGGCAAACTTTAGGCCTATTGATAAGCAATGAGTTCTAAAATTGCACGCCCCCTCCCCAACTCGAAACCAAACGAAAGAAAAAGGTTTCAGAAAGTTACCTTAAACCTACTCCTTCCTCTCCAAACGAAATAGTCATTTATAAATTTAAACAAGATTATTTTGATCCCTGTCAATCTACTAAGGGCATAACCGTATTATTAATTATGGATATAGCGTGAAGGAATGTCCATAATACATTATTAACTATGCTAACCGTCTTTTTTATAACCCTCTTCGTAGTATCATGATTTCAATTCTGAAATACATATTTAGATGAACGAGCATTTCTAAGTATTAACCACGTCTGAAAGTATACCTTTATTATAGGATTTCCCAGTCAGTTTCAGAAGCTCGTCACTTCATTTGGTAAGTGGTTCATTCAAGTTAGGACGATTTAGCTTTCAGTCCGATTTTCCGGAGATTCAGATTCCTTTTCCAGCAATCAATTCATGTTTCATTCGTTGTAAATTCCGATTTAAGTGCACTTTATATCGTAAAACAGTAATTCAATTTAGCAGAGACGGCTGTTATGATTGCGTAATACCGTCAAAGCAGCATTTAAATTCATTCCGAGTTTTCAACTTACAGTAATAGCATTCAAAATTAGGACTCAAATTTATAGCTGCAGGAAATGTTTTTGTTTTTAATCACATTTTTTTTCATCAAATGTTTTGCGAATTGCTATTAGCAGCCCCATGTATGAGTATGTACTTATATATTACGGCATGTGCCTAGGTATGAGATATATTTTTTTCCAGTTATTAATTAGTTCATGAAATTATATTTCCTACATTTCTCTTTTTCTCATGTAAACAATTTATCTTGCATAATTACATAGTCACACACCAAAAACTCTTCCACATAAAATTAATTCATGCACGCATTCGGGGGGGGGGGGTAGGCGGGCAGGGGGCGCCAAAAAGGAGAAAGAGAAAGAATTGAAGAAAAATAAAAGAGAGGGAAAAAGAGGGGGAACGGGGAAAGAAACCAAAGGGGAAAAAGGGCGTCATAATGGTCGCCAATTCTATCTTAAATTTAGGGGGCGCCAAATCAACTTTAAACTAAGGGGCGCCACTTCGATCTTAAATTTAAGGGGCGCAAAATTGATCTTGAATTAGGGGGCGCCAAATTGATCTGAACTTTGGGGGTCACGAATTGGCGTTAATTCGATGATAGATTCAGGGGGCCAAATCGACCTGAAGATAAGAGCGCCAGATTGACCTTAAACTTAGGGCGCCAAAATGATCTTTGATATTTTATTCTAAAGTAATTAACCAGAGCTTTAAAAAAATAAAGATTAAAAAAAATTAAAAAAATAGTTGTTTCATCATAACACTCAACAGTAAAGAATGTTTAAAATGATCTTAATCTCATAAAAAGAAAAGTTGTATTGTTTCATTATTATTATTATTATTCTCATGGAATATATATAAGCTTCAGAAAAATAAATCGCTATTTAAATGTTCAGTCTAAAAGTAACCAAGAATTTAAAACGATTTGCCAAATTGTATACGAACTTGGTTTAACGAATGCCAAAGTTGATTGCCTCAGCGCGGATTTGATTGCGGATTGCACGCATTCAATCCGATTTACTAATTTGATTGCTTTTGGGGGATTTTGATTTGAAAGCTTTTAATACCAAAGCGAAGGAACTAAGTTGGAATTTGAATGATGAATTTTGACGCAGTAGAAATTTTGGGAATTTGAATGAACTGATTATCAAATGGAGTGACGAACTCCCGAAACTGAGTGGGAAATCCTATGCTATTAGATTTTCAATTAAACAAAATGGAATGTTGAGTAGTTTAAAAAAAAAAAAAAAAAAAAAAAAAAAAAAAAAAAAAAAAAAAAAATCGAAAAATTACAATGATTAAAAAAAAACAATTTAGGTATCGAGCTATAATATACCACAATTATTCTTTTCCAAAATTCCTCTGCCCTGACATCCAAACCAAATTTTAAACATGTTTGAATAATTGATTAATGAGCTCACTTCAAAGGCTTAATTTCATAGAAAGGGAAAATGTGTATAACCCACGCTGATGAGACGCCGGTCGCGAAATTATCTACTCGTTCGCTTTCATACCATGCGACGACGATGCGTGGCGACTTTACGTTAAGGCGAATTAACGATAACGAGCTAAGCAGATGACTTCCATGGGTTCCGGATTTAGATTCCGGTAGCATCCAGAATAGCATCTTATTTATTCCAGATGTTTATATTTAGCTGTCAAGGCCAGCACGATATACGAGTTGAATCTGGGGTTCCTCAGCTTGGACAGCGGGGAAACCATGGCGACAAGAATGCATGCAATGTGCTAAGATGGATAGAGGTGGGACGGGGGTGGGGTGCATGGGGGCGGGCAAGGGACTTTATTATACGATTTTTAATCGGCTTTGGTACTGAGCTGTTACTTAGCGGACAATTTGTAATATTTATTCAACGCTTAGCTTTAACCCTATAAACATAACATTATAATTATTTAAGCCATGCCCTTCCTCTTGAAGCTTAGATCAACCAAGCCCCTGACGAAATATAACCGTGAGCAAAATAAAGAGAGATCACAAATACGCAAAAGGAATTTAATAATTTAAAAAAAAATTAATATTCCCAATTCAATTACTTGCAAATAAATATTGCTCTTTAATACAAATTTAGATACAAACAAGAAACAAATTTAACGGAGTCAACGTCTGATCTTTTAAATCCCCCATCTGCAAAAATTCCCTTGCTACACCAACTTTCGTCGTTGGCTATCAAAGAAGATATGCTTGGAATTAAGCAAATGCACCCGCTTTTTCTCCGCGCGCTTTTTTCTTTAGACCGAGGAGGGTGAATGCTGATAGACGAAAGCCAAGGGAATGCCGATAGGGGAAAGCTGAGGAATTTATGTCATCACTTTAGAATACGTATAGCTACCTTTCAGCTGTGTGTTTGTGCGGGGTATAAGTTTGGTGTGTCATTAATTAAGGAAAACAGCTGGAAAAAAGGGCGATAACATTCTTAATTTTAAAATGAACAAATCAAATTTGCTTATCTGATTGCAAGAGCATCATTGATATAATTGTTAAAAATTTGATTACCTAAAATGTTCAACGAATAATCGGTAGTAAAGGGATTTATATCATGCCCGAACTGCTAGTAAATGCAATTTAAAATTAAGAAGAATGTACAAGTTCCGAGAGAAAAAATACATAAACCGGCTTGAGAACGTTTTGGCATAAATATTATAGGTTTCTGTTAGAAAAATCGAAAGATTATTGGATATTTTAGATGTTTTGTTGTCTAATTGTTTTTGAAAGATTTCAGTGGTAACGAAGTTCGTCTAATAATGTATTTCAGTAGTTCAATATCTACCTGAGATAACAAATAAGTTCGATGTTTCAATGGGCTTCGTGTTTGACCTGCACAATTATTATGTTTCTTATTGATAACTTAACTTGCCATGGGTGTGTGAATGAATAACAAAAAAAAGGCAAACATTGTTTCAGCCGGTCACACTAACAACATTGTCTAAAATCCTTACCAACGTTGATAAAATTCTAAATAGCCAATGTTTTAATTTGGGCTTCAAATTGATTCGGCAATTACGGTTGTGCAGAATTGTTTAAATATCATTTAAAATGTAAAACAACGTTCTTAGAGTGACCGACTCAAACAACATCTTGGCCTCTGTTTAAAATATTTCTTTCGCAGTGTATAGATACTGAGAGAAAATGCTAATGAAATGTTCTTGCTATTTTTACTAAAATCTCTGTCTAAAAAGTGTAAACGAAAATCGTTATTTTTTAGGCCTAAAATTTCAGTACTTCTACCTCTACCTGAGATAAGAAATATATTCGATATCAGCGTTTCAGCGGGTAACCTATGTACGTACATTCAAATCACATTGATACAATTATAAGTACATGTTTCTTATTAATTAAAATAACTTTCTGGAGGCTGATCACTACCTTTAAAAATTAAGATACGGTTATGTACAATCTTAATAACACTCCATTTCCCCCCTAAAATTAGAAATTGATTCACAAGACGAAGAATCAACCTCAGCTGCTAGGGATGCTGACATCGACGATTCCACCTCCACTTCGAGCTCGCCGTCATACAGTATGTATTCTAATGCTTTACTATCTTTGTCTACACTCCAAATTATTAGGATTTAAAATATATCCCGATGGATTGTAGATAGGGACCAATCGATATTTGGATTTAGATTTCAATCTTAACGATTTAAATGTAAATAAAAAAGCCTAAAATTATAATATTTATGATATTATAGATTAAAATCTAAACATCGATTGTTCTGCATCTACATTCCTTCCGGGATTTATTTTAAATCCTTGTAATTAAGAGTGTATATTGCTTCTCAGGGTTTTTTTTCGCACTAGTTTTTATACTTCTTTTCTCTCTCTCTCTCTCACTCTCTCTCTCTTTATCTTTCTTTCAATGTAATTCTCTGACATATATTTGGCAACTAAAAACTATTTTATTAAACTTAAAAGAGAAAAAATATAAAATTCATTCATTTTCAAGTGAAACTGTGTTGAACTAAGTCAACAAATAACAATGAGAGCTCGGGTTTGTATTGAATCCATGCCCAAAATTCAGTTTTGCAATGTGACTACTCCAAACATTGCCAAAGTTGTATATTATTATGATGTTTTTAAGTTCTTTTTTTTTCTTTGCCAATTCGATCTGATATTCTTCAAGGCAGTAGCTGGTATGGCTTCCTTGAATTCGATCTTTCGCGACCAACCTTGGCAAACCTCGGCGTCGAGATCATCGAAAGCACGGATAACGATCTCTCGGCTCCCTTTCGAGGCGACGACGACACCGGTGATGAAGTGGAGGATGACTGCGGGAGACGAGAAAATCGAGATGGTGGTTTCAGATTAACAGGAGAAGATTATGACGGGAGGCCTGAACGAGGAGGAGGAGGGATGGCAATAGTTGGAAGATCGGAGGAGAATGACGACTTGAAGGAAACATGCCCTGATAGTGCCCCAATCGTCTCGGTAGGGATGCCTCTTACCGAGGCAGGGATACCAGCCGATGAACCAAGTAGTGTCAAGTCCAACAAGGATGATGCCTTACGTCACCAATGGCCACTAGCCCTGTCACCAGGTATGTAAATGACGTCATGAGTTTCCAGGAAAGTCGGGACACGAGACGGGGGCTGGGTATAGCAATAGATATTGAACTCTGGAATGTTTAATCACAACAATATGTGTCCTGATACATGAAAGGTCGAGCCTTCTGGGTTTAGATAGTGCAGTAGTGGAAGACATAATTGTATTTTTATATGGCGGTGTTGACGGCTGATGTGCGTTATCAAGGGTGGTGTCTGGGTAAAGGGGCTTAACATCTCTGATTGCCATGACAACGCACATACAAACAATGGAGGTTTACAATTATAGCCCAGGGTATAAACTCCTGATAATCATGACGTCATTAAAAGTACAAAAGTTCATTGGTTGACATTTTTCCTAGTTTGTATTAAACACCTCGGTATAATGTTTAAGAATCTAAAAAAAAGTGGATCAAGCTTTCGAAGAGACGTAAAATTTATCAATTGTTTTGTAGACGTGCACATGAACGAGATTCTAGATGCAAAGAATGGAAGCTCTTGATATAGGCGTAAGAAAAATATTATATAATTAATTTGATGAAAATAATTATAATAATAATGGTGGCTTCTTCATGTGTGACGCTCCTGTTCTCCCAGCTTGTGGTTCCAGTTGACAGGCTGCATACCTCAAAATGCCTCATCTCGGTGTTCTCAATCAGTCAGTAAACTGAAACGAGTACCTAGAGAGATATAAGCGTCACGCGTGAAGAAGCCACTATTATTATAATAATTTTTTTTTTTTAAAAGCTTTCAATTTTACCACTAGTACCTCTTCCCCGTGCACGTTGACAAGATCCGAAAACTCCATAAATTACGGTCTAATTTTTTTCTAACGATCTCCACCCCTCCATTGGCCATAATATTCGAGGGGCGTCATTGGGGGTAGGGAGCATGCAGAGGAATCAATATTGACCGAGTAACTATTTTATGATTATGACACCCCAAAGGATGGATTGACACCCCCTCCCTACCGCTAGCATCACTTCAAATGACACCATTAACGTCATTAAAGATGGGGTCAAATACTTGGGTTGTCACTATATTCGCCTCGGGATGTAAATTGAACCAAGAAAAAAGGTCAATTGTTTTCATTCAGTTAGCCTCAAGCTTGAGCACTGAGGAGGAGCTCCCCACGTATATGGTGATCGGTGAAGGATTTGAAACTAGGAGGGGGATGCTAGACCCGATACGGGGGGGGGGGCGGGGAGCCCCGCTTTTTAATTTTATCTTAATATGTACAGTCATGGGTGGGTTTCGAAATTTTGGGGGGGGGGGGGAATCCACCACTGTGATTATGATTATGATCATTTTCTTGATTGGATTTTATTTTTTGAAGGCAAGTATTTATAATTTTTTTTTGTCTTACAAAACTACTTTCAAGCTTTAATGAGATGTCTAAAATGGCTACTGAATTCTTGTATTTCTAAGTCATTTCCAGTCCGTTAATGTTTTGCATTTTATCAAACTTATACTGTTTTCATTACAGCAGCTTACCACTTTTCTCTAAAAAATAAGTCTAATTCCTACCAATGACCAAATCTGGGATATTAGGCTATATTAATGAAAATCAATACCAAAATAAAATTATTGCTGTTGAAATGATATCTAATGAATTCTAATATTGAGTGGAACTTATCAAATATTTCATACATGAAGGATGTGATTATACTTTGAAAATAATTGTTTGTGTACATTGTTTAAAAAAAATGGATGACCCTGTTATGGAGAGGACATTCAGTTAAACATTGCATTAGTGTGAGATACTGACCATCTATAGGTGTTTAGATGGGAAATCACATTTCATGATATTAAATGGATGTATATTATTACTGTGTATCAGTGCCATAGAAAGTGCAAGTCTCAGTGCTTCAGAATATGAAGAAAATACCTGTTATGGAGAGGACACACTTTTAACGGACAATAAAGTCATCAAATTAACCAAGCAATAAAATA
>CALNVZ010000174.1:22947466-22962974 GCA_940671915.1 Paracentrotus lividus
TTTTTTCCCCGCTAGCCTCATCCCCTAGTCAATCACGACGGCGTCGTCATTTCAATACACCGATCATCCTCGACAACGGGTCCTCGGTGCTCAGAGCCGGACTCGCCGACGGTGTCGCTCCTTCGGTGGTCATGCCTACGGTGGTCGGTCGATTGAAGAAGGATATGGAGAGCTTCAAGCATCGAAAGAATGTCTACGTTGGTAGCGAACTCAATAAGAAATACGGACAGGTGTGTGTCAATCACCCCGTCAAAGGTAAGCACAGTGGTTGTATTAGAAGCTAATTGCTAATGTGCTGTTTGACTCTAATTTTTATACTTTTATATAGGCAACTGCATAAATACGTTTGCGTAGACTAGAACTTTTTTGTTTTTAATATATATATACAGCCCAGGCGGTATGGTCGCCAGTATTGACCCCTCTCCCGTCGATACTCGAAAGCGATATTTTGTTGACGATCTAAACTAGTTTTTCAAGATAAAAATAAGCCTAATAAAGATTTTCATGTCAGATTTCTATACCTGTCTTTTGCTCAATCTCAGCATAGCAACCATTGTGGGCCTTCCTTCATTAACCTTGGAGGAAAAAAGTTCTTTCCTCTAAGCATCAACTTAGACCGAAATAATTATTGTAAACCGAAAACTGGATGATACATAATAATTCAATTATGATCATCCATGCATTTTTACATTCTCATTACTTCAGTAAAATCTTATGGTTATATAGCAATTAGAGAAAAAGACCTTGAACACCCATTTCATTTTTTATATAATTTCTTGACGTAAACAGGAGGACTCATCGATAACTGGGCGGAGCTAGAGCACATCTGGGACCACGTGATTAATCATGAGCTAAATGTCACGTGGGAGGATCATCCCATTTTGATGACTGAGGTTGCATCGGCACCAAAACGGCAAAGGGAAAGGATTCTTGAGGTAATCATGGATAAGATATAAATGTTCTATTTCTACACCAATAACTCGCTTGATCATGCTGTTGATATTCGAGAGTTTTCTGTCAGATTCCAATTCTAAACACGACCAGTCATGTACGGTAAGTAAGATCCGGCCGCTTGATAAAGAAGGAACACTCAATAGGCCTACTCATATAATTTCAAATAGAAATGAGGTAAATCATTGACCCGTGAGGTTCCCTTTTGAAAATAAAAAAAGATGGAACTAAAATCGGTGGTGAGATTCCAAGACTCGAAGACGTCTCTGCGACTGTAAAAACCTCATAAATATGAACATGTTTGACTTTCCCACAAACCCATGAGATGTCGCAGATACACGGAGACGTCTCTGCGACTGTAAAACCTCATAAATATGAACATGTTTGATTTTCTCGCAACCCATGAGATGTCGCAGATACTCGGGAGACGTCTCTGCGACTGTAAAACCTCATAAATATGAACATGTTTGATTTTCCCACAAACCCATGAGATGTCGCAGATACTCGGGAGACGTCTCTGCGACTGTAAAAACCTCATAAATATGAACATGTTTGATTTTCCCGCAACCCATGAGATGTCGCACATACTCGGGAGACGTCTCTGCAACTGTAAAAACCTCATAAATATGAACATATTTGATTTTCCCGAAACCCATGAGATGTCGCACATACTCGGGAGACGTCTCTGCAACTGTAAAAACCTCATAAATATGAACATATTTGATTTTCCCGCAACCCATGAGATGTCGCACATACTCGGGAGACGTCTCTGCAACTGTAAAAACCTCATAAATATGAACATTTTTTGATTTTCCGATACCCATGAGATGTCGCACTACTCGGGAGACGTCTTCTGACTGTAAAACCTCATTAAATATGAACATGTTTGATTTTCCCGCAACCCATGAGATGTCGCAGATACTCGGGAGACGTCTCTGCGACTGTAAAAACCTCATAAATATGAACATGTTTTGATTTCCCGCAACCCATGAGATGTCGCACTACTCGTGGAAGACCGTCTCTGCAAGGCTGTTAAAACCTCATAAATATGAACATATTTGATTTTCCCGCAATACTCATTGAGATGTCGCACATACTCGGGAGACGTCTCTGCGACTGTAAAAACCTCATAAATATGAACATATTTGATTTTCCCGCTACCCATGAGATGTCGCACATACTCGGGAGACGTCTCTGCGACTCCAGAGTTTCGGAGTCACAACTAGTCTTAAACCCTAATGGTGGTGAAATACATAACTTTAAAGACTTTGTAGACATATTGACTTTGTCACACTTTACTTCATTCTCTTTGCTCGATTTCAATTTATCAGGTTTTATTCGAGACGTACAAGGCGCCAGCCTGCTTCGTGGTCAACCAGGGAGCCTTAGCCCTTCACGCGAATGGTGAAACATCGGGCATGGTATTAAGTAGTGGAAGCGGAGTAACAGAGATTGTGCCAGTTCATCAGGGATGTACCTTATCACATGCTGTAACAGTGGTAAGTGGGATTGACAATGCCTCAGACACAACGCAACAATTAATTCCCAACTGACCGGTCACTTACACAATCTTTGCTTCTTGGTAATTTCATAGGAAATTCCCTCTATTGAAGTTGTGACTGCGTTATAGAAAAGTGCCGAGTGCGTTGGAAATAAAATAACCGTGACTCAAAAAGTGGAGCATAAGATCCTCATTGTACATGTTTAATGGCTAAACCAAACGTTGGATGCACAGGCTTCCGAAGCAAGGATGGCAGGTTGGAGGGGGAGGGGCAGCAGCAACCCTATTGGCAGTCTCCATGTCATATTCAAACAGGGGAGTAATGTAGACATTTCTAGTTAATCATTATCATTATACTTAAATCACTTTGGATATTATTATTAATAAAATGATATCATTTCATTACATAACCATACCAAACTGAGATTGTTTAAACACAAATCTTCTTCTTGTCCTTTTCTAGTTACCAACTGGTGGTCGAGGAGTAACACGGAGATTACAGCGAATCTTGATGGATGAAAGAGCTTTCTCTGTATCGACATCTTCAGATCATCGTATCCTGCAAGAAATGAAAGAAAACATGGCCTATGTATGCCAAGGTAGAAGCATGATATATTTTTTTTCTTAGAATAATCATTAAGAGTTATAGTTTGTATCCCATATTTTGGATTTTGTAGAAGCAATCTGGGAAAGAAAGAGGAACGTACAGTATAAACTTCTACAATAACTCTGCGGGACTATTATCATAACGTCTCTCAGTTTTGAGCCTGGTGAACTACGTTCTAAAATGGGAGTCGGAAAGGGTTCGAAGATACTGATTTCTAGCCCCAACTCAGTATGAATGTTCTTCGCAAGATATGATAGTACAAATGCCACTCTTTACCCAGGGTAGTAAAGCGTATATTGTAATATAAATGGTACCTGGCAGGACTGTGTCATGATAGCACTCGCTGAAGCGTAAAACGAGGTAATGTACCGCCGCGGTATTTCGGAAGCTCAATTAACCCATAACGTTACAATATAATAATGCTTACAAAATCCAAAATGAAATCCTAAGAGGATGATATCCGTTCGATTTTTGATGTCCAAACTTTATTCAGTCAATATTCAGAAATATACTGCCATGATAACAATATTGAATTGCCTACTTATCCTGTTTTTTCCCCCCTTCAGATTATGAGAGTGAGATGTTACAGCCAGATCTGACCACACCCATCAAGTACACACTACCAGACGGTACCTCCATCTCACTCCGGAAGAAGGACCTGTTCCACTGCACGGAAACCATTTTTAGACCAGACATAGTTGGACTACCTCAGAAGGGCTTGGTCCAAGTCCTCGCTGACTGTCTTGAAAAGTAAGTTATTCTTTCCTGTATCCCTACCTGAGATAATAAAAAGATAATATTGATACAAAGGGTCTTAATGAACTGTTCTCCCAGCGGGCCCCGTATTATAGTGTCACTATTTTACCCCTCTCCATTCCCAGATACCGAGCGCCTGGCTATGAGGCAGAGGGCCCCATTTTTAAAGTCTTTGGTATGAGTCGACCGTGGATCGAACCCACGGTCTCGCGTTCATGAGGCAGACTCTCTACTAATTAAGAATATTAAGAATATTCATGACCAAATTGTCACTGTGGTAGCACTTTTAAGATTGGTTGAGATTTTGAACCATTCTTCTTTTCACCATGCAAATATGTTCATGTTCGAAAACTATTACATTACTTTACTTGTATTTTCATGTTATTCATACCCCTTAATTATTCTTATCACCTAGGTGTGACCCGGTCTTCTTAGAAAGCCTGGACCCCACCCTTCTCCTTACCGGGGGTAACACTAAGTTAAACGGCTTCACCGAACGACTCCAACACGAACTCGATAAAGGAGGCTTCGAGCGGACAGCCATCGCTCACGACAACCGCGATATCACTACGTGGATCGGCGGCGCCATCTTGGCCTCCCATTCTAGCTTCTGTGAGAGGTGGATCAGCAGTGAAGACTTCGATGAGTTCGGGTCTAGTCTAGTCCACAAACAGAGTATCTGAGAACACTGAGATCTACACTGCAAAATAGGCACCTTGTTTGCACACCAATTGTGAGAAAACACCAATTTGGTGTTTTTCGCTTCAACAAAGTAATTTGATACACTTTGAAAGTGTGTCAAATTACTTTGTTGAAGCGCCTCTGAGGTATTTAAAGACATCAACATGAAAACGATCAACTAAATCCGTTTGGTTCTAAACTGCATATGGAACTAATCTAGCACGCATCTGATGTGGTCGTACCGAAGTGGTTCTAGATTAACATCCTTCAGTTATGCAGCCTTTGTTCTAGACAGTCTGGTCAAACTTGGTACAAATCATAAGTATGCAAGAAATAGTCCAGTATCAGAAAATGAAGCCATAGCGCTTATTGCCGAATAGGACCCGAAAACTGCCGATTATAGGGTCGAACAGTATAAAACCTCAAATCACAATAAATTATGGCCATCTTATGGTTGTGACGTCTTTGAAGGAATTTAGTATTTCACCATCTTTTTAATACGACTGTTAACACAGCTCTTGATAAAAAGATGATCTATACATGGAGGAAAGAAGATGCGCAATGCGAGACAGTTTGTACGAGTCCTAAACAAATTTCAACAATACATGACCGACGACGCATTTTCTTTTGTAGAAAGTAAGGCTGGAAGAGCAAAATTTATGTTCGGATATTCATTATGGATAACATGAATCCTCTGTAATATCAATCGGAATGGATAAGATCTGAAGTCTGATAGTTTTCTTGGATCTTTGCATATTTATCGTGAGATCTTGTTAATATTTTAATGGCTGTCAACTCACATAAATATTATTTTCGTATCATTTTCGTTTGTTTATGGTGATGAATGAATTCATGCTTATAAGTGTTCATGTATTTATTCTTTATAATAATGGGCTTTGATTCTAACAGTAGTTCATGACATTTCATTGTAACAATTCTTTCATTCTATGATTACGTGGTTTATATATGAATGTACAAAGGCTTCGTATTGTTTACGCTTCCTTTATTTGTCAAACGATTGCTCTTTCAAATATGACAATTACGAAAAACTTATTATTTTCTTGATATATTGCTGTTCTGTATTAATTAAGTACTAATCATTTATGACTAATATTCATGTTTAAGAAGTTTGAATCACAAAATTATTCACTACGCACAATTGCATAGTCGTTTATTTCCATAAGTTTTTTTTAAGTGTTTAATTTCGGTTTAATAAACAAAACTGATAAGGAAATAAATGTCAACATTTTCCACGAATTTTTAACAAATATCGAAAACTCCAGTCTCAGTGACGAGCACATTTTAAAGATCTATGCAAAAATATATCTGATTATTTTTTTTTAACATGTCTAATAATAGAATACAATGATCAGGCGTATGTTCCGATGTCAGATGTTAATCAGATATTTTTCTATGGTCAATGAACTTTGAGGTTATGAAATAACGTCTAATGGAAACAATTGATGTGCCTTATAACGACTACATAGACAAACCAGCCAAAGAATTTGAGAGCATGATGAAATCAAAGAATTTCTAAAGAGAGATCTGAGAAAGATTTTAAAGAGAATTTGAAGTTTATTTAATGTGAGGTAGGTCACAAAAGTCTGTCTTCCTATATATACCAAATGTGAAAGGTCAAACGAAAAGCTGTTATGCTGCATGCTTTTTGATAAATCGTAAAGATGACTGGGATTATTTAAATTTAATCCCTTTGTTGTACAAAGAAGGTTCCTATAGGTGTATATGATTATCGATAAAAAATATATGCGGTGACCAATAAATAGGTTATATCAAGCTTTTAGTGTTATGTATAGGAATTGCCACGTACTTATTATTTTTGATAAAATTATATAAAAGTGTTGATATAGAATACGAGAGAGAACAAATTATTATTATACTTATTTTCAATTTCAACCTACTTTTATTTTAAATGTTTACTCTTATTCTTTATGTGTTAGATAAGGATTAATTGTTGTTTAATATGGTAGACATTACATTTTTTGTGATTGTAATATCTAGAAAGACTCAGAAATCAATAGGTGCTATTGCTGAATGATGAATTGCGTTTAATTGTAAAATCTGGAGTGTTTTGAACAATTAAAAGGATTTTAAAATAAATTACATGTGTTATATTTGTGCGTTTCTTTCATGGCCTACTATTTTGGGAACCAATTTACCAAAATTCCCTAACATGGTTGTCTGTGGGATGGTTTCTTAAAGGGTGGTTATCGTAGGAGTGGTTATCCGAGGGTGGTTTTTAAGAGGTCGGTGTCCTGGTACTCTGTTTACCATCTTTATTTTTAATTATCATAATTATTATCTTTTGTGTGGGTGTCGTCTGTATCATCAATCATTTGATAATGACAGGTGTTTTTTTAGTATCCATTGTGCAAAAACAAGTTATTACCGCACTGTTGATTTCGAAAGACATTTTATACGTCTAAAACCTTGAGCAAGGTTGAGAAGTTCGAGATGCATCCTAACAACCTTGATTTCCAAGGAAAACCTACCATAAAAGTCAGTGCCTATGCCTCCTTTTGAGCATTGTAGCCGCAATATGTTTTAAACGTAAAACAACAATTTTCAAAATTGATGATTTTCCCCTCTTATTTTCTTGAAAACATTGGAAACGTAGATTTTATCAAATTTAAATAAATGTTCCAATATAATCAAGCATTTTAAACTCTTGACACCCCCCCCCCAAAAAAGTATGTGCCTATGCCTCCTTTTGGGCATGAAAAGTTGCCCTCCAATGGGTTTGGCACGTAGGAGCCTATACAAACAGAATATAAAGTGATTCCGATTCCTATTATATTTCTTTGTAGTGATTGAAAATGTTAATTTTGTCAAATTTAGATTAATTGTCTACCATAAGCAAGCCTTTTAAACCCTTGAAGACCCCCCCCCCCAAAGTTAGTGCCTATGCCTCCTTTTGGGCATGAATATGCCTATGTTTAACACGTAAAACACGTGTTTTTAAATTATTTTAAAATAAATACAATTGAAAATGTAGATTTTATGAAATTTCGATGAATTTCCTTATATAATCAATCATTCTAAACTCTTCACTACCTCACAAAAAAGTCAGTGCCTATATGCATTACTTTTTAGGTTTTCACATATAAATTATCGTCATCTGCAGTAGAGTTCAACACGTGCAATTCCTCAGCGCATGCGCTAGACTGATTGAATAACACATGTATTTCCAATACAACACCATTTACAGGCGAACTCGCACCTTCTATATTCGCTCAGATGAAACCAGCTCTGATTACTTGGACACATTGGGGATATTTTTAGTCCATTTGAAGCTCCTATACCGTGTGTAGTGAACCTAGAAAAGTTGTTTCCATTGAAGTTTTTTTGCTGATTTGTGATGTCATGTGATACTACAACAATATAAGCTTGGTTGCCAAACGGGTAACCTTGAGTAATTTGCATAATTGACATAAATCCAAAATAGCCGCCATGCTGTATGGTGAAACTTAACTTTTGAACTATAGCATTTTGAAGTATAAAACATGCATATGGGGGTAACTGTACGCATGATTAGCATAAATCCAAAAGTGCCGCCAACAGCTATATTGGAACCTTATTTTTGAATTTTACATTCCACATAAAAATATCAAACAGGTCTATAGGCACGTCCTTCAAATAAAAAGATATTTAGGAGTTTAGAGACTTCCAGAAAGCTGCCTTGCATATACTAGAGACCCCATAAATAATGCCAAGAAGCATAATGCTGTGAGTGTCATGGGAACGGGGGGGGGGGGGGGGGGACAATCAGGCATTATGGCCTCAGAGTCTTCTGCCTCGGTGGCCTTCACTAGCCTTCCTAGCGATATAGAAGCCACGGAGTGAGCCTCTTAAGAGATCAGGAAAAGTTTATCCGGGTGGCGAGAAGGCTTTGTTTTTACCAAGTATCATTGAGGGCATGGGCATGATTGGGACCAAAGTATGTCATTAGTGATAGAAGAGAAAACTGACAGGGGATAAGGGACAACCTCCACTAACCCAAAAGAGACTGGTTCTTATGACGGATTGCTTGGGATCGAGGCGAACACCATGTCTATCCCAGCGTATGCACTGGAGCAAAATAGAGTACATTACCTACGTTGTTTCGAAGCAATTGCCAAGACTAAGACCGTCTACAGGCGCGGATCGAAGAAAATCAAATTGAATGCATTTCGGGGGCCCAATTGTCTGGGAACAAAAGCAGCTCTTTGTCCCCGGACAATTGGGCCCCCGAAATGCATTCAATTTGATTTTCTTGGATCCGCGCCTGGTCTATGGTCACACGAAGAAGCGACGTGGAAGAGAGTGGTTAAAATTATGAGTTAGGGTGGTATCTCACTTAATTCGGATATAAAGTATTAGAGACATCTCCGATACTTTATTCCGTCGCGGAGACGTCTACGAGACGTCTCCGCGACAATTTTCAAAGCAGTTTCAAAGAACCGTCTCAATGTACTTTCGGCGAATCATGAAACGTCCCAGGGACTGAGGAGATGTCTCCACGATAAGTTTCATAACCGTCTCCAAGTAGTTTCAAAACCGTCTCAAAGTAGTCCCAAATCCGTCTCAAAGTAGTTTCAAAGTAGTTTCAAAGCAGTTTTCGCGAAGTGAGATCCCACCCTTACTCTTCGTCATAATAACAAAATAAATAAATAAATAACACTAATCATTGAACACAGAAGACATACAATTTTGATAAGAGGCTCTCAAAGTTGGGTTTACTCTTTCTTGGGACGCACTGTATAAGACACAAGACTATGGGGCGATCACAATACCATCCGCGGGACCCAGACGGCGTATTGTATCAGTCGTTTTGAGAAATTCTGTTTGAGCTGCACGCGATTTTTTTCCCGGACCGTTTACAAATTAATTACTAAAATAAGCCTTGAACGTGCACTAATATATCCTAGTTTGGTTCATTTAAATTAGGAATCAAGTTTTCGCTATCAGTAATGCTAGCCGAGTGGTATGAGGAACAGACTCTCATCCAGGAGACCTGAGTTCGACTCCCAGGGGAGATGCTCTAAATGGATAGATCTTACATGAATAAATAAGATCCATCCATAAAACTGATAGTTCAGAGACAAATTTTGATCCAAAATATTATTTTAATTTTGTACATAATTGATGGTCCATGTATTGGGAAACGATATGAGATGCTTAGTCCTAGATAAACATCTGAAAAGACCAAAGTGGTCTTTCCTGCGACAGCACCCCCAAATACATATACATGTATATAAAATTATATATAAATAAACAAAAGTATATTTCAGGACAGAGTTTTAGATCTGACCCTAGACAGAATAGCCTTCTCGTATAGTCTCATCAGGAACCTTTAAGGGGCCCTGGCCGGGGGGGGGGGCTCAGGAAAAGTCGCACGGAACCGTATAGGAAGAGGCCTGTCAATATTTTTATTGGAGGACTCACTGAAAAAACGGGCGGAGCCCACTCGGCTACCGCAGAACCCCCTCAGGTCCCTTTGGTGACTCCACGGGTTTCTACGGCCTACCGGGTTGAGAAAATGCCGGGAAAATCGAGTGCACACAGTCGATCTTCTCGCATAACTACTGGAAAATGTTTCGGTGTGCACATAAAGTCGTAGGGAGCCGGCGGAACCGTACGTAAAGGTTAAAGTGTCTTTTCTCTCACCGTACGGACCCGGAATAGAAGCTTTTGGGAAAGGAGGTATGACACAATAGTGGTCTCTATCCCAGTCGCTCTGAAGGTAAATCTTGTGCGAAAAATTTGGAACCGCACTGTAGAGAAATCATCAAACGACTGATTCCCCTCGCCGTACGAGTTCCGCCACGAATGTGATCGAGGCAGTAGTGAAGAACTGCGTATGCGGAATGCGATCAAATCCTCAAACCCCGCTTTTGTCATCTTGCATAAAGAATGTGAATGACGACTGTGGCTTGACGACTATTGTTGAAATACGAATTCAATCCGTAGGCTACATACCCGGGAAACATGTTTTTTTTCATACCAAGATTTTATTGTGTCAAATGCCGTTATGTTTATAACAACTGACCTTAAACATTGGTGCTGTTGATATGAAAAGAAAGCCATCCAGCCTTTATGATTAGTCAAATAATTTGGATGGGTCGGATCCGTTGGCCCCTGGATCTGCGCCTTTATACGTTCCTATCAAAGCGCTCGCTGATTGGCTGATAACTGACGTACGTTCCGCAGGGGCCGGGAGCGATTTTGAAAGTGGAGGGTCTGAGCCAAAGTGGGGGCTGAACAGGCTAAAAATCACAAATGTATGGTCATTTTTGCATTTTTGTACACGTTGGCTAAAAAAGTGGGGGTGCAGCCCCCCCCCGGCTCCGCGGCCCTGTTGGGCCGCGTATTCGTCAAGGAGAACGTAATTCCACCCAAATCAACGTCCTAGATTTGAGAACGGGAGACCTTACACTGGTATATGAGAAATGCTCGATTTTGCACACGATACCTCGAAATTTAAACGCTTGCCCAGCTTTTCCAGCAAAAAACTGAATACCAGTTTTATGCCCTCTTTTCGCCGTACTATCAGTATGCAGGGTTTGGGTTTTGAGCTATTTTGAAAATATAGCTCTTTTATCCTAACGTATTACGCCCTCCATTTTCCAGCGAAAACACGCTATAACGAATCTGCATCTTACGAACGCCTCGCGGATTTCGTATAAAAAGCAAGGGTGTTTCGCAGGACTACGGAGGAGCTAATCTAGAGTTAGCATTATGAAAGGCTTTATTTTCAAAATAGCTCTAACCCAAACCTGCATACTGTTAGTACAGGAAAAGAGTGTGTAAAACTGGTATTTGCTAGAAACGGCTGGCAAGCGTTTAAATTACGAGTTTTCGTGTGCACAATCGAGGGTTTCCCTAGCTCCAAGAGATAGCTCCCAGTTGTCAAATCTACAACGCTATCTTGGGGGAAATGTACGTTCTCCTGAAACGTTGAACGTATAGGTGGTTCTCAGCGGAGAAGAGTCAGTTATAAGCCAATAAGCGAGCGCTTTGATAGGAATGTATAACAGGCATTTCCCTTTGCTAAAAAACATATAGCATACTTGGATTTGACTAATCATAAAGGCTGGGCGGTAGGTTATTTATTTCATTTCAGCAATGTTTTAGGTCAGCTGTTATACACATAGACGCATTTGACACAATAAAACCTTGGTATGAAAAAAAAGAATAGGTACCTCTGGTAAAGTAGCCTTTGGATTGAATTCGTATTGCAACAATAGACGTTGAAAATACAGCCACTGTCGCCTTGACATCCTTATGCAAGATGACAAAAGCGGGTTTGAGCATTTGATCGCATTCTGCATACTTCGTCAGTATACAGTGCGTCCCAAGAAAGGGTAAACCCAACTTTGAGACACCTTAGTCTAGTGTAAGATTAGTGATATGTATTTATTTATTTCATTATCATGACGAAGAGTAAGGGTGGTATCTCACTTCGCAGAAACTATTTGAACTACTTTGAGACGGATTTGGGCCTACTTGAGACGTTTTGAAACTACTTGGAGAAGGTTATTGAAACTATTCCGGAGACATCTCCTCGTACTCAGTCAATGCAACGTTCTTGAGTCGCGGAAGTACTTTGAGACAGTTTATGAAAATTGTCACGGAGACGTCTCCGAGACGGAATAAAGTATCGGAGACGTCTCTAATTTTTTACCGTCGCGAGGACGAAGTGAGATACCTCAGTAATACCACACTTGTACTTTCTATCATGGATAACTGAGCCTTGAATTTTTGATAACTTTGTGGAGATACACTTTCTTCCAAGTTTTGTCACAAGAAACCATGGCTGCTGAGCATTTATTCATTGTTTAGGTCAGTCCTCCTGGGTCTATTCATAAGGGTGCTATCTCACTTCGCGGAGACGTCTCGCGACAGAATAAAATCCGTCTCCGCGACGGATAAAAAGTATTAGAGACGTCTCCGAGACGTCTCCGCGACAATTTATATAAAAAAAATAATCTGAAGTAGTCCCAACTCCGTCTCCGATATTCAGGAGACGTCCCCGAGACGTCTCCGCGACCAATTGATGAATAACAAATTCTGAAGGAGTCCCAAATCCGTCTCGGAGACGTCTCGGAGACGTCTACTGATTTTCGGAGACGGATTTGGGACTACTTCAGACTTTTTTCATAATAGTCGACGTTCTGAATTCGGACATGGGATTCGATTTTTTTTATAAATGTCGCGACGCTCGTCGTCTTATACTTTTTATCCGTCGCGGAGACGGATTTTTATTCTGTCGCGGAGACGTCTCCGCGAAGTGAGATAGCACCCTAAGGACAAAATATTTAAAAAGACTAATTAATTGCAAGGGTTGCTCTTTGCTCAAACTTGGTATATATACTATGAGACAAATTTTACGATTTTTCTAAACCTAAGTGCCTTGTCGACCGTTACAATACACTTGTACGTTTGGTATAATGGAATGTAGAGTGACTATATATGATGAAATAAACATCAAAGTCACAAAACATTTCAATGTGACAGATGCTTTTAAAATTAGGTTTGTTTTTTTCCTGTGTCGCACTGTATATCAAGCCCTATATACTGATTGATTCTCCTTGCAACAATAGACGTTACAATATCTCAAAGCCTGAAGTACATGTGCGGTTACCACTGGAAACTTTTATTCAAAGTTATTGAAGAAGAAAGAACAGAGGGTTTGCAGGCATTTTTGAAAATAGTGCCCTCTTTTATGCTGACGTTCTAGATTAGCTCATCCGTAGTCCTGCGAAAACACTCTAAATCTGCCTCGACAACGGCACTTTGGAAAACCAATTTCTCAAAAATGCCCGTAACATGGTTGTTTAAAGGGTGTTGTCCGAGGGTGGTTTTCAAGAGGTCGGTGTCCTGTACTCTGTTGCCATCTTTCTTTTTGATTATCATAGTTATTATCTTTTGTATGGGTGTCGTCTGACAGTGTGTCCCACAAAAAAATTACAATATTAATGTTAATTATATCTCTTATACCCGTAAACTACAATTCGTTTTCTGCAACTGGATGAATTTTTATGTGATATGGTCCAATAATCACAAAGATATGAGCATTTGTCCATTACACATCAGGAAACTCTCGATCCAAGTTTTTTATTAAGTAGTACCGTGGTTATATCGAATAAAAGAAACCCAAGTTTGATCATTAATAATTCGAAAACTATTTCAGTAGTGTTTATGAAATTTTTAATCACTTAAAGTGAAACTCATTACTATTCTAATGATATGTCCCCCAGCCACCAATATTCACGCATCGCTGAACCCCTTGTTCTGAAAAAAGTCTTGCAAATTGTGAGGTTCACTTTGCATGCTTAGATGCGTATCAAAGGTGAAAACTCAACTTTGATCATTCATGAGCGTGAAAGTATACCATTCGAAATTTGCAAGACATATTTAACAATGGGGTTCCGTTAAACATGGTATTTGTGAGCTGAGAGATGTATCATTAAATGGTAATGATGTAAGGAGGCCGAATGGTAATGGACTTGGGGGAAGGGAATGGGGACAATCAAGCACTCCGTAACAGAATTGTTAAACATGACACCGGTCTTAGGTCTCAGGCTTGGTACTTTATTACTCTTCCAGTCTGAGAAGCCTCTCTTTGGTGACATCTGACTAGCCGGTAAGGGAGGAGATGTAGCGGAGTGAGAATGAAAACATAATTGCATATAATTAAAGCTAGAATAAACATTTCATTTATTAAACAAGAACAAATAAAAACTAAAAACATTATGCACATTATCCATTTACGGATCCCTCACGGCGACATTATGCGGGTCGGGGTCAGCCTATTGTTACAAGTCTACATAAAACCCGTATTTACGCGTATGTGACACAAGACATACCAACATAGCAGCGTCAAGAAGATAACAAAAACCACTTCAAAACACACCTTCTAAAATACATACTTGAAATATTTTCGACTATTCTTTCTCTCTTAAGTGTTTATCTCTTGCTCTGTATATGTCAAATCGTTCTTACAAATTAAATATTAAGGAAATAAATAAATTAAAACCGAGAACGAGAAATAGGACTAATCCTTACCTAAGTGAGAGATGTAGCGGAGTGAAGTCAGAGGTTATAATAGCCGCCGCCAACGATCACAATGCGTTATAACATTAAATTAAAATACAATTCCAGGCTTCCTCAAAATTGAGTTGACACTTTACAGTGACTATTAATTTCATAATCACTACTTGAAATATTTTCAAGGTATTAATTGATTAAACTTGGTTTGTTTTCATCCGGAACATCCGGGTTACTACTCAAATACAAAGCTTGGATGGAAGAGGTCCTGACGTGTAATGGACGAAATGCTCATATCTTTGTTATTCTAGGACCTATCACATAATTTCATCCAGTTGTAAAAAACGATTATACATGTAGTTTACGGGTGTAAAGAATATAAACCCATATATTCTGTAATTTAAATATTATACCCATTAGCATTGTTTGTGGGACACACTGTATCATCAATTTCATTTGACAATGAACAGGTATTTTTTGTATCCATTGTGCGAAAAAAAAGTTATTACCGCACTGTGATTCGAAGGCATTGTCAGTCTCAGATTAATAAAAATAAATATATATAGATTTTGTTGTTGAAGATTTGATTTGATTAATGATTTTATTAATGTCTGGATTAATTTGGGCTATGAATAAAAAGATAAAAGTCAGGGGGCGTAAGGTTTCTGGAAAATGCAGGGGCACAGCAATAATGCATAATCTGACTGCAGCCAAAACTTCCGCGTTTTGTCTACCAACGAAGGGGAGGGGAGAAGCCACCCAACACGTGACCTGCGGCACTTATCGTGTTTGTTTTGCATACTGGTACTAATATAATAATATAAATAATATATTTCACAAATCGCCAGACGCAGCAAACGGGAAAGCCAATCAGAAAGGAATTTTGAATTATATGTCTGTTACTATCTGAACCATAGTACGTTGCTTCTTTCTCTCCTTTCTACATCGGTAAGTCTCTCTCTTTT
>CALNVZ010000174.1:22962999-22982638 GCA_940671915.1 Paracentrotus lividus
ATTGTAATTCTGTCAAATTTAAATTAATTGTCTACCATAAGCAAGCATTTTAAACCCTTGAAGACCCCAAGAGTTAGTGCCTATGCCTCTTTTGGGCATGAATATGCCTATGTTTAACACGTAAAACACGTGTTTTTTAAATTATTTTAAAATAAATACAATTGAAATGTAGATTTTATGAAATTTCAATGAATTTCCTTATCAAATTTCTAAACTCTTCACGACCTCACAAAAAGTCAGTGCCTATATGCATTACTTTTTAGGTTTTCACATAGAAGTTATCGTCATCTACAGTAGAGTTCAACACGTGCAATTCCTCAGCGCATGCGCTAGACTATTGAATAACACATGTTTTCAATACTACACCATTTACAGGCGAATCGCACTTCATATTCGCTCAGGTGAACACATGATTATTGGACACATTATTGGCCGAATTACAAACGTGGTTTATTAGTCCATGGTCTTAATCAGGGGTTTGTTAATACCAAAATTTGACCATGGTCTAAATTCCTGGTTTAACACAGATTTAGACCATGACTAACAAACACGTTTTGTGAATTCGGGCCATTGGGATATTTTTAGTCCATTTGAAGCTCCTATACCGTGTTAGTGAACTAGAAAAGTGTTTCCATGAAGTTTTTTTTGCTGATTTGTGATGTCATGTGATACTACAACAATTTTAGTTTGGTTGCCAAACGGTAACCTTGAGTAATTTGCTAATTAACATAAATCCAAAATAGCCGCCATGCTGTATATTGAAACTTAACTTTTGAACTATAGCATTTTGAAGTATAAAACATGCATATGGGGGGTAACTGTACGCATGATTAGCATAAATCCAAATTGCCGCCAACAGCTATATTGGAACCTTATTTTTGAATTTTACATTCCACATAAAATATCAAACAGGTCTATAGGCACGTCCTTCATATAAAAAGATATTTAGGAGTTTAGAGACTTCCAGAAAGCTGCCTTGCATATACTAGAGACCCCATAAATAATGCCAAGAAGCATAATGCTGTGAGTGTCATGGAACGGGGGGGGGGCAATCATGACCTCAGAGTCTTCTGCTCGGTGGCCCACTAGCCTCCTAGCGATATAGAAGCCTCTTAAGAGATCAGAAAGTTTATCCGGGTGGCGAAAGGCTTTGTTTTTACCAAGTATCACTGAGTGCATGGGATGATTGGGACCAAAGTATGTTATTGTGATAGAAGAGAAAACTGACAGATAAGGGACAACCTCCACTAACGGATTGCTTGGGATCGAGGCGAACACCATGTCTATCCCAGCGTATGCACTGGAGCAAACTAGAGTACATTACCTCGTTGTTTCGAAGCAATTGCCAAGACTAAGACCGTCTATGGTCACACGAAGAAGCGACGTGGAAGAGAGTGGTTAAAATTATGAGTTAGGTGGTATCTCACTTAATTCGGATAATAAAGTATTAGAGACATCTCCGATACTTTATTCCGTCGCGGAGACAGTCTACGAGACGTCTCCGCGACGATTTTCAAGCAGTTTCAAAGAACCGTCTCAATGTACTTCTGAGTCCAAGGGAGATGCTCTAAATGGATAGATCTTACATGATAAATAAGATCCATCCATAAAACTGATAGTTTAGAGACAAATTTTGATCCAAAATATTATTTTAATTTTGTACATAATTGATGGTCCATGTATTGGGGAACGATATGAGATGCTTAGTCCTAGATAAACATCTGAAAAGACCAAAGTGGTCTTTCCTGCGACAGCACCCCCAAATACATATACATGTATATAAAATTATATATAAATAAACAAAAGTATATTCAGGACAGAGTTTTAGATTGCTACCTAGACAGAATAGCCTTCTCGTATAGTCTCATCAGGAACCTTTAAGGGGCCCTGGCCGGGGGGGGGGGGGCTCAGGAAAGTCGCACGGGAACCGTATAGGAAGAGGCCTGTCAATATTTTTATTTGGAGGACTCACTGAAAAACACGGGCGGAGCCCACTCGGCTACCGCAGAACCCCACTCAGGTCCCTTTGGTGACTCCACGGGTTTTCTACGGCCTACGGGTTGAGAAATGCCGGGAAAATCGAGTGCACACAGTCGATCTTCTCGCATAACTACTGAGAAAATGTTTCGGTGTGCACATAAAGTCGTAGGGAGCCGGCCGGGAACCGTACGTAAAGGTTATAGTGTCTTTTCCTGCTCACCGTACGGACCCGGAATAGAGCTTTTGGAAAGGAGGTATGACACAATAGTGGTCTCTATCCCAGTCGCTCTGAAGGTAAATCTTGTGCGAAAAATTTGGAGCCGCACTGTAGAGAAATCATCAAAACGACTGATTCCCCTCGCCGTACGAGTTCCGCCACGAACTGTGATCGAGGCAGTAGTGAAGAACTTGCGTATGCGGAATGCGATCAAATCCTCAAACCCCCGCTTTTGTCATCTTGCATAAAGAATGTCAATGACGACTGTGTGACAGACATTTTCACGACTATTGTTGAATACGAATTCAATCCGTAGGCTACATACCCGGGAAACATGTTTTTTTCATACCAAGGTTTATTGTGTCAAATGCCGTTATGTTTATAACAACTGACCTTAAACATTGGTGCTGTTGATATGAAAAGAACGCCATCCAGCCTTTATGATTAGTCAAATAATTTGGATTGGGTCGGATCCGTTGGCCCCTGGATCTGCGCCCTTATACGTTCCTATCAAAGCGCTCGCTGATTGGCTGATAACTGACGTACGTTCCGCAGGGGCCGCGGAGCGATTTTGAAAGTGGAGGGGCTGAGCCAAAGTGGGGGCTGAACAGGCTAAAAATCACAAATGTATGGTCATTTTTGCATTTTTGTACACGTTGGCTAAAAAAAGTGGGGGTGCTGCCCCCCCCCCGGCTCCGCGGCCCTGTTCCGGGCCGCGTATTCGTCAAGGAGAACGTAATTCCACCCCAAATTAACGTCCTAGATTGAAACGGGAGACTTACACCGGTATGAGAAATGCTCGATTTTGCACACGATACCTCGAAATTTAAACGCTTGCCCAGCTTTTCCAGCAAAAAACTGAATACCCGTTTTATGCCCTCTTTTCGCCGTACTATCAGTATGCAGGGTTTGGGGTTTTGAGCTATTTTGAAAATATAGCTCTTTTATCCTAACGTATTACGCCTCCATTTTGGAGAGAAACACGATATCTGCCTGGCGGATTTCGTATAAAAAGACAAAAGGGTGTTTTCGCAGGACTACGGAGGAGCTAATCTAGAACGTTAGCATTATGAAAGGCTTTATTTCAAATAGCTCTAACCCAAACCCCTGCATACTGTTAGTACAGGAAAAAGAGTGTGTAAAACTGGTATTTGCTAGAAACGGCTGGCAAGCGTTTAAATTACGAGTTTCCGTGTGCAAGAGTGGTTCCTAGCTCCAAGAGATAGCTCCCAGTTGTCAAATCTACAACGCTATTTTGGGGGAAATGTACGTCTCTCTGAAACGTTGAACGTATAGGTGGTTCTCAGCGGAGAACGTAAGTCAGTTATAAGCAATAAGCGAGCGCTTTGATAGGAATGTATACAGGCATTTCCAACTTTGCTAAAACATAAAATAAGCTACTTGGATTTGACTAATCATAAAGGCTGGGCGGTAGGTATTATTTTTCATTTCAGCAATGTTTTTAGGTCAGCTGCTATAGGGAGGACCGGGGACAACTGTAACACGGGGCAATTGTAACAGAGGCTCCCATTCCTAGCAGAAACACGCTATAAACTCAAAATTTGTAGAGAACATGCGCATTTAATCGCTCCACATGCTGTATGAGTGTAGCATGATTTAACGGTTCGTGAAACTTTCTACAGCGGAAAAACCGTTTTTTGAGCATAAAAGTAATATTTCACATTACCATGTTTTTTCTTCTGGACAAATATGTGGATGAGCTACGGCTGTCATTTTTGTATATTTTAGAAATTATTGTTCTTAGGCCATATTTTGCTAAAGTTTAACGACGAATACAGAGTAAGATAGAAAAAATCTCTCCAAATATGGTCACCTCTGCAGGGGCAATTGTAAAAGCTGTTACAATTGCCCCTGTTTCTGTTAAAGTAACTCCCGTAGGAACTCGGTAAGCAGATTTCCGCTGAATCAACACCAACTATTAATTAATAACCATCAGGGCCCGGAGCGTTTTGGAAGTGGAGGGGCTGAGCGGCAAGTGGGAGGGGAGTGGGGGAGGGGGGGGGGGGGGCTGAACAGACTAAAAATCACAAATGTTAGGTCATTTTTCCGTTTTTTGTACACTTTCGCTGACGAAGCCCTCCCAGGCTCCGTGGCCTCTGCAAATTACATAAAACATTACAATTGTCCCGGAATTTGTTGCTTCCTGTAAACCGCTGAACCACTGGAGCTAGTATTAGAGACGTCTCCGAGACGTCCCAGACGTCTCCGCGACAAATTTATATTTTAAAAATCCGTCTCCGAAATTCAGGAGACGTCTCGGAGACGTCTCTAATACTATTTATCCGTCGGGAGACAAGATTCCTATTCTTGTTCGCGGAGACGTTCCGCGAAGTGATAGCACCCTTAGCTCAAGCATCATAACTTTGATGTATTTTTTTATAATGTTCAAAACAAAAGGTAAAACAATCTATAACCTCCGACATGAAAATTAGGCTGTGGTATCTCACTTCGCGGAGACTCTCCACGACGAATAGAAATTTCGTCTCCGCGATGGATAAATAATATTAGAAACGTATCCAGAGACGTCTCGGAGCGTCTCCTAATCTGGAAGAGATTTTATTTTCCCATAAATGTGGCGGAGAACGTCTCGGAGACGTTCTCTGCGATATTGGAAACGTTTTTATACATTCTGTCCGTCGCGAAAACAAAATTTTCTATTATATCGCGGGAGACGTCTCCGCAAAGTTAAGATACCAGAGCCCAAGTTTTTATTCTTGTTGTTGTTGTTGTTGTTTTTTTTAAATAATTTATATTACTTTACTGGAAAAGAAAAAAGTAAAAAATATGAAGAGAGTGACCATTAGTTCTTTTAACCAAATTGTAAATAGGAGTAGACTATGGATAAAAGAAAAATAGATAAGAAAAGCCTCGTTGATAAGCTCAAGTAATCAGAACTTTATAACTTTGAATGTATTGTCGATTATTATGCTTTACAAAAACAAAAGGTAACCATACCTATAACTCAGACATGAAAATTCAATAACTTTGAACATATCTGTTTTAATACGTTTTGTTAGAAATGCAATGAAAATATTGATATTTTCCGAAAAAAAGTGCCTTTAGTTTGTTTATCATTTGTTTCACTGTCTCAGAGCCTCAAGTTTGTTTTCTTGTTTTTTTTTATAATTTATATCACTTACTAGAGAACTTCAGAACTTCATAACTTTGAATGTATAATCAATTATAGTTTCTTTTTTTTACAAAGGACCAAAGGTAACCTTATCTATAGAGCTCAAAACATGAGAATAAATAACTGTGAACATATGATTTATTTCATTTTATTCGTCGAGTGTTCATGGTATAATCACATAAAAGAAACACTGACAGGATAGCCCATGAAAACAAAAAGGCCTTATTTACAATGGGGTCATATAAATGGGAAAGCAGAATAGGGGCCCCCCGACTTGTTTTTCTTATTAAAACGCACATATTAAAAGAGGAAAGAAGAAAGAGAAGGGAGAGAAAGGGAAGAGGCGGAGAGAGAGGAGAGAGAGAGAGAGGGAGGGAGGGCAGATAGGAAAGTAAAAATTTAAGAGGGAGTGAATGAAGAAAAAGAAAGATAGAAAGAAAGAAAGACAGAGGAGAGAGGAGGGAGGGATGGCAGCCCCCATAAAAAAATAAAATAATATATTTCAATATGAGACCTGAAAATATATGTCCGAATACGTTTTGTTAAAAGGGCAAAAGACATATTGATTTTGCCAGAAGAAAAAAATGGCGTAAATTTTGAAGATTGATTTGACAAAAAAAAAAGAAGAAAGAAAGAAAAAAAAAAAGCTGTATTTTTTACTTCTTCTCAGAAATGTATCACTTATTTTGCAAGCAATGCGTTATAGTCAAAAGCGTAAGCCTAACATAAAGTGTTATACAACAGTTGTCAGTTAAAAGATATATTGTGTAGGTACAAGTAGATAAGAACCAAAATATGATTAATATCAAGGTTCTATAATTCTACAGTTAAAGGGTGAACCACAACACCTAAAAAAAAAAAAAAAAAAAAAAAAAAAAAAAAAAAAACTATCATAACTTTTGTCCCGATTTCATGCATATAACAAGTGGAAATGTAATATAAAATGGGTCAGCATTGTCATGTTTTCATTTAATTAGTTTAGTGTGGTTAAAGATGTTTAATTGTCATGTGCGATAGCTTTGATAAAGAAAAACAAATTGTTACAAGTTCATGTGTTACAATTGCCCCCGCACGTCTGTTACAATTGCCCCTCGTCACGGGTCAATTGTAACACCGACTCTTGTTTTGAAATGGGTAATGGCTTCAAATGACTTGTTTTACTTAGCCCAAACCTATTTCATATGTCAAGCTAAGATATGCATATTTCATTTATTTAGTTTTAAGCAAGTATTTACTTCAATAAAGCTGATAGTCAAATTTGGAAAAAAACTGTTACATTGCCCCAGGTCTCCCTACACATAGACGCATTTGGACACAATAAACCTTGGTATGAAAAAAAAAAGAACTAGGTATCCTCTGGTAAAGTAGCCTTTGATTGAATTCCGTATTGCAACAATAGACGTTGAAAATACAGCCACTGTCGCCATTGACATCCTTTATGCAAGATGACAAAAGCGGGGTTTGAGCATTTGATCGCATTCTGCATACTTTCGTCAGTGTCTTGTCGTCATACAATGCGTCCCAAGAAAGGGTAAACCCCAACTTTGAGACACTCATATTATGTCTTATGTGTTTAATGATTAGTGATATGTATTTATTTTTTCATTATCATGACGAGAGTAAGGGTGGTTCCTCACTGTCGCAGAAAACTACTGTTGAACTACTTTGAGACGGATTTGGGCCTACTTTGAGACGGTTTTGAAACTACTTGGAGAAGGTTATGAAAATATTCCGGAGACATCTCCTCGTACTCATGTCAATGCAACGTTTCTTGAGTCGCGGGAAGTACTTTGAGACAGTTTATGAATAAATTGTCACGAGAGACGTCTCCGCGACGGAATAAAGTATCGGAGACGTCTCTAATACTTTTTTATCCGTCGCGAGGACGAAGTGGAGATACCTCAGTAATACCACACTTGTACCTGTTCTATCATGGATAACTGAGCACTGGCTTGAATTTTGATAACTTTGTGAGATACACTTTCTTCCAAGTTTGGTCACTAAGACGCATGGCTGCTGAGCATTTATTCATTGTTTTAGGTCAGTCCTCCTGGGTCTATTCATAAGGGTGCTGTCTCACTTCGCGGAGACGTCTCCGCGACAGAATAAAAACTCCGTCTCCGCGACGGATAAAAAGTATTAGAGACGTCTCCGAGACGTCTCCGCGACAATTTATTAAAAAAATAAACTCTGAAGTAGTCCCAACTCCGTCTCCGATATTCAGGAGACGTCCCCGAGACGTCTCCGCGACAATGTGAAATAACCAAAAATCATGAAGGAGTCCAAAACCGTCTCGGAGACGTCTCGAGACGTCTAACTGATTGAGCTTTCGGAGACGGTTTGGGACTACTTCAGACTTTTTTTTCTAATAATTGTCGCGGAGACGTCTCTTATAGCTGGTTTTTTTTCCGTCGCGGAGACGGATTTTTATTCTGTCGCGGAGACGTCTCCGCGAAGTGAGATAGCACCCTAAGGGACAAAATATTTAAAAAGACTAATTAATTGCAAGGGTTGCTTTTGCTCAAACTTGGTATAATATACTATGAGACAAATTTTACGATTTTTCTAAACCTAAGTGCCTTGTCGACCGTTACAATACACTTGTACGTTTGGTATAATGGAATGTAGAGTGACTATATATGATGAAATAAACATCAAAGTCACAAAACATTTCAATGTGACAGATGCTTTTAAAATTAGGTTGTTTTTTTTCCTGTGTCGCACTGTATATCAAAGCCCTATATACTGATTGATTCTTCCTTGCAACAATAGACGTTACAATATCTCACAAGCCAATGAGTACATGTGCGGTTACCACTGGAAACTTTTATTCAAAGTTATTGAAGAAGAAAGAAAACGAGGGTTTGCAGGCATTTTGAAAATAGTGCCCTCTTTTCTGCTGACGTTCTAGATTAGCTCATCCGTAGTCCTGCGAAAACACTCTAAAATCTGCCTCGACAACGGCACATTTGGAAAACCAATTTTCAAAAATGCCCGTAACATGGTTGTTTTAAAGGGTGGTTGTCCGAGGGTGGTTTTCAAGAGGTCGGTGTCCTGATACTCTGTTGCCATCTTTCTTTTTGATTATCATAGTTATTATCTTTTGTATGGGTGTCGTCTGTACAGTGTGTCCCACAAAAAATTACAATATTATGTTAATTATATCTCTATACCCGTAAACTACAATTCGTTTTCTGCAACTGGATGAATTTTTATGTGATATGGTCCAATAATCACAAAGATATGAGCATTTTGTCATTACACATCAGGAAACCTCTCGATCCAAGTTTTTTTATTAAGTAGTACCGGGTATATCGAATAAAAGAAACCCAAGTTTGATCATTAATAATTCGAAAACTATTTCAGTAGTGTTTATGAAATTTATATCACTGTAAAGTGAAACTCATTACTATTCTAATGATATGTCCCCCAGCTCACCAATATCACGCATCGCTGAACCCCATTGTTCTGAAAAAAGTCTTGCAAAATTGTGAGTGTTCACTTTCATGCTCATTGAGATGCGTTATTCAAAGGTGAAACTCAACTTTGATCATCAATGAGCGTGAAAGTATACCATTCGAAAATTTGCAAGACATATTTAAAACAATGGGGTTCCGTTAAACATGGTATTTGTGAGCTGAGAGATGTATCATTAAAATGGTAATGATGTAAGGAGGGCCGAATGGTAAGGACTTGGGGGAAGGGATGGGGACAATCAGCACCCGAACAGAATGTAAACAGACACCGGTCTTAGGTCTCAGGCTTGGTACTTTATTACTTCTCCAGTCTGAGAAGCCTCTCTTGGTGTACATCGACTAGCCGGTAAGGAGAGATGTAGCGGAGTGAGAATGAAACATAAATTGATATAATTAAAGCTAGTAAATAAACATTCATTTATTAAACAAGAACAAATAAAAACTAAAAAACATATAGCACATTAATCCATTTACGACTCCCTCACGGCGACATTATGCGGGTCGGGTCAGCCTATTGTTACACGTCTACAATAAAACCCCGTATATTACGCGTTTGTGCACACAAGACATACCAACATAGCAGCGTCAAGTAAGATAACAAAAACCACTTCAAAACACACCTTCTAAAATACATACTGAAATATTTCGACTTATTCTTCTCTCTTAAGTGTTTATCTCTTGCCTGTTATATGTCAAATCGTTCTTACAAATCTAAATATTAAGGAAATAAATAAATTAAAACGAGAACGAGAAATAGGATATCCTTACCTAAGGAGAGATGTAGCGGAGTGAGGTCAGAGGTTATAATAGCCGCCGCCAACGATCACAATGCGTATAACATTAAAATTAAAATACAATTCCAGGCTCCTAACAATGAGTTGCACTTTACAGTGATATAAATTTCATAATCACTACTGAAATATTTTTCAAGGTATTAATGATTAAACTTGGGTTTGTTTTCATCCGACACATCCGGTACTACTCAAATACAAACTTGGATGGAGAGGTTTCCTGACGTGTAATGACGAAATGCTCATATCTTTGTTATTCTAGGACCATATCACATAAAATTTCATCCAGTTGTAAAAAACGCATTATACATGTAGTTTACGGGTGTAAAGATATAAACCATATAATTCTGTAATTTAAATATTATACCCATTAGCATTGTTTGTGGGACACACTGTATCATCAATCATTTGACAATGACAGGTATTTTTTAGTATCCATTGTGCGAAAAAAAGTTATTACCGCACTGTTGATTTCGAAAGGCATTTGTCATGTCTCAGATTAAAAAAAATAAATATATATAGATTTTGTTTTGTTGAAGATTTGATTTGATTAATGATTTTATTAATGTCTGGATTAATTTGGATGAATAAAAAGATAAAGTCAAGGGGGGGGGGGGCGGAAGGTTTCTGAAAATGCAGGGGCACAGCATAAAGCATAATCTGACTGCAGCCAACAACTTCCGCGTTTTGTCTACCCAACGAAGGGGAGGGGAGAAGCACCCAACACGTGACTCTGCGGCACTTATACGTGTTGTTTTGCATACTGGTACTAATATAATAATAATAAAATAATAATATTTCACAAATCGCCAGGACAGCAGCAAACCGAAAGCCAATCAGAAAGAATTATGAATATATGTCTTTCACTCATCTGAACATAGTACGTTGCTTCTTTCTCTCCTTCTACATCGGTACCATACTTGGCATGGTCCATCAGTTAAGATATATTAGCCTACCAATTACATAAGCGGTGAGACTGTTTGCTTTGCATCTTGAGGGATGACACCAATTAATATTGCACCAAAAGATACCAATAGTTACGGACTTTAATGAAATATTACTACCCCTGTTGTTCATCCAATACTACAAAGTGTAAATGTGCGGCCTCCTCCGCAGTTAACGGCACACATTACATCGCCTCAAAGCTGAACTTTGGGTGCTCCATGACTCAGCGGTGTACCATCTCACTGATGACAACAATAGGCCTGATGGAATATAGTCACGTGTATTAGATTATCAGTGATTCTTTCAAAGTAAACTCCGGACTAAAACACAAGTTTTCAGTCGTCGGCCTAGCTGCAGCGGAATCTCTTCTACTTCTCGCTTCTTTCCTTGTCCAGGCTGTTCGATTTTTAGTCACAAATGGTACATCCCTCGGATTCCGGTACTTTGTGCATTAATTGACCGGGCAATCACTGACTATTTCGTTTAATTGCAGTACTGGAATAATTTGATGCTTCATTGCTGTAAATAGATGGTCAAAACTTCAGTAGCCAATCCCGCCACGACAATTACCAAGTCGCAGTATCAATGTCTAAGAAAATAATAGTCTTTTATGATCGTCCCTAATAGTTGGTTCAGCCATTCCCTTTGCATTCTCGTACCCCGCGCACTTACTGGTGTGAATCCGACTTTGCGTTACACGGAAACCTTGGGGTTATAGTACCGCGGAAAGACACATCGAAGGCGAATCCTACCGTTGTTAGAATATACAACGCACCCAAATCACAAATTTGCACGTGCCTTGTAATCTCTTAACTGTACTTTCTTCGGGAGCCTATAAAGCATCGCTTGTTCATCATCAAGAAGCGTCGCCAGCAAGTGTCGCCACACGAGGAAGGTACAAGAAATCGAGAGGCCACCCAAAACTCGTAGCCAAATCGTGGTCAGTTGGTTCTACTTCAGGAGCCTTTGCGTGTTGAGCGGTCGTTTACGTCAAGCGTCTTTCATACGGAACGCACAATCTTGGATCTGCTGTCGTGTCCTGCCTTCTAAGCAATTCCATTGTCCAATTCCGTCTATCTACAGCCCATCAGGCATCCTGTATACAGACAGAACTTTCACAATGCATCATGAAAATGTCGCTCATGAGAAATACACGGAACCGGTCCGTCAACTAAGAGGAATCTTGACGTCTCTGGGAAATTTTTGAAGTGGCGACTTTATCCGTGAAGCTACCCGTGTTTCACATCGCAGCCAATGTACCTATTTCTCGGAAAGGATGGCAGAAAAGCGAAACTTGACCCATGGAATGCCTAGGAGAACAGATCTTTTGATGTGAGCGAGCGAATATGACATACACGATTCACCCAATCCCATTATAACACATTTCTGGGCTTTGGCGATATACTATGCAGTAGGCTACATCTTACCGTGATAAAACCCGCCCCTCCTCCCTCAGCGGTCCACCATACCGTAGCTCCCGATTTTCCCGGGAAAGGGTATATCTTTAGGCGGCTTTCATTTCGGTCAGTGGAAAAACCCGAGTAAAAACATTTGAACATAGGGTTTTTATCAATTTTTCCCTGACCTACTTTTGAAAAATTAAGGCGTAGTTTTCAAAATCCCTTTGAGGAAATCCTGAATAGGTCCACATATTCCAAACAGCCTGTGAAAAAGGGGTTCATTTTGCTCGGCTCCCCCTCCGAAAAACCTTGTAATAGGCGGTATTTTGATACCAGCCTTCCCTCAAAGTCCCGAAATATGGGACTAATTTGACACAGCTCCGCCTACTGATAAACCCGGTACTCTACGGAATCGGAACGGCATACGTGGTATGGGTTGACCCTGGGGGGGGGGGGGGGGGGGGTGATGAAAACAGGTTTTATTGAATTCACTGTAATGCTACAGTCACACAGACACTTTACGTTTAGTTACGTTTTTGTTGTTTTATCCTTATTTCATCTTCTATTCTATCATTTCTTATGTATTTCTTTATTTAATTGGAAGAACGAAATTATCCCTATTTCCACTGCTGACTAAGACTGGAAGGCATTCATACGTGTGGAAGAAAAGGGAATTTTTGGACGTAACTCAACGTAATACCGTAGTAACACCGGCTAGCCCGACTCCAGACCGACCACTATCTTGTCATTCATGGTAATGTAATTTTTGGTCGGTCTGGTGTCGGTTTGGAGACGGTCTCGCCGGTGTGACTACTGTATAAGTGTCTGTGTGACTGTAGTGCATTACTCGATAATCTTCATGATCTTGGGTGTGATGAATATGTTGGTTAGGGTGCCGTTGTCACACCGTACGTCACACTGAGGTAGTTACGTCCTTGCCCGTTCTTTAAAAAAATGCTAAACGGGCTTTGGTAGGGGTGGAACTCGTAACTTTGCAAAATAAAATCTTGCATACGATGCTAGTCCATTTCTAAAATGGTCCTCGTTAAGTCAATCTCATCTTTATCTCGTCCGCAATCTGTTGTTATCCAGATTCTAGTCCGCAGGGTAGCCATTAGTCCGACGGATCCGATCAAGTCCGCGGGGGGGGGGGGGGCGACGGAGGGGTGGGGTGTTCGTTATTCTGAAAATAGAAAAGGTTCGTTATTCCGAAAATAGAAAAAGGTTCGTTATTCCGAAAAAAGAAAAGGTTCGTTATTCCGAAAATAGAAAAAGTGTGTTATTCCGAAAATAGAATAAGGTTCGTTATTCCGAAAATAGAACAAGTTTTAACAGCTTCTGCTGTTTAATTTTGATTTATTTCTTTCAACGGTGTCTTGAAGAGATTTCTAAATGATTAACGTCTACAAAGAATGCAATGCTCTTTACTCTTTTAAGCGACGCTATGAAAATGGTTTACTTATCTCGAGTATAACATCAATCGAGCCCGTCTAATTCGGGTATGAGGATTAATCTCTATGGTTGATAACTAACAGAACGTGCATTTGTTTAATGCATTATCATCCCTTATAATACGAAGGCCTGATCATTAATATCAGCTGCCCTATTACCAGCTAATCGGCCACTCTCAGTTCGCGGTCAGAATCCCTGATACCGATTGCTGCTCACTGTAGGATGAGTCAATGGAGCTCAAAAAAAGCATCACGATTCTCCTTGGGAGCTTTATGAAGAAATTTATTCGCGAACGTTTTCGACGGCCGACCTCTTTCGAAAAAAAAAAGAAAAGTTTCGCTACAAATTAGGGGCCGTTCTCACGCCATAAACTGAATAATTAATTTCGCAATTGTACCGTTCCCGCATTTATTTTATGAAAGACATTATTTAACTTATTATCAGGCGAAACTTATCTCTTTATCGGTAAGGACTCGCCGCCGATACTTATTTAGACATAACCTTATTTCATTTCTCGTAAATGAAACGGACCTTCGAAATAACGAACCTTATTCCTATTTTTGGAATAGCGAACCCTCTTCCTATTTCGGAAATAACGAACGTTATTCTATTTTCGAATAATGTACTTTCGGTATAAACGAACCTTATTCTGAGGTGTTTCGGATAACGAACCTTCGGAATTAACGAAACTTTATTATAATTTCGGATAACGAACATCACCTCCCCCCGCGCAGCGACTATCGGACCCGCGGACTAACGGACCCGGGACAATCAACCCCGCGACTACGGACCGCGAAAATCGGGACCCGCGGACTAATTGGACCCGCGGCAATAACGGACCCGCGGACTATCGACCCGCGGAACTAACGGACCCAACGGACTATCGGAGACCCGTTTGGGATTGGCTATACTTCAGAAAAACTGTTACGTCTCAATGAAGGTTTAAACTTTATTGAATGTTTTCTATGTAAAAGTGGTTGAATTAAAATGAATTGTTGATTAACACTTAAAAGACAAAATCTACACGTTATATACGTTTTGGTTCCATCTTGCAACTAGATTTGATGTTTTTTAAGTTTCAATTCAATCAACTGTAATTTGAATACACAGGCTTTTTCGTAGGTTATGACATTCATGCTGATTATATGTCAACAACAGGAAAAGCAACAATGTCTCACATGAAGATTAAGAATGGTATTCAAATGTTAAGATATAGCACCTTTCAATGTAAGCTGAAAGATGTTTTGTCATATTAGCTATATTCAGATAGAAATGTTATACGTCGCAATGAAATATAAACTTTATCGATGGTATTCTAGTAAAGTGGTTGAATTAAAAGTCATTTCGATATACGCTTTAGCAAATTTGCAACTAAATATTGTGTTCTTTTATTTAATCACTGACATGATACACAGAGCCTTTTTTTTGTGGGTCATGATATTCTGTAATATGTCAACCACAATTGGCAAACCATGTAACTCACATTTTAGGTGAATTTTTAAATCCATAAACGTTATTAAGGTGTCATCCAATCAATTCTAGTTTGTAAACTTAAGAGATAGAGGGCGACTAATCATTCTACTCAAGCCCGAAACGCTCCCATTAACTTTTCCTGTTTTGGACAGGTTTTCCACTTATATTTTCTTTATGTGGCTGAGCAACTACCCTTTCAAAGAAATAGACTAATTTGATTGAGCACGTTCACAGTCTGAATTTTTCAGAAATAGGGATAATCTGATTGCAAAGGGAAAAAAAAGTCCTGTCACTTGAATCAATTCGAAGCCTGTCAGAAACCAGTATTCTGCTACAATATCGGCCAATTTTGCTAGCCCAGAACAGCTCATGCGCTTCAAAGTCTTGCTCCTCAATGACGCATAAATTAATTACACTTTAATGACACACCCGGTTTTTAAAAGGTTGGAATTCTCCAGTTCTTCCATTAATGGTTATATTTATTTCAATATGGTTAAAAAAAAGTCCTGATCACTATTGAACTATTATAAGAGTATTTTTTTATCTCGATTGGCACATGTTTACGCAAATCACATGCATTATCGCATAGAAATAAGGCGAACGTCAGTCCTTGGGCGACGATCTCTTTTGGTTATGGAGGCATCCCAATCTATTGTAAACAATACAGGTTCTAGATTACAACTTCAAGCCACAAATCATGTTATAGGGCTTTCAAAATTGTGCATTTTTCCTCCATCTGGTCTGAAAGCCAATCTACTATATTAAAACCACAGAGAAAAGCTTCATAAATTTCTCTTACCTACACGACATATTGCTCCATCACCGACGGGCGATACCATTGAATGCAGGGAGTCTTTCTTAACGCGAGTTTTGTGTGTATTGCAGATCACCCTGTATAGATTTCTGCGGGCTTCTCAGCCGAATATTTCCAACGTTACTTTGTTGCGTCTGGCCCTTAGAATAATGGGAACGCGCCTTGTTTAATACGATTTAATGCCACACATTGGTATACGTTAACTTTAACATTTTACATAGCAGTAGAATTGATATTGATGGTATTTCTTTTTAAGATATCATTCAATATTAAAATGTTTACTCTATTTGTTTCTCAGTTCTATGGTGCCAAAACAATATATTAGGATAGAAATATAAGACATACTAATTCGTAATTTTTTGAATGAGTGACTTGAGATTTATCAAATTTAATATAAATATATTTCATATTTCTACTTGTCTGAAAATCAGCACGAACCAAAAACAGATTTTAATTTCATTTCTTACTTACACTAAATTGCAATCTTGTGGTGTCCTTGTGTTCTTCTTTCAATTGCCACAATACCCGCCCTAACATGACATGATCTTGAGAAATTGCTTAAAATTAAGATTAAAGCACGGGTTACAACAGATTAGATATTTTTTTACGATCCATCTATGAATAATTACAAACTATAGTAGATTAAGATCTTTAAGCAATTGGTTAAACTTTTCTTTGAAATCTCCATATTTTACTGAAACATTCGTCCCCAAGTTGCGGTGACATTATATCATTTCTTTTTTCTTTTTTTCTTATTTTTTTTTTTTTACGGATAGTTTTAGTTGCTTTCATCATCATGCTAAATATGAAGAATAGTTGGTATATATTGAAAAACAAAAACACAAAACATGAATTCTGTGAACTCATAGGCACACATTTTACACAATAAACTTGAGAAAGGGGGGGATAGAGAGAGAGAGAAGAGGAGAGAGAGATCAGAGAAGAAGAGAGAGAGTGATGTGCTGGGTGCTTATACGACTGTCCGGTCCATATAGTGGTGGAATATTTTTTTGCCGCTCGTATTAGCGACATCTGATTTTGCTTCTGACTTTAATTTCTCTTGAATATGCTGTCAAGTTCCTGCTTTACTTTCTTGGCACCCTGGACTACTATCTGACACTAAAGTCTCCCAACCCACTTCACGTGGAACTTTTCCAGAACAAGTTTGTCAACCCCCGTTGATGCCCATTTTGATCATTTTTCTCATTTGGGGCCCCTTTTGTTTTCCCGGCCGATCAACCCCCCCTCAGTCTACCCTAAGCGAAACGCGACTGAGGGTTACTGTTTATAATTGTCTAATGCTATTGTAGGGAGGGGTTAAGTAAAAACACAGATTGGTGAAAATTCGGAATATTTTCATTCCAATCTTATGCCTGAAACAAAAGAAAAATGAAAAACCGCCTTTAAACCCTTAAATACATCATGTTCCTCTTAATTTTGATTTATTTCTTGATGAAAGCTGTAAAATAGTCATTACTTGATAATATTTATTCCTGATTTATAGTCTGGTTGAGCATTTTACAATACCAATTAGGGAAGATATGAAATTTCCATGGTGTAAAAATGAATAAAATGAATGTTGAACCCAATCAAAATAAATTTGACCCTCCCCAGACAAAAGAGTCGAGCCTGTAACCATAAATCTAATTTAACTTTAAAGAACAATAACAAATCTCCACCTCAGACGTGTTTCCTTGGGGTAGGACTGAGGGGGCCTTGGTGGGTCGTGTGAACAAAAAAGGGCCCCCAAAATAAGAAAAATGACGAAAATGGCCGTCTTCTGAGGGTAACAAACTTTTTTGAAGAAAAATCCCCGGGAAGGGTTGACGGAACGTCCAAGATATACCCAGGTTCCCAGAAAGTGGAAGCGGTGACAAAAACATTCAAGAAATTAATAACGGAGCAACATAATCTCGCTTGAGCTAGAAAAAAAATATTCCACCTTTATGATGAACAGTGTATATATATATAATTATATGTGTGTGTGTGTGAGTGTGTGTGTGTATGTGTGTGAGATAGAGAGGGGGGAGTGGAGGCATAGAACTTAAAACAAACAATGAAACATATCAGAAAGACGTATGAAGAATGGAAACTAAAACTAAAATAGAACTTTGAAGACATGACACAGCAGGAAGAAGAAGAAGAAGAAAAAAAAAAACAATCGCTGAATTTTGTTGTTGTTGTTTGTTTTGTTTCTTATAAGCTCCATTCACTTCTCATATTGAAATTCAATTTGAAAATGTTTTATTCAGATATTGAGCATCACGACCCGAAGTCCGAATTGAGTTTAATGTACAAGGATAATATAAATAGTAGTGGCGGATCCAGGGCGGGGCCACAGGGAACGCGCCCCCTACAATTTGAAAACCACTAATATTGACTATGCATGTTAAAATCGAAAAAAAAACACAAAAAAAACTTAAGATAGGGGACGCGAGGTCCGATAGGGACGACGCCGATTTTTTTTTTTTTTCTTTCGATTTTAACATTTGATACAAAAAACTGTGAAAATAATTAATTAACAATGAATTTCAGCAAGGTTTATTTGCTTACCTGAAAATTTCATCCATTCTCACAGGCGCGGATCCAAGAAAATCGAATTGAATGCATTTCGGGGGCCCATTTGTCCGGGGACAAAGAGCCGCTTTTGTTCCCAGACAATTGGGCCCCCGAAATGCATTCAATTCGATTTTCTTCGATCCGCGCCTGTCTCAAAAACTGAAAGTCAAAACTTGCGTGTGCTTGATTTGCGTGCAAAATGAGTTAGTGCGCAGACATGGGCAATATCCAATTCTGCTACACGAAATGACAAGCCCATCGAAAAATTGTAAAAAAAAACATTGTTCTTGTAAATGATTTCTTGAAATTTTTTGCTTCATTGATCATTAGAATATGAATAATTGAATAAGATTGAAGGATCTTAAATTAATATTTTACTTTTTATTGAAATTGAGGTCAAATTTTACGTGCGCAGACTTGGGCACTTCCTTGACTATAATACAATAAAATAAATTTTGCGATAAGGCAATCACAAATTGCAAGGATATGACCCTAGCCTATGTCGAGTGAGGGGGAAAAAAATGAAATAAACACCCGGAACATTTTCATTTCATAGAAAACCAATTTATGAACCACAAAGTGACTTATTGGAAAAAAAATAATATCTCCCGCAGGTTCTAATAGTACCATTTTTCATGTTTACGCTTGGATGAACACAGCGCATCGTTTGCGGAAAGGTAAAAAGCGACTTCTGTCAAAGTGGCGTTGCAATTTAAAAAAATAAAACAAAATGAATAAAAAAATATTTGTAATTAGGATGTCATTCTAAAATTGTTAGTAATTAAAATGACAAAATTTTTTAATGAGAAGGTTTGAAGTAAAATAACTTAACAAGAGTATTGTTACACCTATCGACTATATTCTGAGTAAAAATGACCTTGATCTGTAGAGTCATGCATGGGTGAGTACACGCCAAAGACAATTTATTTATTTATTTATTCACGTTTTCTTTAAAAGACAGGGAAGTCCAATTCAAGCCGAAAGGCCTGCTTTACAACGGAGCCCTGTCAGGAGTACATAAATGAACATAACATAGAGAAGTAAAATAAACACAAGATAATGACAGTGACAATTAATGACTTGCATAAAAGAAATCATAGATGAAAATAATAAGTACATGGGAAAATAACATGATGATATCAATAGAGTAGCAAAGGAAAAACGTAATGATTAATGATAAAAACAAATACAAGAAAAAAATACGAAGAATACAAAAAATATAAGATTTAAATCATTGAGATGGTTACATGCAAAAACGGGTTCTAGGAGTTTGATATTGTCTGAGGCGTTATTTGAATATTTGAAGAGAAGGAGATACTTGAATATGAAGCGGTAGTGAGTTGTATAGTTTAGTTGCAATATATGAGAATGAGCGTTTTTT